>JADRCH010000090.1:4481437-4567053 GCA_019843965.1 Rhynchomys soricoides
TCATTCTAGGGTAAGATCCCCTGGAGTGACCTGCTCACCCACCCTCTTGAAAGGTTCTAAGGTAACTTCCTTGTGTCTCCCTAAGAGCCAGTCACATTTCCAAATCTAGGTTGTGAAGGGAAAGGTTGGACGGACTCTCCCTGTATGCGTCCCTCACTGTTAGTGAAGCTGAACTCTTTTTGTGGATGGATTAGCACATTTTTCTTCTGTAGATTGCTTTTTCCTTGTCCTGGGTTAATTTCTATCTGAATGACTTTACATTTATGAACAGTAAGACATTTTGCATATTTGGGTATTAAGAGGGTAACCCATCACTGAATGTATCGCAAGTATTTTTCACGGGCATTTTCCTTTTCATTTTAAGTTCAGATCCAGTGGCCAGCCTCAGCAGCTGTGTCTCCCACTAGTTGTTTGTTTGAGAACACTTTCCTTGTGACAGCCAGGGCACGCACATAGCTTCTTATAGCCCTCTCCCCACCCCCTCCCCTGGTTCCTAACCTCAGTCACTTCTTTCGGAATGGTCTCACCTTTTGGTTAGCCTAAGCCCAACCCTCCCCAACCCCATCCCCATCCCCACCTTCGGTTATCTCCCTGTTTGATTAGCCCTCTCCTTCCGGGCCGTGATAGGCAGTGTGTTTTCTGGTAGAGCTAAGCCTTGAACCCCTCAGGCCCAAAAGGTTGTCCCAAGTGGAGGACAGCCTATAGGGGACAGCAGGCATCTGCCAAGGCTCCTAGAATACGGCTTCTAACACGTGCCTGTATGTCTCCATAGGTCGGTGACATTTGTTCATGTAAAAAAGGTCACGCCCTCAAGCCCCTCCTCAGGTAGAGGCGTTGTCATGCCCCTGAAGCCCAGCCACAGGTAGAGGCATGGCCACGTAGCCTCAACACCCCCATGTCAATGAGACACCTGGAGGCTTAGCCATGCCCCTTCCTAGTTACTATTTCAACCTCACCCCTCTCTGAGAGAGCAGGGTACGGTCTTGCCCAGGCCATTCTCCACAATGTCAATAAATGCCTTAGAACTATGGACTGTCTCTATTCATCTTCATCTGCCGTGGGAAACAATGGAACTGGCCTTCACCTAATGAGCCACACATCTACCCTCCTGTCAAAGCCGTCTCAGTGTTCCCAGCTGCAGCAGACTTCTGCCCAAGCCAAAGCAGCTAGCCAGTGCCCAAGCCGCACACCCAGTCCCGGCAGGGACCCCAGCCACACTTCTTTCTCCCCCTTTGGCCCAGGCTCAATCTAGCCTGCAGTCCCATTCTGTTTCCAGCTCTCCCACAGCATCCAGTGGCATCTGTGATGCCCAGAGCCCGGGAACTCCATGGAGCTGGCTGTGATGCGTCCCCCAGGAATGGCGGATCCTCTTCCACCCATGGGCTGTGTCTCGGAAGAGGCTTCTCACACAGCCTGACTGGCCTGGAGGACTGTAGAAGAGCGCATGATCACTTCCCTTGTATCCGCCCCCCTCAGGGACCTTGAGCACTTGGGGTAGATTAGTGGGACCTCACTCCATCCCGCACCATTTGATCCAACACTCCCCCACCCCATTCCTACCTTCAGTTAGCCCTTTGCCACTCTGCCTTCCGTTAACCCTCACCCCTTGTTCCTAACCTCAGTCACTTCTTCTGAAATGGTCTCGCTTGTGCATTTGTTGTGATTATTAGCTCATCTTAATTGTTCAGATTAACAGGTTTCTTCTTGACTGTCCATCTCTTTGAATTATATTGAATGCCCTGGGTCTCATAATTTGATTAACTTCTGTAGCCTGTGTCAAATAGTAACATATTGTCCCCTTTCTCTACCCCCATCTTCAAAAAAGTAAACAACTGTGCCGCTGCCATCACAATTCGCTACCTCTGCATCGAAAGAACAGACAGTAATAGAAATAGAAATTAAAAAAAGCATAATCTAGAGCAAAGAAAAATAAAACTCAGCATTTTGGTTTCTTGTGCAATGAAAGACTGCAGACTACTTTGCAGCGATCTCTTAAGCTGTCTTCAGGTCTCCTTCACACATGGGATGAGGGGAGGGGAGGGAGGGGTTCCTAAACTCTCAGAGCTGAACCTTGGGGAGTACTATGCTCAAGTTCTGCACTCCAGGCTTGAGTTTAAATTATACTCAGTTTTCACCATGCAAACTGTGCTGACATCAAGGAGAAGGGTGCCGACAATGTTGAGACTCTGTCTCTGTCATAATAGGCCTTCTGTCAGGAAATCAGCAATACAGCAGAATCAGCTGGATTAACCTTAATAACAATTCTCCTTGCTCTGCCTAGAAACTGCTAAAAGGAATGTGCTCCCCACCAAGATCTCATGACTTTTTGTTGTGTAGCTGAAGTTTCACTGTTATGCCACTCTGTTGGACAATGGCAGGTAACAGATGTATACATCCGGTTTCATTCATTGTCACACCTGAGTAGGGGATGAAGGCCAGGCCTGGCTGTGCTGTGGTCCCTGCTAATGGGCACACTGACCAAAAGGGCATGGCAGTGTGTCAAAGGAAAAGGAAAGTGTTTCTTCTGACTTCCATGCTCTGTTGAGAGCTGCTCCCAGATGCTGGGTCCCCAACACTTTATAGACCCTCCAGTACTTGTACCCTTGCCTTCTGAGGACTTAAAGAGAAATTACTTTGGATGCAATGATCTAATTATTATTATTATTATTATTATTATTAAATTATTAATTTTTTGATGTGTCTGTGTTTGTATCTCTCTGTGTGTATGCTTGTGCATGTGTGTGTGTGTGTCTGTGTGTGTGTGTTTGTTTATGTAGGTCACAGGACAGCTTAGGAGTTCGTTTTCTCCTACCTCTATGGATTCTGAGGATTGAACTCAGGTCTCAGGGCTTCTGTGACCAGTGCCTTTACCACCTCAGTGACCAACAACGAGAACTAATGTTAGTCAGATGTCTGCTTCTATTCACCTCTTTTAGTTTAAGTGCCAATGGCCACCCTTTCTGTTATCATCCTTCCTGCTGTTAGTTTTGATCTGTTTGCAGTCACTACCAAATGACCTCTTAACATTGCTAAGGAATCATTTTGTTTGATGGGGGCTCAGTCTTGCCCAATTTTCATTTCTAACACCCACCATTTAGCTTTTGTGAGTTGGAATGCTTCAAGATTCCAGAATTCCTAGTTGAGTGTTAACAGCCTTTCGCTGCACTTTCTGGAATTCCGTCATCTGAGCTCAGATTTCCTTGAAGAGCCTAGGCATGTGTGCTGCTGCGGATGTGTGTGTGTCTGTGCCTTGATTCTGTCTGCCACCCTTACACCCTCCTCATCATTCACTGGGACAGTTGTGACCAGGGGAACCTAGAACCGTTGGCTCACTTTGAATGTGTCTGTTGTGCAAATTAAGGGCATGGCTTTCTTCTGTGGAGTCACTGGCTTTGAGCTATGGTTAACCACATCTACCCACTGGACCCAAATGTGTACTCCTAGTTTTTGTACAAAAGGAAGGGCAAATGAGGAGTCACCTGGGTTGACATACACAGGCCTTGGCATAGTCAAATGGGTACAACCTTAGGCCTTTCTATATTTTGTTTCACCACAAGATGTCGCTAGGACACCATACCAACATGGCCAGTAGGTCATCTCTCTGGCAAAGAGACAGTCATCAAAGACTACCTGGCTCAGGCCACAGAGAAATCCTAGTCAAAGCAGCAGGAGGACACTGTCAAGAATGCTGGGATCCCATCTCTTGGAACCTTTATGAGAGAGGGCAGGGCACAGGGCATAAGAAGTTCATCTCGGATACCAAAGTGTTCAATCAGCTTCGATGCTACTTTTATTGGGCAAGGTAGCAGGTGACCGAAGGAAGACATCAGGATAGATTGTATCTCTGAGTGAAAGTTCTCGAAAACCAATGGGTATTTTATTCTTTTAGATAAGTCACAATTTCAGGTAACATAAAAAGTAGACATTTTAGCATTTTTAAATTATTTTGAGAGGGGCAGTCCATTAACACAATAAGTTAATCATCCATTAACACGTGTATCATTGAGATGTGATATAAGTCTCTTCTCTGTTCTAGATGTGTGGGAAAAGTTGTGTGAGCCTGGAGCTGTGGTAGCTTTTGTGCCTGGCAGCTCTACACCAACACTGAAGTGTTTGAATCTTTGGTGATACTCATGGATAAACTCAACTCTAAGCTGGGAATGGGGGCACACACCAACAGCCCTAGCACTTGGGAGACTAAAATAGGAGGATTGGACATCAGAGGCCAGCTGGGGTCATACTTTGTGACTCTGTCTCAAAATTAATGGCAATACAGAGGAAAGTCAAATGTAGCAAGTGTCACCTGCCCTTATTCCTGTACACTGGGCCACTTGTTATCCTCGGTTATGCCAGGGCTGGCTTGCATTGAGATGTTTGCTGTCTGTGCCTGGAGTACCTGCATGCCCCAGTTTTATAGTCCTGTAGTTATTTCCCACACCCAATTCCATGTCTTCTTAATTTGGTTAAATTTAATAGCCCAATAGGGATAAACATCGATTTTTCCATTACAAGAATGAAGTTAACTATAATACAGTTGATACTTAGAAAGTTTCCATAAATCTGTTTCAAGGAAGAAAACCCAGGAGTGGATTCCCAAGCTCCTTACCATTGACCAAATCGCTCTTTTAAACTGAAGCTAAGAATTAAGGGGCTGGAGAGATGGTTCAATGGTTAAGAACACTTGCTGCTGTTACACAGGATCCGAATTCGGTTCCCAGCACCCACATGGTAACTCACATACGCCAGTGACACCAGTTCTAGGAGACTGGATGCCACTTTCAGCATGCACATATGTGTATGCATGCAGCACACTTATAGAACACAGTTAAATAATTTCAAAAATTATGTCTTTTCTTACTCAAATAGAGGCCCTAGCTTCCATATTGTTCTTTATATCTTATAATTTAAATCATCTCTAATTGGGCAGAAACTTGGTATCGCTCTGTGACCTAATTGTTGGCTTTCCAGAAAACAGGTTAATCACCTTAGGGTCCAAGTGTTTCTGTTTGCACTGTCTTTTGGTTTCAGACTCTCAACCTAAACTCTAGGTTTGGGCTTAGTTAAGCCTTCAGTTTTACTGTCCTTAGCTCATGTAAACCACGAGCCTGCAGACCCCATGGAATCCCATACAGCTTCACTTTAGGACAGGTGGCCTGTGCTATAATCCCAGTGCATGGGAGAGTTAGAGGTAGGAGGATTGAGTCTGATGCCAGTCTGGGCTGCATAGTGAGGCCTTGCTTCCTGAAACCAACCAACCAACCCACCAACCAACCAACCAACCAACCCACCAACCCACCAACCCACCAACCAGCCAACCAACCAACCCACAAACCAACCAACCAACCCACCCACCCACCAACCAACCCACCAACCCACCAACCTACCAACCAACCAACCAACCAACCTACCAACCAACCCACCCACCAACCAACCCACCAACCAACCAACCAACCTACCAACCAACCAACCAACCAACCACCCAACTAACAAACCAACCAACCAACCCACCAAACAACCAACCAACCAACCCACCCACCCACCCACCAACCAACCCACCAACCCACCAACCCATCAACCAACCAACCTACCAACCAACCCACCAACCAACCAACCAACCAACCAACCAACCAACCCACCAACCAACCAACCCACCAACCAACCAACCCACCCACCAACCAACCAACCAACCCACCAACCAACCAACCCTTTCCCTTTCCTCTTTGGGTCCTGGCTGCTTTGTTCTTCTTCCTCCCTAGAGCTGTGTCTCAGTCCCTCCCTTGATTTGTTCTTTCTAGTTCAGTGTGTTCCAGTCTATCCAGTATGCAGGTTCATGGGAAATATTGGAACCATAGAGAGTCAAGTACTTAGAAGGTCTAAAATCATGTTTAGAATGTTCCAGTGGCCCTCTGAAGGCCTGGTTCTGTAGGCTTGATGTCCCCGTGGAGTGTGCCAGAAGGGAAGAGGGTTGCAGTGTTCATACTGGCACCAACTTTGAGTGGGCTACATTCCTGGCAGCCAGCCTTGGAAACCCATTAGTATTTTTAAACGTGGGAATTGATGAAGCCAATACTGCATTTGTATTACATTGGTGAATATATTTATCTCATCATACACTGGGCTGCTAAACCACATAGGCTCAAGTCAAAGCTTTCCTCAGGGAGAGTGCTGTCAACTGTGGAGTGACCATTTCCAAAATGAGTCATTTTCAAAGGCTTTCAAGAAAGTACCTTGTTTTCTTTGGCAAGAACAGAGTGCTTCTCAACCCTGTGGGTCATGACCCCCATATCAGCTAGTTACACTATGATTCATAAACATAGCAAAATTACAGTTACAAAGTAGCAACAACATAATTTTATGGTTGGGGGGTCACGACAGCATGAGGGCTGCAGGAAGGTTGGGAACCACTGGGCTGGAAGCTTGATCTTAAATCCACTTACAAGGGCCCTGTGGAAAGAAAGGTGAATTCACTGTTGTAAATCAAAGGTTGTAGGATCAGGGAAATACATCAGCCAGGACCTGGAAGAGGAGGCTAGTACCTATCAGAATGTGTGTCTTCTGGGGATAGTCATTTCCCAGGAGCTTAGGTTACTGGAGCTTCTTCTCATCTATCCACGCAGAAAGTGACTGCATCTTTCAGTGTTCTCAGGTGCCTGCCCTGGCTGCATCTAGGGAAGGGGCGTACCCAGTACCCTCTCCCTCTGCTCCCACACTAGCAACTCTGTCCATCTTGCTATGTGCCATGGCTGGTACTTATTTTGTTGTTGGAGAGACCTAGGTAGAAGAAGAAAGGTGTGACTGGGAACACAGATGACTTGAGATGAAAGGCTGCCTCTCAAAGGTGGCTTTGGCATGGTCACTGTGTCCACGAAACAGTTTGTATTACTAGGCAGCTTGCATTTGCCACTTACAATTTCTGAATACACATGAATCAGCATGCCTCTGTGAATGACAGTAAAGCACATGGTAAGGTACCTGCAGAATCCAGGGCATCTGAAACGGACTCTCAGGTGGCCGTCAGAAATAGCCAGCTAGAGCTTTACTGCCTGTTTTCCATAATTGTGTAGCATTGCCTTTCCCTAGTTAATCTGTTTAATAAACTCCCCTGCAGAATCTAAATGCTTAAATCTAGTTTCTTTTTGTCTTTATGGTGTTTATCATTGTTAACGTGGCATCAGAGTTGCCCGACTTTTGCATCATGATAAATTCATAACCCAAGAGAAGGCAGAAAACATAATTATTATCAATTGCTTCTCTCCCGGAATTGCCATTGGCTGAGAGGAGCAATATACGAACTTAAGGAGTAGCTGATTCAGAGGATTGCAGGGCTGAAACTGGGCCTGTCTTGATGGCATGGCCATTGTTTGCAATGACTTCCCACTGGACTGCTCTTCAGGGTCGCCCAGGCCCTGCGTTCTGCAAGACATGCTAATTCTTAAAGAGGCCAGTTTTCCCTACACTCTCTAGAATTCGTGTAGTTGGTCACTCAATAGGTCGTGAGTACCTGCTTCTGGTTAGGCCTTGATACGAAAATCCAAAGATGCCCCTGTGAATGAGGGCAAGTCCTTGCCCTCATTGTACATAAGTACAATGGGACAGAAGTCAAGCTCATAGATATGTGCTCCAGGTAAAGAAGGTGCACATGAGCACACTCTTCCAGAACGTGTTCACTCTTCTACTCAGAGCCTTAAAAGTCACCTTTCAAAAAAATAAGCAGAGTGGATAACTTACAAAAGAAGGTTTTCAGTTCTTTTGAGGAAAAGTCATGTTAGGGTGTTGGGCGTCAGAAGCAAACTTACAAGTATCTGTTTGCCAGTTACAGCTGGAATATTGGGCCTCAGAAGAGAGTTTCTGTGCGATGTCACTTTCTTACATTCCCAAATGCTCGTCTCCATGTTCAGGCAACTGGTTTTTATTCTCTGCTGACTGTAACTCCTCTGGTAACTCCTCACAACAATCCTGAACCTGCCAGTCTAGCTTCTGTCATGAAGGGTGCAGACACAGAGCTTTGGAAGATGTTTGGAGCGGCGACTCTTGCTAGACAGGGTGTCTTAGTTTGGGTTTCTATTGCTGTGAAGAGACACCATGAGCACAGCAACTCTTATACAGGAAAACATCGAATCGGGACTAGCTTACAGCTTCAGAGGGTTAGTCTATTATGGCCATGGTGGGAAGCATGGCAGCATGCAGGCAGACACGGTGCTGGAGAAGGAGCTGAGAGTTCTTACTGTGTAGACAGTAGAAGGAGACCCTGAGCCACCCTGGGCTCATAGTAGCTTGAGCATGTGAGACTTCAAAGCCCGCCCCCACGGTGACATGTTCTCCAATAAGGCCACACTTCTTCCAGTAAGGCTACATCTTGCTGTGGGCCTATGGGTTTCTTCAAATCACCACACAAGTGTTTCTTGTAAGGAAGCTAATTGTCGGGGAGAAGTCCTTGTCTTAATAGATTTTGGGTCAAGATAAGAGAACCTGAATTTTGAATTATGTCAGAGTTGGGGATTTTTCTCCAGAGGCAAACCAATTATTTTAAGCTCGAGTTGACTTTCCCTAATGAAGGATTATTAGATGATCAAGTTTGCTAAAAGCTACAGAAAAAATATAGACTGCTTCTCAACCCAGACCCTCATTTTCTACCAAATAATAAAACGGGAAAAATAAAACAAATAAGAAGTAGATGTCCATGTTGGTTTCTAAAGGTCTTGTCTCCTATGCCAGGCTGCCTTTCCTGGGTGGTGGGAGGGAGAAAAGAAACAGATGTACACAGCTGTAGCTGCATGTGGCCTCTCCGGCTGGGAGCATCTCAGGCTCAGAGTCAGACCCTGGAATTGTGCGCCTTTGGTAACATTGTCTGAAGTGTCCTGAAAACATCACTCAAGCCTGCTCTTTCTACCCAGCCTGTCACAACCACACCACATTGTTCATCTCCATTTGGGACAATTTCTTTTCCGATTATTGTTGCCATGAATTTAATTTCTCTTTCTTTATTTTTTTTTGTTTTTTTGTTTTTTGTTTTTTGTTGTTGCAAAAACAGAAAAAAAGACTGGATGTGACATCTATTCCTTTCCCGTGTGTTTTTGAACCTGAAGTATATGATTGCTGACTATAGGTACTTGAGGATATCTTTAATGTGTTATCTATCTTACACTTGGCTCTACCCTGATCAGTGGGTTTCACTAAGTATGTGTATCATTGCAGTTTAACCAAGAATTTATTTTATCTAAAAAATGATCAGTTCTTTGATAATTTCCTACAGGTGATCTGATCATACTCCTTACCGCACCCTTTATCCCCTTGAGATGTACCTCTCCTTTACCACCAGCGTAACATGTGCCCTTTAATAAAAAACAACAAAAAAGAAACCTCATCCAATCCAGTTTGTGCTGCCCAAATATTCTTGGATTAGTGGCCTTCCACCAGAAGCTGCACTCTTAGAAAAAACGGACTCCCCCTTTCGTAACCAGTGCCAGTAGCACCCCTGCTAAGGGCGAGAGTTCGTGCTTAGGTCCTTAGCTCCTCTCTTCATGCTAGGAATTCATCTGACTTGGGTTTGCACAGGCCTCATGCATGTTATCCCAATTTCCTTTTCAAAAAAATTTATTTATTTTTATTTTATGTGCATTGGTGTTTTGCCTGCATGTATGCATGAGGGCATCAGATCTCTTGGAGCTGGATTATAGACTGTTATGAGCTGCCATGGGGTCGCTTGAAACTGAGTCCATGTCTCTGGAAGAACAGTCAGTGCTCTTAACCATTGGGTCTTCTCTCCAGCCCTCACTATTACAACTTCTGTGAATTTGTATAGTGCCATGCTAAATCCAGCAGATACTGATGTCTCATAGTTATCATAGGCCTGTGGCTCTCACATTGGCCTGTGGCTCTCACATCGACCTGTGGCTCTCACACTCTTAACTTTGGAAGGCATGAGGGGGTATATATGTTCCCTGTAGGGCTGATAATTCTGTTGTTTCCTAGTCTCTACACTCTGGCCAGTTGCATGACTCTGTATTAGTCACCATCTACTACAGCTAGAAGCTTCTCTGGTGAGGATTGAGAGGTACATTAATCTATAGATATGGTATATTGATAACTCATTAGGAGTTAGTTTAATACCATGTCCACTTAGCAGAATAACAGTAGCAACTTTCTCAAGGGCCTGTGAACTGTCTAGCCAGAGGTTTTGGTCCAACAATAGTACCAGCCGTGGGGTTCATCTTGTGGAGTGGGACTGAACCAAGAATTTAAAACATTTACTTCTGAGGGCTTAGTTTTCATTCCAGGACATACTTTAGTTTCACTCAAATATTCTAAGTTTCTTCTCCCTGGAGCTCATACTGGTTGTTCCCCTGGGAAAAGCCCTCTCTGTGTTGGGTCTTGCAGGCGCATGTGTAACTGCTTCCTCTTCTGGCTGATGCAGGCACTTTATCCTTTAAGTCTGGGACACAAAGAATGTGCCCTGGAATCAGTGTTTTAATGATTTGATTTGAACTTATTGATTTTAGGCTTGAGCATGGGGGGGACAGTATTAATACTTATTCTTAAATATTGAGATTACATAATAAATCCCTAATGCATTAGTTATTCCATTTAAAAAAACCTTTGTGAATGCTATATATAACATTTATAAGTTTGAGATATAATGTTAAAAAAATTCTTTGGTCTCTAAATTCTCTGACATGGGTTATTATATTTTTATGACTATTAATTTTGATATAGGCCTTTTAAAATCAATTTTTCCCTGTAATTACAAGGCTGTTTTATGGTATGTGATCTATCATATGAGTGTACTTGAGGGTCATGAGAAGTTCACATGTGTGCTGTGTGGGCCCAGACTCTTGCCGCAGCTCCAGCTCAAGGGTGGCCTGTGTGTCCATTTTGTAGGATCCAGGAGTTGCCCAGCACCCGGGCTCCTTTCCCATCATCCTTGTTTTGGTTTTAATGTCATTGAAGAGCAGCAATATTGTATATTGAGAAATCCTGGACTCATTTGGGTTAGGTTTGAATTTGTAGAACCAAGAAGCCATTGAGTGAACATGCTAACAATTCTCCAAGTCCCAGGCAGCTCCCTTCACCACACAGTGGCCACAGCTCACTGTCTGTCGGGCTGATTTTGGACAGACAACCACACGTCTATTTTAAAAATAGAACTAGAATTAGGAACGCCGCAAGTCTCATCCCACAGGGATTTACAGCTCAAAGTTAAGTAAAACAAAACTGATTAAGAAGGATGTTGTAGATAGAGTCCCTCCCCTCCCTTTGCTTTCCTTTCCTTTCTCTCTGTCTCTCTCTGTCTCTATCTCTCTCTGTCTCTCTGTCTGTCTGTGTCTCTGTCTGTCTGTCTCTCTGCTTTATTTTCCTTACCCTCTCTCTCTTTCTTTGCTTTACCTTCCCCACCTTCTTTTCTCTCTCTTTAAAATTTCTTTTCCTCTCTTATTTTGTCTTTTCTAGCAAGGGAATTAGGGTAAAAACTTAACCTGAAGTGTCCTTCTGGGTGGTCTTAAGCACTTCTCTATTTTTTGTTTGTTTGTTTTTGAAAAATATTAGTTTCATTTTTGTTAATCATTTTATTCATTTACATTTCAAACGGTATGCCCCTCTTCGGTTACCCCTCCACAATCCCTCCCATCTCATTCCACCTCTTCCTCCTCCCTTTTGCCTCTATGAGGATGCTCCTCCCCCCACTTCCAACCTCACTGCCCTAGCGTTCCTTTACGCTGGGGCATCAAGCCTCCACAGGACCAAGCCCTCCTCCCCCACTGATCCCAGATAAGGGCATCCTCTGCTCCCTATGGATCTGGAGCCATGGCTCCCTCCGTGTATGCTCTGGTTGGTGATTCAGTCCTTAGGAGCCCTGGGTGGTCCAGTTAGCTGATACTGTTCTTCGTATTCGGTTGCAATCCCCTTCAGCTCCTCGAGCACAACACTTTTTGTTTTAATTTGTTTTTAATTTATTCTTTTCTCATATATTACATCCCGAATGCAGTTTCCCCTCCCTTCTCCCTTCCCAGTTTCTCCTTTCTTACCCCCAATTCGCTCCTCCTCCATTTCTCTTCAGAAAAGGGCAGGCCTCCCAAGGATATCAACCAAACATGGCATATCAAGTTGCAGCCAAACCAGGCTCCTCTCCTTTTATTAAGGTCAGACAAAAGAGTAAGAGAAAGAGTCTTGGCCTCCACTCTTAGGAGTCTCACAAGAAAACCAAGACACACAACCATAGCATATATGCAGAGACCTAGGTCAGACCCATGTAGGCTCCCAGATTGTCAGTTCAGTCTCCGTCAGCCCCTGTAAGCCTAGGTTAGTTTATTCTGTGGGTTTTCTTGTGGTGTTCTGGCCCCACTGTCTCCTATGATCCTTCCTCTCTTCTGTAGGGTTCCCTGAGCCTAATGTGTGGCTGAGGGTCTGTGCACATGTTTCCATGAGTGGCTGGGTGAAGCTTCTCTAATGATGATTACGCCACTCCCCTGTCTCAGGATAAAAATGAACGATAGTCAGTTTGTCAAAAAAAAAAAAGATGGGGGGGGGGAGAAAAATTGTTATTTACTTGTTGACTTAAGGGAGGTTGTTTGTTTCCTGCTCCCATTCTTGTTTTTAAGACAGCATCTCACTGTGTGGCCTTGGCTGTTCTTGAGCTTACAGAGATCCACTGACCTCTGCTTTATGAATGCTGGGATTAAAAGTGTGTATGATACCAGGCTATCTGCTGGCTTTCAACCAGAAAAAGTACACACAAAGATGATGTTAGCAGTAGTCGAGGTAACGTAAATGACTAAAACTGTAGTTCTAGTTCAAAATGTCTTAACTTTTACTTGTATATGTTGACAGGAAACATCCTTCTAGGCCTTTGGTCCTGCTGTCTGGCCTAGTGAAACAAACCTGCCAGGCCAGCTCTCTTGATGCCCTGGTGGCAGGTCATGGAAGTGCACTCGATGTCATGGTGTTGAGACTGCCTGCATGGTCAGCCAGTATGGACCCACGATCTCTAGGTCTCTCCTTCCCTCCTTGTGCCTTTTTGCTTCTCTTTCTGCTTTCTGTTATGTCAACCAAACTCTCAAACAGACTGAAAGTAGGTAGGCCCCAGGCAGCTCCCGTGTTCCTTGTGGACCGTGTGGACAAAGCTGCCTAGCAAGCTGCCCGTAGACGGGCTGTCCTCTCATTCTGGACACTTGCATTGTCCCGATAATCAGGGCAGTCGTGTGTTCAGGAAAGGAGGTTCCAAGGCTGCCTGCATCTGATCTGAGGAATTGCCCAGGTGGGAGGCTTCACAGAGAGCCTATGAAGGAGCTGGCTTTCACCAACACAGGACTGTAGCCTAGTCAGAATCCACATGGGGGTACAGCATGGCCTTTCTTGTCAAAAGACTACATGGTAGATACTTGTAGCTTTGTGAGCTCTGTAGTCCCTGTTGAAATGCTGTTCTGCTACTATGACATGGAAGCAACACAGAAAATATATACATGGATGCTGTGTTGTAATAAAACTTTATTTATACAGCCAGGCTGAGGGCTATATTTGCCCTATGGACCATAGTGTGACAATCTGTCTGGACTCTAGCTTCTAGATATCCACTTTGAATGCTTTCCTCTGATGCTTACTTATCTCACAACATATGCAAGTCAATTCACTCTCTGGGTTTGTCTAATCTGTTGTGGAATATTCTTTTCTCAAGAAGAGTAAGGCATTGGAATACCACGGAATCTATATGCAAAGCCATCAGGATTAGATGCAAGTCAGCAAGAAGTCAAATGCACAAGGGCCACAAATGAGGTCTGAGAATCTGGGAACAGATGTGTTGTTCCCTCATGGTGTGCCAGCCTTACTGAGCTCCAGAGTTGGTGTCCAGAGGCCAGAGGACAATATAATGTTTGGTTGATTTGCATATGCATGGGGCACTTTGTCACTGTGATTCAGATTTCTGTTGATCTCCTCTGAAAATGTGTAAAGCAGACAAGAAGTTTGTACCTGCCTTCTCTATCACAATTCCACCTTAAGGGTGAAAGAGGGGTTTTGTTTTTAGATGTAACTTTAACATATATATATATATATATATATATACACACACACACACATATATACATATATAAAATGTGTATATGTGTCTGTGTATGAGACTATGCACATGAGTGCAGGTGCTTATGGAGTCCAGAAGAGGCACCTGACCACTGGCAACTGGCTTTATAGACCTTCCTGAGCTACTTGGCACAGGTACTGGGAACTAATTCTTGTCTTCTGCAGTAGCAGTACACTGCATTTTGTTTTTTTGTTTTTGTTTTTTGTTTGTTTTGTTTTTCGAGACAGGGTTTCTCTGTATAGCCCTGGCTATTCTGGAACTCACTCTGTGTAGACCAGGCTGGCCTCGAACTCAGAAATCCACCTGCCTCTGCCTCCTGAGTGCTGGGATTAAAGGCATGCGCCACCGCTGCCTGGCTAGTACACTGCATTTTTAACTGCTAAGTCATCTCTTCAGCTCCTAGCCGTAACTTGAAAAGATATGTTTATTTAACAAAAATACCTTTTTGCTAAGTTATGGTATATTCTGCACTTGGTGTTTCAATTTTGAAAACTGATCAGAAAGCAGTTGTTTCCTGAATGATACGGTTGAAGGCATGTCTTGTTTCAGTAGCTGCCAGATCTGTTTCCCTCTGTTTGGGTCATGGATTCCCACATGATCCCCCTTCCAGCAGTTACTAGCAGGTCTCATTCTAGGACTGGGTCCTGCCTGATCTGCAAAAACCTAGTCAGGGTGTTACAGATTATTATGCCTGGGCCCAATGCAGTCTGCAGTTTTTAGGGGCAAGAATAAGAACTAAGTAGGTTTATAATTTTAAATGGTAAGGGAATATATTTTATGACACATGCAAATGAAATTGGGTTAGTATTTCAGATTCAATGCTAACATTTTGGGTCCCTTCAAAAAGAAAGGGCTTTGTTTTCTCCCTTTACATGAGTTTGAGTGGCCTTGGTTTTGCCTCTTGGCCCACAAAGCTTAAATTATTTACCATCTGGCCCTCTACCTAAAAGGGGGGGAAAGTTTGCCAACCTCTGACATGCAGCAATGATTTTCAGTCTTTTCTGTTGCTCCCAAATTCTTTCATTAAACCAAACCTCCTGGGGGAAGTTTGGTGGAGCTGGTGAGGGTGGGAGGATTGGCCTGAGCCTTTCTGGCCTGAGCCCAGCCTACCTCCTCACCCCACCTTCCCTCCTGGGGGTAAGGCTGCCTGGATCAAGAACCAGCACACACAGAGGTCTCAAATACAACACCACCATAAAAAAAAACAATTTTTTTCCCCCTGATAACTTTTAGCAAATCCGTTTGTTGGTCAAACTTGTCCTCAGCTGACTTGAGACTTGTCAGCATCCTGGTTTCTTTTTATTGTCTTGTGTTCTTAATCACATTTTCACTTTCGAAACATAAACATTTCTGCACCTCCGCTGGAGCTGTCTCCTGATGCCGTGTATGAGGAGCACCTGTGGTATTGTGAACGGGTGGGGGTCACTGAAGCACATTAGTGAGCTTCCAGGGGTGGATGAATCTTTGTTTGCTGAGCTCCTGTTCTCAAGTCCTGCAGTTGATATCACACCTCCCTCTCCCCCCCATCCTGTGGACACCAGGGCAGCATGTTTGGTCCAGCCACACCCATTTCCCTCCATTGCCAACCAGAACCTCAATGGGATCTTATTTAGAAATTAGGTCTTTGAAGATATAATTTTAAGAATCTTAAGAGGAATGAGTCCCAAGTCTAGCAACTACAATTCTCACAACAGTGGAAAGGAGGCAGAGAGATACATGAAAAAGAAGTAAACACAGAAACTGGTGATGTAGCCATCCATGAGGAGACACCAAGAGCTTGGAGAGCCATGTGATGTTGGGAAGGGTCCTGGCTGGCTTTGGGGTAGACCAACCCTGCAGATGTCTTGATGCTAGCTTTCAGAGCTCTTGAAATGTCAGAGAGCAAATTTTTGTTGTCTCAAGCCATGGAATGTCTGGTATTTTTTTTCCCTCTATAATCCCTAGCAAGCTCCCGAGGAACTTCCCTGAGGAAATTTTAACATTTTTGTTCTTGATTTGCAGTCTCTAAAGGTCTTTCTCACTCACATCAGTCATTCCAGAGTAGAGGCCTCATGATGTACATTTGTACTATTCATAAATGAATCTTCACAGAATGCCTTTTACGGGCAGGCTGGGATGGAGAGAGGTTTCTCTCCCTCCATCCCATTGAGGCAGGCAGGGAACTGGGTTCCTGCTCTAGCTCTTTTGAGAACTCAAAGTTGCTGAACATTAGCAGACTCTAAGAATGAATGAGTGCCGCACACTCCTCATTTTATTGTGGTCATGGATTCTTTTGACCTAATGACCTCCATTTCAGTGTGTTCTTCACCTACTCCGATACTCTGGCTTTCCACTGTAAGCTCATGGTCCACGATTCTCTGTATTCCATGAATACCATGGTTGGAGGAGTCCCCATTGTGCAGCCCTTGTGACCTTGTGACCTGTGACTGAGTATTCAGTAGGAGGCACTTCCCATGCTGAGCTCTAATCATGGTTTCAAGTAAGTGGTCAGTTCTGTTAGTGGCTCTTAGTTACTTTTGTTTGTTGTGCGTTCTCTTTCCATCGATAGTTAATCTCAGCTATGAACAGATTTAGAATCACTTACTTTGCTTGGATTAATTGAAGATCTGCCCACTGTGGGTGGCACCATTCCCTGTTTGAAGTTTGGACAGTGTAAGAGTGCAGAATGCTGGCCGAATACACTCATTCATTGTTATCTACTTTCTGACTATGGATGTCATGTGACCAACTGTTTCAAGTTCCCGCTGCCCAGACTTCCCGGTCATGATGGACAAGATGTATCCTTTGACTGTGAGCCAGGAGAAACCTGTGGCTTTTTTTTTTTTTTAAGTTTTTAAATAATTGTATTGCCATTGGTGTTCTGCCTCTGTGTATGTCTGCATGAGGATATCAGATCACTTGGACCTGGAATTAGAGACGGTTGTGAACCTGGGTCCTTTGGAAGAGCAGCCAGTATTCTTAACCACTAACCCATCTCTCCGGGCCCTGTTAAGTTAAGTTGCTTTTGTCAGGATATTTTATCACAGTTAATGGAAAGAAACAGGGCATTTCCCTTTCTGCCTTTCTCCTAGGGTCTCATCCTGTATCGTCTCAACTATGTCAAACCTGGGAAGTGCTGATCGTTGTGGTTTGTTACTGTGAGTGATTATGACAGCATCATATCTCAGTTTGACTCCCCTGGTAGAGGACAGTGTTGGGCCTCACACCCTTGCCATCCCCTCTCCCCCCCTTGTCTTCTTACTCATTAAATAAACAGCCTGGAGTGGTATTCTCCTTTCAACAGACCTCACTCTCACAGGATATTCGAGGCCTGCAAATGTTGCTGATTAACCAAAAACAAATGTTTTGGGTAAATTCTCTCCAGCTACACACGATTTGGGTCTGAGAAATGGAATTCCTGTCACCGTTGGCTGACAAATATAGCCCTTCTAATAGGATTTTGGCACAGGAGCCGCCAGCCGCACTGCCCCGCAGACTTAAAGAATTGCCACATTGGCCTAACGTAATTTTGGTAACTCTGTCTGCCTCTGCCTTGGGTAGAAATAATTCACATTTCACTCTCCATTTTCTTTAATGGGCTAAACAGTCAGTCTGTAATACCTGTATTTTATGAGACATAATTCTGGATATTGTTTCTTTAGCATTTGGGTAAGACAAACCTGAGAGAGGCCAGCCATTTAGTTCAAGCAATTGTAAAGTTATTTGTAAAATGATATGCTGTCTTTTTTTTTTTTTACCCAGTTACTTTATAAAGTTACATTCTCTGGCAAATGTTAACACAGCTTCTCTGTGTGTGGGCTAAATAAATATCGGGCTGCACTGACCGAGCACAGCCTTTGGGTAAATAATTCTCTCTCCACACGTCTCCCAGTTTATAACAAGGAGTTTTCTCTGTGGTCCCACCAAGTGCTGCATTCCATTGTAAATGAGACACAAACCTGTAGGGGAAGGAGAAGTTTGAGGGGTTTATTGAAGAGGTGGGAATGGTGTGTGACATTCTCATGTCTTCCTCTCTGTCAGCTGACTATTCTCCCATCTCTAGGACACATCTGTAGCCGTGACAGGAGAGGGTGAAGGCAGACACTGCTCAGAATGTCTAGGAGGATTGAGAGTCTCACACCAGTCTACCCCTCTGTGCAATCACAGGACGCACACTTACAGTTGAACTTGGAGGAACACTGGCTCTGGATCAGTCTGTACTACTGTACAAGTCCTGTGCTGGTCACTCTCCAGCAAGGGCCTTCTTTTTGGCTCTGCCCATTGTCGACGTATTCTCAGATGGTTGGGATATCTCCTGCACTGGGTATTGGTCTCTGCCTTCTCCTTTCCGTCTCTGGTGGACAGGGGACTTTACCCAGTGACACTGCAGGGTCCTCAAGGTAATGAGGTGACAGTGATTGTCTTCATTACTTTGCCTGTTGCTATGACAGAAATACCCTGACAGCGTCAACCCTCTAGATGGAGGATTTGTTTAACTTGGAGTTTGAGGGACAATGGGTTCATCGTGGCAGGGAAGTTGAGGCAGCAAGCAGCCAGTCACATTAACTCCACAGCCAGGAAGCAGAGAACAATGACTATGTGCTTCCTTTCAGCTCAGTTTTTCCAGTTATTCCAACGCAAGAGTAGTACCACCCACCGTGGGTAGTCCTTCCCAGCTTAATTCATGTAATCAAGATAATTCTCCACAGGCATACCCAAAGGTCCATCTCCCAAGTGACTTTAGATCTCATCAAGTTGACAGTTAATCATAACTATCACAAACTATATTTTTCTGGTGGAAATGAAGTAATGTTGTCCCCAGCAGGACTGTGAGAGTCAGGGCATGTCACGTCTCCTGGAGCCTGAAGCATGAGGAAATGGCCAGCTGTTATTAGCAATCATGGATGATGCCAGGTTGTCATTTGGGCCGTGTTTCCTGGTATGTCTCATTGAAACCTTCCACCACAGTCCATTCTTCCTCCTGATGATGAAGAAATGGAGACTCTCAATGTCCAGAATAGGATTCTACCTCTGACTTGACCTCCGTTTATAAACCCCGACTCCTTGCCACGTCACCTCATCAGATTATATTATTACTGCATTTATTCACATTTATTTTCCACACTGGGAATTGAACTTAGGACTTCTTGTATGCTAAGTTAGTGATCTACCACTGTGCTATACCCTTCTGTTTAACTTTTTATCTTGAGACTGTGTCTCACCAAGTTATGCAGGCTGGCCTTGAACTTGCTGTGTAGGCCAGGACAGGCCTTGAACTGGTGACCCTCATTCCTCACAGCCTGCAGCAACCTGACTTTGGGGTTTTCACATCAGTACTATTGATAGTTTTGTCTGATGGGGTTAACTGTGATGCTCAAACCCCATGGGCAGAGCCCAGGAAAAGCCTGTTTCTTCCACCTGGTATCTCTGCTCCTGTTCAGGGCTTAGCAGTTCTTCTCGTAGGCATAGACTTTCATGGATGAGTTCCATAGTCCCAGATTGCACGGGCCTCAGCTACTCAGTTATCATGGAACAAAAAGAAACATTCTCCTTGGTTAGGGGGATTCTTGAAACTATTAATTTCCCATATAAAAAGGAACATGTGCATTAAGAAAATGGAATGGGGGCTGGAGAGATGGCTCAGAGTCTGACTTCTCTTCCAGAGGTCCTGAGTTCAATTCCCAGCAGCTACATGGTGGCTCACAACCAACTGTAATGGAATCCAATGCACTCTTCTAGTGTGTGTCTGAAGACAGTTGCAGTGTACTCATATAAATAAAAATAAATAAATCTCTAAAAAATAAAATAAAATAAAATAAAACTTGTTAAAAAAAAAAAAAAGAAAAGAAAATGGAATTGCCAGAGTTGAGAGCAAGAGATCTAATATCTGCATGTCTAGTCTGCATTTTTATTTTTTTATCAAGATTATTTATCTGCTCACAATTCCATACCTTTTATGTTGAACTTAAGTTCCGCTCCCACTGAACCCTGTTTCCTCCCAGCAGATCCCCTCCTCCTGCTTTTCATGCCCAGTGCCTTTAATCTGAGTTGCTTGCATAAGAATGGGTATAGAGTCATTTACTTGAGTGAAGCCAAACTTAATCTGGAGCTACACTCCTGAAGGTCTCCCAACACCATTAACTGCCATACCCCAAGGAGGTATGGGCCTCAACACCACCACCCCTGACCCATGATGGAGTGAATGAAGGTAATCCAGCCTTGAGACGGTATCTAAAATTGCAACAAGTTCATGGATGTAGCAGCCATGTCATGTCCAGCTGACAGTGTTTCACAGAATACTCCCCACTCTCTGGTTCTTCTCACCCGAACTGTGGCGACATTCCTCAGGCCTTGTGATGATGCTGTAGATGGTCCACTTATGACTGTGCTCACAGCTGTCATTTGTTCCTGGCACTTTGATCAATTCCAAGTCTTGGCATTAGCCATCACTCACTGCAGACAGAAGTTTCTTTGACCAAGGCTGCCTATTCATAATCTTGGCACACCCTCTGTCAGTATCTCCCAGTATGTAAAAATGCCTAGCTAGCTGGTTTTGTTTTTTGTCATGGTATGCACCATGTGTACATGTGAAGGACCCAGCCAATTGCATGAGGGTACATTTTATTCTGTTCCCATAATCTAAACACCCTAGAGACACCCAGCTTTAACTCGGTGATGAGCATGCTGTTGGGGTTTAGTATTTCCCAACCACACCTTCTCACTGGCCCTGAACCTTGGTCTGAATGGTCACAGGGTCAGAAACCTATGGATAAATCATGGCCTATTCCCTGTTTTGTCTCGATCCTTGGATGGTCATGTTGTCACCGACTGAGTTCACTGGTATGTTATGTGGCCATGGACATCTCTGCTTTGAAAGCCTTAGGACTTGTGGGTCAAGCTAAGAAAGCTTGAAGACTCCCAGTACCTCCTAAACCAAGCCACAAAATCACCGGGTAGTGAGAGTACCTGGACCTTACTAATGAACCAGGCAGAAGACATGAATACAGATGCCTTTTCATGGGGGATGATGAGGCATCAGCTTGTGGTTGATAGACAAAGAACCGCTTGACTTTTTAAGCCAAGCATCTCTGGTATCTCCTTAATGGACATATCTTCAAAGTCATGGGATGCTGAAGGGGTATTTGCCATCACACAGAATGCCATGACGTGGCTTCCGATGTGGATGCTGCCCAGGTTAGTTCCTGCCTCACCTGGAGGGCCACTGTCTTTGCCTTCACAGTGGCAGCATCCCAAGTACCAGGATGTTTCAAGACACTCCCAGGTCATAATTAACCTTCTTCAAAACTAAGAGGGAAGAAAGGCAGGGAAAGGTCTCCGGCAATCCAGGAAGGACAGGAAGAAAGGCTCCCCAGCAGTCTTGAAAGCCTGCTCTTTTCCTTTCCATATTAAGAAATCTCCTAAGAATACAGCCCTCCTGCAAATGTCTTGTCACCTCCAAACTGAACGAGAGTGTACTCAAGCACAGGCCATGCCAGGCTGGCCGTCCCCCCCACTCTCTGCAGCATGGATTATTTGGAACATCCGTGTGTCTGTGTTCCCGGCTCCCAAGAAAAGCTAGTTTCTTTCTTTTGCCATTGTGACTGTGTGATGGGACCATTTAATGGCATTAATTGAAAACTCATTTGAACTGTGTATCCTGAGATCCAAACTGCTGCAATCCAGATAAAACCAGATAGGACCCAGTTTTGGGGGTCACTGCTGTCTTCCCCCAAGAGGTCCACATTCCCATAACCTAGTCTTTCTCCCTCTCTGTTGAATGCCCCTCTAGTTTTGAAATCACTTATTCTGCTAATTTATTCTTTAAACACGAGGAGGGGGCACAGAAGAGTTTCTGTCCCTTCATAAAACAGCTAACAGGAAGCTCGAGGCATCTTTTAGAGTGCCGGTTTTGTCTGATGCTGGGAATGGCTCCATCAATCACGGCTCCTCACTTTGAGCTGGTCTTTATGTCAGTTCAGCCATCTTCCATCAAGTTCGGTGAAGCAGAGTCCGAGAACAAGATGGATGTCCAAGCTGCTTCAGCGGGGTGGAGAAGACTTTCCTTTTAAATGCCCACGTTGTTTTCTTAATATTTCTCCTTCCTCTTCAGAAGCCAGTTCCTTACGACCATCACTCATGGGTCCGTTCTTTTCACCTTGTTCAGGAGGAGGGATGGTGCCAGGCTATAAGTGCAGGCAATTGATCAGTTGAGGAGGTGTATTCATTACCTGTCCTCTGCTCTCACTCTCGAGAAAGGGAAATAAATCCCAGGATGGGGCTGGGGCGGGAGTGATGATCTTCATAGCCACAGGAATTCGAGAGGCCCCATTTTCCAGTTGGTCCATGGCAACAAAGTCTGGTTGGTTGGATCCTCACATGAGGATGTATTATCATCCCACACAAGATGTGATAACATGGCTGTCCAGAGAGATGGAGTTTGCGTGTCTCAGCCACAGTGCAGTTTACACTTTTGTTGCCAGGAATCTACAGGGTCTCTGCCCTCGCCTGGCGTTCTTGTGTTGGGTTCTGTCCTTCTGAAAATATTTGTTGAGTGACTGCAGTGCAAAGAACTGTGGGATATCAGAAGGAGATGTGAGGAGCTTGGGAGGGTCCAAAGTCCCCAGGGTAGCTCTGGGAGAGGAGTGTGTTTCCACTGACACTCTTTGAAGTGCTGTGACAATAAGAAGCTGAAATGTTTTATGAAGTCTTGAAAATCTTTCCTTAGTGGACCTAGCTCCCTTGGCCAACTGTGGGCCTTTTGTGCCATGCTGCAGAACTAAGAACCTTGGAGCCTGTTGCCTGGAGCAACAGTAAGGGCTCTGACCAGTCCTGCAGGAGGTGCTGGGTGAACAGGGAGATAGCAAGTGAATGAAGATGAAGGCTGTACTGTCAGCACTGACCCAGATCTCACCCTAAAATCTCCTCTCCCTTTCTTTCTGTTAGCTCAGTGCAAACTCCAAGTCTGCATAGCTTCACTGACCTTATGAAAAACTCAAGTTCTCCTCTGGTCTCAACTCCTGAGTCTTCTGTATTGGGTCATTTTCCGATCCCCTGGGCATGTGCTTGTGGTTCCTATGTGCCCAGCTAGATAAGGGATTGTTCCCTTTCTTCCCACCCTGTTATACTTGGCATCCTGTAGAGCCTCTGGGTGCTGTGAGCACCCACATTCTCTGTACAGTGGGGCCTGAATGGTGAGTCTCACAAGGCCATTTTCTCTGGGATGGTCCAGACGAGCCATTTGAGGTGACAGTGATGCTGCCCATGAACACTCTTTAGGTATCTGCTCAGGGCTGGGCTCAGTGTGCTGTGTTCTCTGCACATCCTCTTGGCAGCACCGAAGGTGCGTTCTCTCATGTCCCTTGGTACAGATGAGCAGGTATGGTCCTGTCCTCTTCCCTGTGCTCTTGGATTGGTCCTGAGGGTGTGGACGGTGTGGACTTGTTTCCTCTGCCTCCTCAGGCCTGTCTGCTCCTTCCTGGGCTTTTTCTGTACTATCACAAGTCCTCCTCAATGCTCTGGGTATTGTGACTTAAGGCTGAGCTGGGTGTCTTTACCATCTGCACTGTCATTGGTGGCCTTGTGAGCAAGTTGCTTATATTTTATATGTAAATCTAGAGTCCTCTTAATCCCTTCAAGTTTTGGTCTGCAACCTGGAGCTCAGGAGAAGCCTGGGTAGTTTTTAAGCCCTGTGATAGCCTCAGCTGGTTTCAAGTAGAGGTGAGAAGGCATGCTGTGGAGGTTGAGCCTGCAGTTGTGAAAGTTGGAGAGGTGAGAGTGTAGAAGCATGTCCTGGGAAAATTGAAATGATCATTTTAGCAACATTCAAGTATTCTGTTTTTGTGCTATTATGGTATAAGCACTCAAGGGTGTGTGTCTGTACACACACACACACACACACACACACAGACAGAGAGAGAGAGAGAGAGAGAGAGAGCGCGCGCACTCGAGCTTTTTTTCCCTCCAGGCATGGAAAACCTCAGGCTAGATTGTGGCACCGGAAAGGGCGGCCATTTCCGAGTACTTTCAGCAAATATGGCAGGTGAGGAAGGAGAGGGGCTGGGACCTGGATGAGGAGAAAGGGCACTGGAAGGAGAAGTGGAAGGACGGAGCAGGTATGCCAAGCCCAGGGAATCAGAAAGTAATAAAGTCCTACAGTAATCAGAGGGCTGAGGCCAGCTCCCAGGCGAGCAGGGCTCATTCACGATCTAGACCTGGCCTTGTAATCACTTCCTTCACCCTGAGTAACAGTCCTGGCTTTTGTTGAACTGCTCCCCACTCCTGGGCTCTGTGACCTTGACAGTTCACGGCCGCTCTGCAAGAGGCTCCTCATGTGTGAAACAGCAGTGAGCTCTCATTTAGAGGGCCACTTAAGGATTCAGTGAGAAAGCATGCAGGTGGCCAAAGTGCAGTGTGTGGTATGGTAGGACAAATGTCAGAACTGCCAACGTCAAGGCACTGAGCTTGCTTCTGAAGCATGATGACCCGCATGCCCGAGAGATGGTTCTGTTCTGCACACTGCTCCTTTTTAGCTGTGCAGTTTTGGGTAAGTGGCTTGACTTCACTTGTGCCTGGCTCAGTGGCGTTACCTAACTATGTAAGCTATTGCTACAGCAAGGAGCCTGTAGACACCAGCTCTGCCATATAGGTCACAGTGATGGAGAGAACCACCCAGGCAGGGGAGGCTCGGATGCTCAGGGATGCACAGTCTTGTCTTTTAGCTTTTCATATGGCTGCACCGGAATATTTAATCTAAAGGGGAATGTTTCTCTCATTCTTTGCGTAGTTACCATTCCCACATTTCTTTTTCCTGGGGTCTCATTATTGTGTATTCTTTTGGGCCTGAAAACTAGAAAGTGCTTAATAACGCTTCTTCAAGGGCTCACTCCAGGAACTCCCTGGCTCCCTTATCTTCTCTCTGCTTTGGTTAATTCCTAGGTGTAGGCTTTTGTGTTTGTAGCTCTGGTAATGCAATCAGCTGCTCAACACAGAGCATTATTTGGTGTGTGTGTGTGTGTGTGTGTGTGTGTGTGTGTGTGTGTATGAGAGAGAGAGAGAGAGAGAGAGAGAGAGCTTTCTTTACTGTTTTTCTTTTAAAAGCAGCAATAAAAAGGGAAGAAACTACAAATCTCCATCCATTTGGTTTCAGAAAATGCTTCTCAGTAATGCTGTTCAGATGGACACCCAAAGTATATTTATTAGCAAGAATCTAGAAAGATGACCACTGAGCTACAATACTTGGACTGGATGGGCTTATGACCGTTTCTTGCTTGTTAGCTTGTCTGAAAAGGATTTGCATAACACAGATATAGACATCAAGAGATTCTAATGTAAAAGGATTAGTCCATGTCTGTCCCCTAACCCATCAGTCTCTCTCTATCTCCATAAGATTTAGTGAAGGAGAGGTGCAAATTAATGACCAAATGAAACTTTGGGGTTAGGTGTGGAATGCATTTATCCATGCTTCCCACCCCCATTAGCATGGTTAATTAAGAGTTGTCAATACGTCTTTGCTAGAGCATTTGATTATTTTTTTTTTTTTACCCAGCCAGGAAGATTAGAATGAAGTCTTCAGATCTGGCAAGCGTCACGGGACTTGTAGTGTAAATTGCAGGTTAAGCCCTCATTTTGATCTCCGGGACGAGAGCAAGCACCGTTTCATTGACATGTCATCTGCTATGATCTGAGGGAATGCACAGAGGTGTCCTTTGGGGAAAGAGGGGCGTCTTGCTCTCACTCCCATATTGGAAAGGTTTATAACACACGAGCAAATAGCAGGTCAGAGTCAGAGTAGATGGACACTAGCTCTGGAAGATTCTTGGTTCATGCTTTATCTTTAATGTTTAAACAGTGCATGCATGCATGCATGTATGTATACCTGCTTAAGAGTACACGATTGCATGCATGTTTTTGTCACATGAAGATGTGCATTCATATGTATAAGCCAACAGCAATCATGAGTAAAAGTGACAAAAGCTAGCTCTGTAAGGGACTTGATTTATGATTTATTGAAAGGTCTTTAGTAAAAAGTACTCACCCACATATCTCCACTTGGATAAAATCAGGCTAGGTGCCTCCCACACAGGGTCTTCAGAGGAACATTTCCCCCCATATGGCAGAGCACCCTGCCCTTCAGGAGCTCCCTCTATAATTAATGTTGACAATGGCTTTTATTTTCCTTCTATTAGAGGCCTCTCAACTCGGAGAATACATCTTTTCAGCAATTAATTATGCTTGGAAATTGCCACGAGAGGTAGCGTAGCTGTTATTATTTTTTCTCACTAAATATACCTCTAGATAACGCAGCACGTATTTACAGCGGCAAACCTGTTTTATTTATGGGATTATAACAAATGATCAAAAACAACCCAAAAAGGGCCACTTAGACCAACCTCCTTATTTCTCCTTCTGCTTGGTCAATGAATTATGCATGCATTACAAATGGCAGTGAGGAGGAAAGGTCGGTTTAGAACAACACAGATTGGAAAATTACACCATTTGTTTAAACAACATTTATTATTGATTGCTCAGCATAGGAGCCGATAGAAACGCAAATAGTGGCAGGAATATCATCTATTTACCTAGGCCCTGGATAAATGTCGGGGCCGCACCCTCTGTTTAGATCAGAATAATTGTTCAAAAATGTCCCGTCCTGGTTCAGAAGAGTAAAGGTGAGTGTGGTGATGACTTCTGGCTGTCCTTTAGTCTCTACGAGATTCTGGTATTTCCCTCTGTCACCGAGGAAGTCAAATTGGGGTTCAGACACTGATTTTTTTTTTTTTAAAGGTGATCCTCTTGAGATCATGTGGCGATTCTTTCACATGACACTGTTTTGTGTGTCTGAGCCTGGAATTTTGTTAATCATGGTAATGATGATAATTGTATCATAGTAATGCCTACGTGTTCTCTCTCTCTCTCTCTCTCTCTCTCTCTCTCTCTCTCCCTCTCCCTCTCCTTCTCCCTCTCCCTCTCTCTCTCTCCCCCTTCTGAAATGAGGGTTGAACTTAGGCTCTGTGAATGCTAGGCAAGTGTTTTGCCATTGAACTATGTCCCTACCTCCTCCCCAGCCCTCTTTTTAAATTTTTTTTTTTTTACATTATTTGAAATATATTTATTTTGCCCTCACATCCAGTTTCCTTTTTTTTTTTAAATTTTCCTTCTGCTTTATTTATTTATTTACTTATTTATTTTTATTAACAATGTTATTTGTTTACATTTCAAATGCTATCCCCCCTCCCGGTTTCCCTTCCACAAACCCTTCCATCCAGTCCCCCTTCTCCTCTCTCCCCTTTGCCTCTATGAGGGTGCTCCCCCACCCACCCACTCCTGCCTCACTGCCCTAGAATCCCTTTACATTGGGGTAACAAACCTCCACAGGACCAAGGGGCTCCCCTCCCACTGATGCCCAACAAGGCCATCCTCTGCTACATATGCAGCTGGAGCTATGGGTCTCTCCATGTGTGTTCTTTGGTTGGTGGTTTAGTCCCTGGGAGCTCTGGGGGATCCAGGTAGTTGATATTGTTCTTCCTATGGGGTTGCAATCCCCTTCAGCTCCTTTAGTCCTTCCCCTAGCTCTCCCATTGGGGTCCCCGGACTCCGTCTGATGATTGGCACCTCTTCTTAACTTTTATTCTGGGACAGGGCCTCACTAAGTTGCCCAAGCCTGCCCTGGCCTCACTCTGGAGCCAAGGTTCTTTTGATCCTGGATCCCTCTGCCTTACCTTCCCAAGCTGCATGCAGACCAAGTTGCATGTATTTCCGTTTTTGATGTATTTGTCACGTCTGTTTTAAATCTGAGGGAACTGAGGCACAAGGGCATTAAGTCCATTGCTCACAGCTACTTGACTGGAAGGAAGATGAGCTAGTTATGGCTCCCTCTGTCTCAGTGTCTGCGGTGATTGTCACACTCTGTCCTTTGATACTCCTCCCCTCCCCTATGGTCACCATCCATTAGTGAGTGACAGTTTCATTTGCATGGGCAGTGTGGCTCATTCTGCAGAGCTGTCCCTCAATTTTCTAAGGAACAACAACAAAGTAAGTGTCCACTTCTCAGAGGTGTTGCTTCATGGTGGACAGCCACACTGTTGTGAACCACACTAAGGTGAGATCTAAATGGTAAACCCCAACAGGCCAATCACAGGAGCTCTCTGACTGTGACTTAAAAATGAGAAGCTCTAAGATGTTGAAATTAGGCATAAGCTTTCAGCTTACACTTCGGGTCCCTGTGCCATATTGCCTAGGAGTGACTTCATTCAGAGGCCACAGTGGAAATCTGTGCATCATGGTGCTCACCGGTGCAGCCATCTGCCACAAAGTCTGATCCCTGTGTTGTAGAGAGGCCAGTTGCTGATAGGGATTATCGTTTTAAAAAATACTTTCCATGAATCGTTCTCCTGTGGGTCAGTTCCTTTGGAGTCACTCTTGTCAACTCTTGCAAGACACCCAACAGCAGCAGCTTCAGGAAGGAAGGATCCATCTGAGCTCAGAGTTTCATGGTGGGGAAGGCACAGTGGTTGTGTCTCTGTGGTACATGGAGCTTGCTGCATAACTGAATATGTTCCAACAGATAAAAACATAGAAACCTAGCAGGCCACAATTGAGGTCAAGCTAATGCCTGTGAGCCCTGCCCCTAATGCCTTGTACCTGACAGTTAGGGAGGTCCAAAAGATTCAGCTGTCTCCTAGAACAGAACCTGCACCTGGAGATGCACTGTTTGAACCCATGAGCTGGGGACAGGGGGTGGGCTGGGGTGGGGGGAAGGAGTTTCCATCCAAACTATAACCATCCCTCCACCATGTTGTCATCACGTGTAGATGGCTGTCACCTCCCCATTATTCCAGGACCCTTCTACCCACTATTCCTCTCTAAATGCTCTCCTGGGAAGTACCAGGTTCTGTCTGCTCTGTGTACCTCTAATTCCTGAGCCACAGTCAGAGCATTGAACAGCATCCCTGGGTTCCTGGTTTGAAGGCCTTCTGGAGAGGGTCCAGGGAGGCTCTCTTTCCCAAGAGCTGTTCAGGGTATCCCCAGCCCCATATCCAGTGTGTTCTCAAAGTCAGCCTTAACTTCTATGTGTTTCTCTGTCACAGTAAGTGCTTGCCACTGTGTTTGCATAGGCTTTCTGCAAGTCTTTGGAGATTGCTTAGCATTACCATCATCAAGAAGGGCATAGCTGACTTGGCAAGCTCAGGTCCTGCCCCTCCCTCCTGTCTTACCTTCTGGCTCTTGGCTAACAAGCTTTATTAGCTGATAGAACAGTTTTGAGCTCTTATTTCCAAAGTGGTCAAGCACAGAAGCCTTTTAGAAGTTGGAAAAAGAAACATAACTGAGCAAACATACAGGATTTAAACACTTGGAAAACAAGAACAAGCCATATTACTTGCAGACAAGGGTATATGTTCTTTTGGGAAGTGAGCTTTTATGGGTATTTCCCTTGCCACTTATCCTGAGGAGAGACGGCGTAGGGGTGGGGAGAAAAGAACATTTACTGACTGCATCCTCACACTCCACTCAGGAAAGTGTGTGAGAGGCATAGAAAGCAGCACACATCCTGAAAACAGGAAATGACACCAAGAGTCACCTCTATTAGTTCCTTTTCTCACTGCTGAGACCAAAAGCATGACAGAAGCCAGTTCTGTTGAGGTTGGCTTCCAGTTTAGAGGGAACAGTCTGTCCTGTTGGGGGAAACATGGTGGCTGGAGAAACTTAGCCTGTGGTGGTGGGAGCCTGCAGCCCAGCCTGTTCATATCAGGGAGCTCAGGCCAGAAGCAGAAGCACATGTCACTTTCAAAGGCCAGCTACTCAGTTGCACTATTTAAGTCACAACCCCAGTGTTTCTACAGCCTCCTCCAAACAGTACCCCCAATTGGGAAACTAGGGTCCAAACAAACACAGGAGCTTGTGGACTGAATTTCACATCCAAACCAATTATTGAATAGGCTTAGTGTCTCATCCTGTTTTTGATGTTTGTTCTTCTGTGGCTCATACTCATGTCATACACGATGCCAGAAAGCATCATTTTCTCCACTGGCTTATAAGAACTTCAAGTTCAGAGGAATCGGGAAATTGTTGAAAGTCACACTTCCTGTGATGGTACAGGCAAAGTTCTGATCTGCAGTCTCATCTGCTGTCCCAATACCATGAGCACCACATATTTGCTGAATCGAGTGAAAGAAAAAAAAAAGGTGGGAACTATCATACCTCCCAGCCTCCATCTCTAGCTTCTATCCCTGGTGGTCCTCACCAGCTCGTCTACCCCACGGCACCCCTCACCCCAGACTCCCCTTTTCAGCTCCTTTCATCCTAGAACTTGGCCTTGGTATTCAGTGCTTCGAAAGACCTCTATGTTTTGTTTATTGTCTAGATTTGTCTTTCCCTATAGTGAGCCAGACTCTTCAAGTCAGGACAGAAGGTCACCGCAGTCACACTAACAAGACCCAGCTTTGTGACCTTCATAGACGATTTAATTCCTCATATGAGTTTTATCGTTGTTCACCAGATGAGAAGAAGGCTGTCAGCTCAATAATGTGAAGGAAAGCTAGGGTTAGGTTCACCCTGAATTTACAGAGTGAATATGTATTGAATGAACTATTGGACAGAGAACAAAACCAGGCAGTGGAGAGTGGTGGACTCGGTCAGGGCTTCTCCTCGGGGTCATCTATGTCGCGGGGTGATTGTAGACCAGCAGACAGCTACATCACTTCATAAGCTGCATCAGTGGTTTCTTTCCAACTCCTACAATCTGAAGAAGACGTGGTACACAGCTTTCCTTCAGGAGAGCTAAGACAGACCACTCACCATTATGTGATATTTTCAACAATCCAAAAGAATGTGTGGCTGCTTCATTGTTTACTGAAGGATCTGTACAGCTCTACCAGGTTGACACAATGGCTGCCATCTATTCTTTTTCTAATCTCCCAGTAAACATCCCTAAGAGAGCGGCTTAGGTGTGTATGCTGCTCTCAGAACTATCGGATTTCCTCAAGTGGTTCCTGCATGCTGCCCCAGGTCTGCGCAACAACAGAATATCTGCTACCCATGGAACAGTGGCAGACATAGTGATAGATTCAGGGAATACCATTTTACAGCCCGTTGTTAGGGAGGCAACAAAGGCTCTGTATAGCCAGCAGCAGAAGGCAGCATTGAGTGACACTCTTCCTGTATGTTTCAAACCAGGCAGAATCCTGCTCCAGTGGGGGAACCTGCAGGGTCTGTCCTGGGAAGAGGTGGTTCTGCTCTCCCCTGTTGCCTGTGACTTTGCCATTAGATTCCAGAAAGGACATCTCAAGCCAGGAGATGGGACCATTCGTTCTCATAACTTGTTTGTAGGAGATGCTTTGTTTAGAACACAGCTTTCTTATTCCTCTGGAATCACGGGACCAGTCATGCTGCTTGCTCTGCATAGGAAGGTGCGTGACAGATATCTGAGGCTCTGACATCCTAAGACTTGTTTTCTGATACACTTTTACCACGTGCTGTCTTGGAGTGCCATGTGAGGTCTAAGGCTTCATGCTTGGCTGGACAAACGCTTTACTACTGAACTACACTACCAGTCACCTTCCTATTTTTTGAGACAGGGTCTACAGCAGCTGCAGCACCATGCCTTCCCTGTTTTCTCATCCTGAATCAGGTTGCTGTTTGTTACATTCTCAATTACAATCAGAAACAATGTATATAAAATTCCGTGAGCTGCTACTGCATTTCCTAGGGCCAGCAGCCTGTATGTGAACCCGGATCTTCCTGAGATCTGCAGACTCTTGGGTACCACTCAGGCATTCTAAATTGCCTATTAATAAAATGCTGTTCATATAATTAAAAATGTTTTACTTTAGTGGCGTGGCTCACGATTTTGAAAATGTTTCTCACACCAGCCAATAGTCCATCGATTTCTCACTCGCTAATGATATTTGAAGGAAGTTTTAAAAATTATATTAGCTACTTGTAGGCGGAAAAAAAAAAAACCTATTCATATTGTAAGCATTAATGGCTGCTAGGGGAGACTCATTCTGTTAATTTAATGTGCCTGTAAATCCTGCCCCAGATTGTTAGCTCTTCATTTTCTGGGATTAAAAGAGGATTAAGTTACAGGCCAGGTAATCTGGATATAGCTTCAGTGAAGATCTGATGGGGCCGTTTCTTTTTTCCACTTTTGGTATTGCCATATCACAGATGGCATGGAGAGAAAAATCATCACTGGGAAGTTCTGGCTTTAAAAAAATATATTAACAACAACAACAAAAATCTTCCTGTGTGTGAGAGTGAAAGTGTGTGTCACCGCATACTCGTGGTGGTGAAAGGAGAGCCTTGACTGTCAGCCTTCACCTTCCACATTCTTTGAGACAGGAATTCTTGTTCTTCACTGCTGCATGTATCAGGCTGGATGGCCAGTGAGCTTCTGTGGATTCTCCTTTCTCTCCCTCCCATCTCCCCTCAGGAATGCTGGGATTACAGAGGTATGCTACCACATCTAGTCTGATGTGGATCTGAACTCAGGTCCTCACGTCTGCAAGGCAAATACCTCGACCCATCTGTCTTCCCCACCCACGTGCTTGGTCTCTGGAAAAGTAGGTTAGGAACTGAGCTCACGGCACATTTTCCCTGGCTGTGCCTCAGAGGATAAGACAAACCCTCCTCGGGGGCTTGGTACCAGGTCCATGGAGTTCCCAGGAGCTGCCTGCGATGGGAATGATATACACAGCTTCTTCTTGAGCTGAGGTTACCAGTCGACCAGAGAAGAATATTTCCACCTGTGTGTTCACTGGGCAGTTAAACAGTAACCCAGCTCTCCTGGCTCACTGAGTACAGGCATGCTCCCAGCAGAGGCCTGCTTGGCTTTCCTCACTCCTACTCTGCCTATTATCTTGACCTTAAAGTTTACGGGGTAAAAGAAACATTTAAGGAACAGTTCAGGCCAGTTAGAACGTAAGGACTCACCTCGTTATCACACCCTACAAGCTTCCCCGTTACAGGGTTCCCTCCCCTGTCAGCTCCAACCACCAGCTTGGCCTGGGTGCAGTTGCTGGTGCTCACACATGGAAATGCCGGGAACTTCTTGTTCCTGACTTCAGATGTGCCAGAAAACAGGAATCCTTAAGAACTCATAAAGTCATTTAGCACCACATTCATAACAGATGCATGCTATTGAATTATGTTGGTAAGTGTGTGTTTGAGTCAGTAGCAATTATTTTTGGCTGTCAGTTCAGATATTTAATTCCTTTAATAAATAAACAGCTCCTGCAAATCAACAAGTGGAGAAACGAAGGAGGGGAAGGGGCGATGATAAAAATGTTAAAGGTCACATAAGCAAAAAAAAAATAGTATTTAGAAATATTGAAGTTTATAATCGGGGAAGAGAGAACCGAGAACAAAAACTTTATTGTACTTTTGAAGATGTGGATTTTTTTATGACAAAGTGAAACAACACATACAGTGGGTAGAGAAATACTATACAACTGAAATGGGCGGGATCTTGAGATATAGCTCTACTTGGTCTAAAGTTCACAATCCCTCCTCAGCCTCCTGAGTGCTAGGATTACAGGCATGACCACACCCTGCTTCTGTGAAATATCTTTTAAGTGTTTCCTTTTTATGATGATCATACATAGAGAAATACCCTAGGGGAATAGAACAACTGAAGGCATTTAACAGTTGAGCTCCATTATAGCGACCTAACTCGTAAAGCACTATCAGTTCACAAACGCTGTAAGAAAGGGACTGCAGGACAAGGGAGCTCTAATGTTAACTTTGTATGTTGTTATAATGTATGCATATGGATGAGTGGGCATATATAATACGAAGTCACCAGTTAGCATTTGGTGAGCCTGATAGCTGGTTCCAAAGATCTTTGCCAGTGTTTAAGAATTTGGGGGTACATGAGAATGAAACAAGCCTGTACCACAGTGAGCTAGTTTATGTCAACTTGAAACAAGCTGAAGTTATCAGAGAGGAAGGAGCCCTAATTGAGAAAATACCTCTATAAGATTGGGCTGTAGGACAAACCTGTAGAGAACATTTTCTTAATTAGTGATTGATGAGGGAGGACCCAGCCCATTGTGGGTGGGGCCACGCTGGGCTGGTGGTCCTGAGTTCTATAAGAAAACAGGCTGAGCAATGGAGGAGGAACTGATCCAGGTTTCTTCTAGTTCTTTCCTGTCACCCATTTCAGCCTTTTCTTCTAGTCTATCTCCATTCCTTTGTGACACACTCCCCCACTCCCCCCAACATTCTCTACCTGTGAGCCCATGCTTGGCTAGGATCATGAATGAACAATGGCCACCAAAAAGTGGAATATCTCCCTAACAAAGATGAGACCAGACACATATGCTAAGGAGCACGTTAAACATCAGAACTTGAGATGCCTAGATCCCAGCCAAAAACCACCAACAGGAACTGCCAAGACAATCTGCCTCCTTTAGAAACCAACAGCCATAGTTCAATAGGCCCTGAGAATTGCAGTGTACCTGAAGCATAATGCAAGGACTTCCCAATAGCAATTATAGATATGTTTAAGGACCTTAGAGAGGATATGAGTACATTCCTTAACGAAGACTGAAAACACAAACAGTGCAAGACATGAAAGGAGAATTCAACAAAGAAATAGACTCACTAAAGAAAACCCAAACTGAGATTAAACTGGAAATGAAAAACTCAGGATGTCAAACAGAAACTTCAGAGGTAAGCCTCACTAACAGCTTAACAGACAAGGGAGAGAGAATTTCCTGTCTCGAAGACAAAGTAAAAGAAATAGATTGCTCAGTCAAAGAAAATGTTAAATCTAAAATTATCCAGACATAAAACACATATGAAATCTGGGCCACTACGAAAAGACCAAATCTACAAGTAAGAGGTATAGAGGAAGGAGAAGATACTGAGGTCAAGGCACAGAAAATAATTTTTAAAAAATCATAGAAGAAAAAAAATTCCAATATAAAGAAAGAGGTGTTTGTCAAAGTACAAGAAGCATACAGGACACCAAATAGACAGGACCAGAAACAAAACAAAACAAACAAACAAAAAAACTACCCATGGCACATAGTAAACAAAACACTAAATGTACAGAACAAAGGAAGGATACTAAAAGTTGCAAGGGAAAGAATGAAGTCATATATAAAGACAGGGCCATTAGAATATTGACTGGCTTTTCAATAGAGAGTCTGAAAGGCAGAGGGTTCAGATGGATCCTCTACAAGCTCTGAGAGGCCACAGACGCCAGCCCAGATTACTATACCCAGCAAAACTATCAATCATAATCAATGTAATAGGACTGATGCACATATGAACCAAGAGAGTGTGGTAGCACACATTGGAACTGCACAGGTTCAAACCAGAAGAGGTCCCAACACAGAGATGATGGTGTAGACATGGAGTCTCACCTCTACTCAAGAAGCTATTTGTATACATGCTGGCAAAGGGAAACCTTCAGTGAGTGTCACTGGGTATATCATCTACACTCTAAGGTAAGGCTTCATGCCTAGGAGTAGTTAGCCAACACAAAACAAAATTTGTGTGTGTGTGTGTGAGAGAGAGAGACAGAGAGAGAGAGAAAATGTTAGTTGTTTTGGGGGGCCTTTTTGTGTGGCTGTGTTTGATTATTTTGATCTTCATTTGCTTTTGTTGTTTTGCTGAGAGACAAAGTTGTGAGGAGAAGGAACATGAAGATGAAGCTGGCTGAGTCGGGAGGTGGGGAGAGGGAGGTGGGAGGATCGTGGAGGAGCTTGGTTAGGAGAAGCATGATGAAAATATATTGTATGGGAAAAATAAAAAGTAAAGGAACCAGCCGGGCAGTGGTGGCGCATGCCTTTAATCTCAGCACTTGGGAAGCAGAGCCAGGCAGATTTCTGAGTTCAAGGCCAGCCTGGTCTACAGAGTGAGTTCCAGGACAGCCAGGGCTACACAGAGAAACCCTGTCTCGAAAAACCAAAAAAAAAGAAAAAGAAAAAAGAAAAAAGAAAAAGAAAAGTGAAAGAATCAACAAGAGACTAAAAAAAAGACATGCAGCTCGTAGTGGTTGCTACCCGCTACCTTGCCACTGTGCCCATACCCACGTTAGACGTTTAGGGCATATTCCACTCACACAGATCATTACCACCAATACTCGGGCGATTATTCTCTACCACAGGTAGAAATTTGCTATGAATATCACCTGTGCTTTGAACTGGAATTTGCCCACTTTAACTTGAGGCTGGCGAGACTTCTGTCTAATTTGTATTTTAATTTCACGATGATCAAAATGGCCACAGTATAAGCATTTTATTAAATTGTCATGAGAGGTCCATACGACAGATCATGCCTTCTAAAATAAATGGAAAACTTTTAATATAAAGTCTGTGAATAAGCATTAGGAAACAGGAGAGGCCTGTCAATCATTTCAGAGCCTGTGGTGAATGTATCCATAGTGTATTGATTAAATTGTAGCTCATCCACCTTTCATTTTGTCAATAGGTCTGCCTTGACCCATCACCTTGGATTTCTGTGTAGGAACATCTTCCTTGTACTATATATGCACGTACTGTGTAGTTCAGAGAGAAAGGAGTCCCAGGAAGAATTCCACATTGTGACGCTAGGCACACCTTGCAGGTTTTGTCCTTTCTGACTGTTAATGTCTTAGAGCAGCCAATATGAATTTTCTCTTCTGAGATGTATGCACACCCACACACCCATCACACACATACATCGTACACACATGAAAACATGAGTCTTTACCTGTTCTGAGTACAAGGGAAAAGCCCAATAGGAGCCTTCCCTTTGTCATGGAAACGAGATGCACTTGGTAGTTAGGGTCACCTACAGATATGCACACAGTGCCATGACATGCCCTCCCAGCTCCCCTCTAAAAAGGTAGCCTGGGACCTGCTTGTTACCTCACTCTTTGAACCTTTTCTAAGGGCTCTGTGACTTTCTTCCATGCTGGGATTAGTGGAGTCTTTGTTTCTAATCCTTCCTCCTTATTGATGGATGATCCATGGTATCTACTTACCTTTTTGAATTTGACTTGAACCAGCATTTGTTAAGCAAAATCTTCTGAAAGTCTCTGTCCCTGCCCACTGCCACCCTCACTTCCTGTGGTAAGCAAACCGGCCCCCTGACTTCACAGATTTCTTGAGTTTTTGGTTTTTGCACAGGATCCTCTCTGATCAGCATGATCCATGCTGGACAAGGGGAAGCACTGCAAACTGCCTTGCCGAGAGAGTCACATTCTACCTCTTACCACACTGTAATTCCTGTGTCATATTTGTCCAGAGGAAGAGCTTCAGCAATTACCCTTCCCTTTTCTTCTTCAGGTTATCAGCATGTGGAGCACATTAGAGTCAAGGCCATCAGTGTGAGGATTCTGGTGACATTGCAGAGTGTGCTCATAAGCAGGTATATCTGGAATGGAAGTCCGTTGAAACATCAGGGCAGGCCTTGCTGCTCAGGGGCCTTTCTTCCCCATTTCCTACTGTTCGTGCAGAAAGCTGCCCAGGACATGGCGACTAGTTATGAAGAATGCATTATCTCACAGAAGAGTCCCAAAAGATAGGAGATCTTTTAAATACAAACTCCTCAGGACTTCAGACAACGAATGAATTGTGGGAAAACGGTTTTCCATTTCTGAGCAAGTGTGGCTGTTTCAATGGGAACTCCGAATTTGTTAGTGGTTGCATCCAGTTTATGTGAACCTTCATCCTATGCTAATGTGCTGCTGCTGCTGCTGCTGCTGGCTTCTTTACACACTGTATCTTCAGGGTGTGATATGGTCCTGGATATGCTCCTTGGAGAGTGCCCTCTCTGTTGTAGCATGACTCTTAGGGAGTGGGGTTCTCTCAGCTTTCCAGGAAAGGAAAATTACAGATTAGGGAGGTTAAAGTAACTGTTAAAATCTAGAATGAGGTTTGTCTTCTACTTATTCCTTAGAATCAAAATGTACTAAGAAAAAGGTGGTAGCCACTGTTTACCAGTGCCACTGTCTGGTTTTGGTGTGTCTTGTGTGATTGAGAGAAGTGATATCCTCGCATCTGTTTGTAATCTCCGGGAACTGTTGTTGACCTATTGCATCTCCTCATACAGTTCTGTCACCTCCCCGCACACTGTAACCTTGCCTCCTGTATCACTGGAGGTAGGAGGCTCTCAAGAGATCAGCCTTGCATGCTTACTATAAGAGTAGCATCATTAGAGAGATCCCAGCTATGTCTTTGCTCCAGATGTCTGACTTAGCCCTCTGCTTCTCTAGGATGTCCTTTTGGGGTGTCAACCCTGTGACTCTTGCTGAAGAGCCCTGCATATGTGTTGATCCTTTTTGTTTCTGCATTTGAATCTTCCCATCATCCTCTCTGGCTGATATAAATGCCTACCAACTTACCATCCTACTAGTGAAGGCCCCCAGGGGAACTGAGACACCAGCGGTTGCTTGCTAAAGTGAGAAAGAACATGCTCTATATTGAGAATACAGTCACTGCCATATCAAAGGCAGAGATTAATAGTTACTCCATGCTTTTCAGCAAGATTGCATTTCATTTCGCCTGTGACCAACTGCGTGTATATTTTTACAGAAATAATTGCAATTATTGGGCCTCTGACTCTAGAAAGGATCTCTGGTTGAAACTACACATTGGAGAACAAGGGAGATACTGAAAGCCTCAGCTCACACATCTCAGCTTGATCCCATGGTGACAACCCCACAGTTTCTAAGATACACATTAACACATATTTTCAGTTTCACGGTGACATATTCAAACAATTTAGCATCTCGTAGAATCACAGTTGTTTCTCCTTAGTTTTCTTTCAATGGGTTCTGACAATTTACATGTAGGATTTGCCTGAGTAAGTTATACTTTGGATCAATAATGCAAATCGGGAGGCCTAGTAGAGGCCAAGGCTTCACTATATCCAAGTGGGTCTTTAAGAATTCAGGAAATAAGAAATGCATGTCCATCATCATCATCATCATCATCTTCTTCTTCTTCTTCTTCTTCTTCTTCTTCTTCTTCTTCTTCTTCTTCTTCTTCTTCTTCTTCTTTTATTATATGAGATTTGTTTATTTCATTATAGCAGAATAGGTACATTAGTATATTTTCTAATCAGAAAGAGTTGGAAATAAAAAATCAGACCAACATCCATTCAATTAAAGTGTGGCATCTCTTCAAGTCTGTATAGCATTATTTTATTAATATATCTGTATCATGTAATAGTAAGAAATGTCTGTCACTCATCTTTCATTTCCAACTTCTTGAAAGATTTGGCATATTGGTTTTTTGTTTTGTTTTGTTTTTTACTTATTTGCTGTATATCCTGCTCACTGCCCTACTCCTGATCACCCCCTCCCACAATCCTTCTCCCATTCATCCTCCCCTTTTCCTCTCAGTGGGAGGGGGCTCCCCTGGGTATCCTCCCACCCTGGCTCTTCAAGACTCTGTGAGGCTAGGTGCTTCCTTTCCCACTGAGGCCAGATAAGTAAGCCCAGTTAGAAGAACATATCCCACATACAGGCAACAGCTTTTGGGATAGTCCCCTCTCCAGTTGTTTGGGGCCCACATGAAGACCAAGTTGCTCATCTGCTACATATGTGTGGGGAGGCCTAGGCCTACCTGGTGTGTGTTCTTTGGTTGGTAGTTAAAAAATAAATCAAGAAATAGGAAATACATGTCTCCCACCTTTTGTATGCTAAAACAGGGCCATGACTTTGGGAGATCTTTTCTCTATGGTAAATATCTGTCTTGACTGTCTTCTTCTGATATTTGGGTTCCTTATTCTGTATAGAGAACTTCTTGAGATCAAGCTGAGTAGAACAGTCAGATTTCTGGAAGACAGGCTTAGCTCTCAAGGTTCTGTAGTCTATTTGTGGATTTCTCATTCCGTTGACAAAAGTAACAACATCACCAATATGTCTAACTTAGTGTGGTGGTTAGAATAGGTATGGACCCCATAGATTCCTGTATTGGATACTTCACCCATAAGGAGTGGCACTCTTAGTAGGTATGACCTTGTTGGAGTAGGTTGGAATAATCGTGTCACCATGAAGGTGGGCTTTGGGGTCTATATAAGCTCAAAGTACACCCAGTGCAGGAGATCCTGGCTGCTTTCAGATCAGGATGTAGAACTCTTGACTTATCCAGCACCATGTCTACCTGCATAGGTGTGTCACTGTGGTCATGGGCTTTAAAACCCTCATCCTAGCTGCCGGGAAGTCAGTATTCTGTTAGCAGCCTTCAGATGAAGATGTAGAACTCTCAGCTCCTCCTGCACCTTGCCTGCCTGGATGCTGCCATTCTCCCGTCTTGATGATAATGGACTGAACCTCTGAACCTTTAAGCCAGCCCCAATTAAATGTTGTCCTTTATAAGGCTCACTTTGGTCATGGTGTCTGTTCACAGCAGTAAAACCCTAACTAAGACACTATGATTGGCTCAGCTATGGTCATGTGGTCACTTCTCGACACAGGAAGGGTCAAGCATCTTGGAAATGTGTGGGGTGTAAGGTTCACGTGAAAGAAACTAAGGCACTCCCATGTCACAGTAACAAGGGAGTGTGGGTGGAGGAAGAGCAAAAAATGACCAACTGACATCCCCCCATAACTTTATTTTTTTTAAAGCCTCCTTTTAAATGATAGTTCTTAAATGCTTTAACCTCCCTTCTAGCCCACCACCCACCAGCGGTAGTAGACGGAAAAAGTGGACCTATTCAGAAATGGTTCTTTGGAGCGACTCCCATCTGTGTTGTCTGGGAATTGGCAGTTCAGTTCACAGGCTAGCAGAGGCAGCTCGATCTACTTGCAAACACTTCACAGATACACCAGCAGTCCAGTTTGATAGAGTCGAGATAGCAAACATGAATCAGCATTGGTAGCACTACTCAGCAGAGACAGACAGGCCTCGGTCTTGGCACGAGTCAGCAGGAGGGACCAGGGTCAGCAGGAATGCCAGGAGAAGTTCTCAGCTGAGCTTCTTTTAGTGAAGTGAAGATCAGTGAAGGTGCGAGACCAACAAGCATTGCACAGCTAGCTCTACCAGCAAGCCCAGCCCAGCCTCCGTCACTGTCTATCAAATCCTATTTATACCCTCCAAACATCACGTGCTATCCATATGTCCTGCCGCAGCACGGGTCTTGCCTTAGCATGTGAGTCTGTCTCAGCTGACATCACTCTGCCAATCATCGCAAGTCTGAGGAAGTGGCAAGAAACTGCAGCACACCACCAGAAGCTTTTTGGTGGGTTTCTCTCTATGGAGCTCCAACAGAGTTCAACTATGCAATGCAAGGCGGACCAATACATGTGTGTCATTAGCGAAGAAATGTCGTTTCATGAGCTTGCTTTAGCAGAACACCCTTTCACTTGTGTCTACTTCAGCAAAATGTTTCTTCACGAGTCTGCCTTAGCCTTTTACTTGTGTCCACTTCAGGAAAACACTTTTTCATGTGTCTGCCCCAGCAAAACACCATCCAACACAACTGACTTTCCTAAGAACCTTTAAGTGTCCACTTTACCCCTCCATGGCTCTGTGGCTGTTAAATGCCTCCTGATGGATCCCTGGTGGCTCAGCCATCGTGTTCCTCAGGGTGAAGTTGTCATAGCTTTGCTGACCATTATGAAAGGTGAGTCTAGAGAGATTGAGAGAGAACGAGCCTGTTTTGTTTCACTCCAGTGTCGATCATGACTTTTAGCTTTAGAATCGTTGATGAGTGGAATGGCTGTACCCAACCTTTCCAGAGATTTATCTGGGTGTTGGTGTCTTCTGGACACCCACTTCCAGTGAGGCCAGATAACAGATGATGGAAGGCCAATCTCCAGGATAGACTCTGGCATGTGTCTCAGGCCTCTGTGGGAAAGATTCTGCATTTTATCCTTTAAAAATCTAGTCCCTTGGGGCTGGAGAGATGGTTAAAAGCACTGACTGTTTTTCCAGAGGTCCTGAGTTCAATTCCCAGCACCCACATGGTGACTGACAACCATCTGTTATGGGATCCGATGCCCTATTCTAGTGTGTCTGAAGAGGGTGACAGTGTACTCATATACATGAAATAAATAAATCTTAAAAAAAACCAAAAAACCAAAAACCACTACTTCCTTGGCCTGTGAATTTTCCCCTAATGCAACAGGGAACTCAGTGTTTAGCTGTGATCCTTCTGCTGTGGAGTCCTGAGGTATGCCTCCTCCTAGAATGGCTTGTGTACTGGCTGGTTCTGTGTGTCAACTTGTCACAAGCTGGAGTTATCACAGAGAAAGGAGCCTCCCTTGAGGAAATGCCTCCATGAGATCCAACTGTTAAGGCATTTTCTCAATTAGTGATCAAGGGAGGAGGGTCCACTGTGGGTGGTGTCATCCCTGGGCTGGTAGTCTTGGGTTCTATAAGAAAGCCAGCTGAGCAAGCCAGGAGAAGGAAGCCAGTAAGTAACATCCATCCATTGCCTCTGCTTCAGCTCCTGCTTCCTGACCTGCATGAGTTCCAGTTCTGACTTCCTTTGGTGATGATCAGCAGTATGGAAGTGTAAGCTGAATAAACCCTTTCCTCCCCAACTTGCTTCTTGGCCATGATGTTTGTGCAGGAATAGAAACTCTGACTAAGACAGCTTGTTTTTGGCTACCTGCCCTGAGTGTGTGTGTGTGTGTGTGTGTGTGTGTGTGTGTGTGTGTCGCTGTAACAGTAACTGCTCAGTCATGATGAAGTGGCTCTTGCCATTAATTTGTTCATCAGTACAGAGGGCCCTAGGGACTCACTTAGGCAAAGGTGAGTTATAGCCCACAAGGCAGCTTTGCTCCAACACAGCGACAGAGGGGTTGGGGAGTTTTATTATTATACACGGGGAGAAATTCTCCCTTCCTCAGCTAGGTGATAACCGTGGTCACTCTTCCTCAGGCATTTTCCTCACCTATCCCCAAAATGATCCTTATATTTTAGGGCAGGATGAATTTGTGTAGATTCATAAGGACCGAGGCTCTGTGGGGCCTAGGATGTCATGCAGGATGCTCTCAGCCAAGAATACAGGTCACTGTGCGTGGTGCTACTCTGGTTAACTGTGTGCTTTTGGCAGGTTCCTCTTCCCACGTGGTCCTTTAATTGGAGCATAGCTACTAATACATTCTACAGGACAGTCTGGGTCCCCTGACTTCCTCACAGGATCACACAGATGAGCTTCCTTCCCTTCCTTAGGAGGCGGACAGTGCTGTAGAAACCTTGATACCCAAGCAGCCTCCCAGGTTCTTGGCTCTCTCATTCTTCAGGGGGCAGCCATCTGTGTGCTTTTGCCCATGTGTGTCTCTTCCTGAATACATCAATGTGAGACAAGGAAGGGATGGGGCTTTGGGCAAGTGACTAGGTCATGAGAGGGCCCATGCCCAGAAACATATTAATGCCCTTATCAAAGATTATTCCCTTTCCCCCATCATGTCAGGACTCAGCCAGAAAGCGCTATCTATGAAGCAGACATCTAGATTTTACAACACACTCAACTTGACCTTGGATTTATATTTAGAATATGTTCCTGTGTTTGGGGTGTTACCCAGCCCAAGGAATGGATGTACAAGGACACATGAACAAGGACAGCGTAGTAGGAGCTGTGATGCTTCCACACTGGGAATTCTACCCCTGGAACACAGGCAGTTGGGGCTCCAAGCTGTGACTGCTGTTCTCACTGCTGTCTCTTCACATCTTAGTATGAACCAGCAGCTCCATAAGTGACCAGCCCTCTGAGTTGTCTGTCACCTATCCAGTACCATGCTGGGAGTAATAGGGAAACAGTTTCTTTAATTTTCAAATTGAATCGATGAGAGAGCTGTGACAGTTCCCTTCTACAGCTGTAGAAACTGAGGTGTACCCACCAAGGTGCCAGAGCATACTGTTGTAGATTTAAAAATATAAGTCTCAGATGGTAAGGCTCCCCAGATCATGGTTGAAGGGGCAACTGTGACCTGCCCCATCTTTTCAGACAGCTTTGGGTCTAGGAAGGGCCTTTATGTTTTTAAAGTAGAGGGAGAGGTCAAGAGAAACAGAGTTTGTGTTATGTAGTCATCATACGGAAGTTGCTTCTTAGTGTCTTATCAGTAGACAGCAATCCAGTTTCTGGATTGCATCACGGTCTCCTCTGGCCTTCTGTTATCTCTGGTGACTTTTGCTGATGACCAAAGAGGTGAATAGCAGGATCCACAGCCTCATGTCCCCATAGCCTATGTCAGTGGGACCCTCCTTTCATAATTTCTACCTTTGCTGTTCTGTTTTCTTGTTCCTTCTATCCAAAGGAAAGGCACGGCCACAAGCCTAGAGCTACAATGCAGGGTCTGGTCTCGGCTCTGCTCACATGAGCTTTTGGAGCCCAGAAAGCATGCATATCGAGTTTCTGTGCTGTCGTTGGTTTTCTTTCGCTTCAGATTCCCGATCAGTCAGGAGAAAATCACACCTACAGCAGGGGCCATCTGCCATCAGCAAGCTCAGGTGCTGGGAGCACCACTCAGTATATAAGGAGCACTTGACACATGTACACTTCATTCTCTCTCTCTTTATACGCACGTGTACACACACACACACCAATGTTATATTATTCAGGAAAGGATAGTAAATGATAGTAAATACCTTTTCTGTTATTCTCTCTGTGTCATTGAAGTGTAGAGTGCTTAATGTAGCCACACAAAAATTAATTGCTTGTTTTGTTGTTCTATAATTAAGAACTTAATTAAAAATGAGCAACTCTCCCGTTTCAATTTTCTCCACTTGTATGGTTTGGATATTTTGCTTTGCAGCCCATCAAAATTAGAAGTTTTGGTTCCTTTCAGAGACCTGGGGGACCCTGGTCCTCACTGAAGTTCCTACCTAGCAAAGGATAGTCTGCTCTGGGATTTTCCATGTTTCTCATGACACCAGTACTATTACACAGTCTTAGAGGGGAAAAAAATCATGAGTGCTGTCAGTACAGGGGTGAACCACTGTGCAAGCACAGTCCGGTCTCTGTAATGCATTTCTGTTGACTCAGCCTGACCTACTGATGTAGCGAGGTCACTCAGTAAAGTGCTTGCCTTGAAAGTGCAAAGATCTGAGTTTGATCCCAAGGATGTATATCAAAAATCTGGGCATGACCTTGAGACATGCCTACAGTCCTAGTACAGGGGAGGCTGAGACGGAAATGTCCTCGAGGCCAGCAAACCTAGCCTAAGTGTCCAGACCCAGGTCCCAATGAGAGACACTGTCTCAAAGAGATGTATAGTAGTTATGAAAAATGAAGTTGTTTTCTGGCCTCCTTATACATGTGCACACATGTGTTTGCACGCGTGCGCACGCGCGCGCGCACACACACACACACACACACACACACACACACACACGTCATAGAGCCAAGACTGAAAACATGGTATTCCATAAAATGTATCTTTTTTTATCCCATTAACACTTGGTAGGGACTTGATAAGTATAAAGCTGAATTCTTTGTAACCAGTGTCCTGCTGTTTGTTGTTTGAAACTTGGTCTCACTCTGTGGCCCAGGCTGTCATGGACCTCATGGGTGTCCTTCTGCCTCAGCCTCCCTAGTCCTGGCAGCATCGGAGTGAACCACTGTACCAGGAACAATCAGGTCCCTGCTGTGCATTTCTGTCTGCTCAGCCTGGCTTACTGATGTAGCCTAGCAGGGTGTTTTCCCACCTAACATGACCACTCTGAGGCCCATATGCCAAGCAATACTTGGGTTTACTCCTTGTAACTTAACGTACAGATGAATGGTTCTCACGATGAATGCACAGATCACGTCTCCATCTTCCCCACACACGTCTCTCCTTTCTCCCTTCCCACACCTTCTTCTTCTTCCCCAGAATTCTTTGTTTCCATTCTATTCTTCAGCCCCTTTTCCTTCCTAAAAAGATAAAACCTGCCTTCCTGTGTCTGACCCATTTCCCTCACCCTAGTGCCCTCTAGCTTCATCCAGTTTCCCTTGAGGGGTGGGCTTTATTCTTTACGACCGAATAATACTCCATCCTTTGTCTGTATCTTCTCAGTCCTTTTGTTTATGACACATGCCCAGGTTGATCCCATAGGCTAGCTCTTGTGTGCAGCGCGGGAACCAACAGCACATGCAGATGTCACTCTTCTACAAGAGCTTATGTTTGTGTTGAGAATGCTGCCCATGCACACGCAGTCACTGGTGTTCTTACAAGCCTTTAATCTTCAGAAGAGTCCAAGGCCCGGCTGATCCCAGCACCCATCACTGTTGCCCACAGATTCCTTAGGACTAGTGTATTACCTTTCTGTTGGTGGGATCGAACACCATGTCCAATAGGTACTGAAGGAAAAATGAGTCTATTTTGGATTATGGTTTCAGTGGGCAGGGTCCATCAGGATGCGGGAAGCATGGCACAGTGTTGGGAGGCAGGACTGATTGAGTTTTCACCTACATACAGGAAGAATGAGAGGGGTCAGAGAGACAGAGACAGAGGAGACAGTGACAGACACACACTTGGGGGGGGGGGACAGACAGGAAGCTGGGCAAAGCTATAAAATCTCCAAACTCACTCCCAGTGAAGTGTTTCTTGCAAGAAGGCCCTACCTCCTAAGGGTTTCATAACTTCCCAAATGGTGCCACCAACTGGGGAGCAAGTGTTGGAATTCCTGAGCCAATGGGGGACATTTCTCATCCAAACCACTGCTGGCTTAATGGTTAAATCATTGAAAGGGATAGTCCAGGGCTTGAATGACTTCCCCTAACTTACCGGGACATATAAATAACTTTCTAGTTTTACAGTTTTGCACAGGCCATTCATACCTTTGTGTTGTTACCGTTATTAGATTTTTCTTTCAATTAGAAAAGAAACACATGCTTATTTGAATATTTTTAAAACTATTGAAACTCTAGACCTCTATATAGGAATCACTGAGAATCTCTCCTCCCTCTTCCAGGGGCTCCCATACTCAGGGCTAAGCAGGAATACTAGTTCCTTGCACATCTGTCCTTGTCTTAGGACACACACACACACACACACACACACACACACACACACACGATTTGTGCTTTTTCTAAATAGGGGTGTGGATACTCTTCCATTTCTAAATGGTACATAGTATCTGTGCACCCACCCAGTACACATAGATTTAGTTACTTTTTAGTGGCTGCGTAGTATTCTATAGCTTACATGGGTGAGTTGATATATTAAACCATGTGAAGATCAATGGAATTAAGAGCCTTGTGTTTTCTATTTCTGGGTTCTGTTTAAGAATTTTTCTTGATGGGTACCATATCCTGGGTGGGAGTACTTATGTCACAGTGGGCCTGATTACCCTTGATTAAAAGACTGTAAGCCCCGATAGACTAGCAAATCAGGACAGACCAGCAAGGTACGGTTGTTGAGTGCCTGAGCGAGGCACCCCTTCCCCATGCTGCTGGCATATTCTGGTCTGAACTGTCCTGTGACACACGTTGTTTAGCACCAGGAGTTATGAGACAGGGAGAAACCCAGACATTAGCCACCAACTTAACAAGCTGGTGGCTCTGAGACTAGCTCGCTCACATAGGCGTCCTCATCAAAGACTAAATCTTTATCTAAAATTTATTAGCTGACTTCAAACCTGTTTGCCAGTGTGCTAATGGGAGCCTTTTTGAATCAATTTGCTCTTATAATTTAAACAGCATTTCAATGTATATGGCTGAAGCAGAAGGAGCTGCAGCTTCTAGCCAGTCAGATTAATTATTTACCATCCTTTCCACAAATACTTTCCTAGGCCAACAGAAGTGAAAAATGCTTAGACTGTTTAAAAAAAAACTACACACATGCTCATTTCCACATTAGTAATTTGCATATGCACACTCAAGTCACACCACACCCTTTGCTTATGTGCACACATGCACACCACACCCACTGCTTATGTGCACACATGCACACCACACCCACTGCTTATGTGCACACATGCACACCACACCCTCTGCATATGTGCACACATGCACACCACACCCTCTGCATATGTGCACACATGCACACCCTCCCATGCCCTCACACACAGCGTTTCCCAGCAGTTAATTTGGAAAAATGTCAGTGCATTAGCTTTCATTTACATCTGTCACGAAACATTTACATCTACATGTAAGGATTTTCTCCTACCTTTTTCCAGTGTGTGCATGTGTGTGTGTGTGTATGTGTGTGTGTGTGTGTTGCACATTTAATTCACATTTTCAAATTGGTTTCTGTTTTTAACTGAAGTCACTTTCCCCATAGAACCGAAGTGATCATGTCACTTGTCATCTCAGTGGTATTTGATCTTAAACATTAAAATCATCAAGTTCATCTTATTACTGAGCACTTTTGAGGGATATAGGTACATTTATTAGTTCACAGAAGGACCCTCAGATTACGGTCATATTGGCTTGGACATTTTCTTTTGCCTGGCTTGGGGCCTCTGATGTTCGAGATGCTGTGAACAGAGGCCTTGTGGTTTTAAGTTTTCCTTTCAAGGATTTTTTGTCTAGCGTTGTATGTTGGAATGTTGTGGCAGTGTCTCCCTGGAGGGAGAGGACAGGGATTCTTAGGTCTTCTATCACTGAGATGTTGGCTTTTTCTTAAGCACAGGTATGTCCAATTCATTATTCCCTGGGCTGCATGTGCCCCTGGGCAGCCTAGAACGCCACCTGAGACAAAAATCATAAAGTATGTAAAACAGCATGAATTTTGTTGTTGTTGTTACTGTTTGTTTGGCAATTAGATTGCATGGCTCATGAGCTTGACCTTTGCAGATAACAGTGTGTCCCAGTGTAAAAAAGGCTTGTTATGCCTTCAAGGTAGTGCTTAGAGCAGGCAGCCCTGATGAAGGCTGGGATTCCTAAAGACAAGGTTTTTTTGTTTTGTTTTGTTTTGTTGTTTTTTTTGTTTGTTTGTTTTTCAAGCATGAAACATACTGTGCTCAGATCTCAGACCTGGGTTGTTTGTTCTGTATTTTCCCCGTGGGACTGATGGCATCTTTGAGTCTGACTCTCAACTTTCTAGTCTTCTAGAGAAACCTGGCAGCTATTCTAAGCTTCCAGGAAGGGTAGATTAGGAAACACTTTGTGTGATGAAAATTTACTGATTCATTACTGAGAGCAGGTGAGCTGAGAATGAACAGTTAAAGTAACTTGTTTGGTTCTTGTTCTTGTTTTTGTTTGTTTGTTTGTTTGTTCTTGTTCTTCTTGTTCTTGTTCTTCTTGTTGTTGTTCTCCTTCTCCTCCTCCTCCTCTTCCTCCTCCTCCTCCTCCTCCTCCTCCTCCTCCTCCTCCTCCTCCTCCTCCAAAATAATACTTAAAAAGAAGGCCCTGGATATAACTTAGTTGAGAGGACATCAGTTCAACCCCAGAATCATAAGAAATGTGGGGCATGGCCATTCACACTTGTATCCTCAGTGCTAGAATGACAGGGGCAAGTGTGTCCCTACTTGTTGACCTTGATCAAATAAAAATAGTGGATGGTATCTCAAGAATGATACTTGAGGTTGAAATCATGTCCTCCATGTGTGTACATGCAAATGCAATCAGGACTGGACATATACAGGCACCTATGTGCGTGTGCGCACACACACTCACATGTAAACACACACATGTATGCCTACATGCACCTAAAGACAAATGAAAACACACACACACACACAGAGAGAGAGAGAGATAGAGATAGAGAGAGAGAGAGAGAGAGAGAATTGATTAGGCCCATATGTGTCTGCAAACTGTGTTACCCTTCACAAAAAAAATTGTCAGTTTAATTTAGAAAAGACTGTTTTTACAGTGTTTGCTTGTAATGTGCAACATTAATAGCAGCGACCAAATCCTGTTAATCATGTGCGATTTACACAATGTGAATGCCTTTCCCCCCTCATAGCTGTCCCGTGAATTGAGAGCCACCATTATCCCTAAATAGGCAACCAGTAGGACATCCTCATTAATTTCACATGCAAAAATGAGCACAGAGATACTGGTTAACTTACCCAAGTCATACTGGTGGTAAGTAGTGGGTGAACGGTTAGGACGCAGACCCTCGGGGCCTGTTTTCATAACCCTCTGCTTCCCTGCTATAATCAACAGAAGAACTGAGCTTGTGTACCTGCTGGGAATTGAACACATCTTTGGAGTTCTGGAAGATAGTGTCTCTATCTCTCCCATGTGGAGCGATGGAGCCCCTGAATGGTGTGGCTGCACCCAGGATCATTATACACCCTGGTCCTGGGATTCCAGCCCAAGGATCTCTGGGCTCAGAGCTGTTCTTCCTTGCAGCTCATTTTCTACTGAATGCTGCTAATATTTTGGCCCGTTTTCAAAGTAACTAGCCGTATTATTTTTTATAGCCCTCATAACTTAGTACTTCACATCAGTTATAAATCACTTCTTTTAAGCTGATGGTCCTGGCGTTGGGGGGTTTATGGCAGTCTGTGGGTAGTTTGGCTCTTCCGAGGAGGAAATCTTCTGGCATTCTAACCAAAGAGAATCTTGAAGTTGCCCACAGTGTTCTATGGTGGGACAAAAAGCAGAAATAAAACAGGGTAAAATGTCTTTGACCCAAGAAATGGAAGAGGTCACCTTGCTTGGTGTTGCTGAGGAACACAGGTGGTAGAAAAGAGAAAGAAAAAGAAAAAACCTCATGTCACAAATGTATCAATATTTGGTGGGTTGAGAATGTTTTGTTTATTTAGGGGGTAACACAGTTAAGAATTATCAAATCGACATCACACTGATTTATTTCTTCGACCTCTGTTTGAGGTCAGCAGGGGTAGGTCTGCGGATGCTGATGTGTGTGTCTTCAGGAGTTGTACTTTTCCGTGATTTCTTCTGATGACTCCAAGCATTCTCTAACCCACAGATGGTTTCCCTGTCCACCTGACTTTCAAATCCATCTCAGTCCTGGGAATTTTGCTTAGGTTGAAAGAATGAGCGGATGCATCCCGTCAACAGAAATCACGGCCCGTGTAAAGCCGCTCTGGCTTCCAGCATCTCATCCATCCAGATATCTCCACAGTGTGCTGAAGTTTCAAGTTCTTCTGTCCTACAGACAGCCCTGTTGCACCTGTCACCTGCCCAGGTTCTTATAGCATTTGGACCCTGAGAGCCAACTAAGAGAGGCCCACAGTTCCGGATTCTTCAAAAATCAGCATTTAGCGAGGGGGCCTGGGTGGCATTTCAGCTGAAGAATGTCTTTCTCATTTCCTTGTGGAATGGCAGGAGTTTTGTGTTTGGACAGTCCTCCAGTGGGAGGTTACCGTTTGGCCTTGCCATTTCTTTTACTTCTCGGTCAGATGGAAATGACTACTTCTTTTCAACACTGAACAGTCACATGAGAGCCTAGCTCGACAGGAAAGCCTTTAGGTGCAGAGACAGTTGAAACAGAGGAGGTCTCTGGTCTCTTGTAAATCCAGTCATCTCTTCATCTCTCTTTGACATCTTGGTCTTGTATCTTGTCCTTGTCATTATTGTGGCCTTTGAGTTGTTTCTCCACCATCAGGGCCTTTGTCTTCCTGATGCCCATAGCCTTCCTGTGTGTGTCCATCCTTAAGGACCCTCAGGGACCTGACAGTCAGGTCTAAACTTCCCACTTACAGCTTCAAACTGGCTTGGTGTACCTTATTCCCCATGTGTATGCACTTTCTGAGTTGCCCCAAGTTGATCAAGATTTCCCAGTGTGTGTGTAATTCAGAAATAACCACTTCATTCCCCCGTACACTCAGAAGTCTGTGTCCAAGGTAGCCTGAACCTGACCGTGTCTGCCTGAGAATGCACGCTTTCAGAAAGCTTATACACTCCACAGACTTGTAGTCAAGCCACAGGGAGCCATGGAAGGAATTGGGAGCAGAACAGCGGAATGGTCACATTTGCCTCTTTGGAGCCTGCCCTGAGGAAGGGGACCGAGAGAGTCAGGGTGGACACGTGGACACCCAGACAGAACTGATGAGCTCTTGAGCACATGTGTGTGCAGAGAAAACAGAGAGGAGAGAAACATGAGTGGGCTTAAGGAGGGAGAAGCCAGTGAAGTTTGGTCAGCGACAGTGGTGGAGAAGCAAGGACCTAAGGTTATGTAGGCTCTGTCCTGAGCAGTGAGTGCCTGCTGGGTCCATCCTTGGTGGCAGATGTGGTAGGGTTAGCAGACAAGAACATGGTAGGAAAACACTGTGTTGGAAGCAGCTGTGCCCATGTCAAGACAGCACGGGAGATTTTTCCAAGTGCATGTTGGGTTCGGCAGTCAAATAAGGACGGCATAGCGTCCGGAGTGCAGAAAACCAGCCCTGGGCCCAGGAGAACGTACTCACCTTCGAAATGGCTTAGTTGTTTTCAAATCACAAATTTCCATTCCTAATCCCCCAAGAAACTCTGCTGTAGCCAGTGTTTCAACTAAGCTGGATTCCTGTGGTGCAAACATGTTACATGTTTGTAACTCTTTAAGGTCAGGATTTGCTGCTCCCACCTCATGTTTTTGACACATTTCCTGTGGACCCTGGCTGGCATCTGACCTTTGCTTCCAGAGCACTGGGTTTACAGGTGAGCAACCATTGCCCCTGCTTGGCTGGACTCTTTCTTTCAGTGCATGATAATTTATGCAAAAGTGTGGGCAGAGTTTAAGGGCCAGGGCTGTGCCTAGTCAGTATCTGCCCTGTCCCTTTCCTGTGTCAGACCGTCATGTATGGCTTTTTCAGGAGTGGGTCTCCCCCGCAGAGGGACTGGGCACTGTGCAGTGATCAGTGTAGCTGGGCAGAGTCCCACTTTGGTGTCCCTGTGACTTAGACAGCGAGAGTGGATTATTGTCTTATCCCTCCCTTCTCCCTGATTGCTGCTTTTGTACCCTGGACTGGTCTCACAATTTCCACTTTGGCCTCTGCTTCACCTTGGGGTTCCCCTTGAGAAAACACCCATGTGTGCGCGCGCGCGCACACACACGCGCACGCACGCACGCACGCACACACGCGCGCACGCACGCACGCACGCACACGCACGCACGCGCACACACACGCACGCACGCACACACAGCACGCACACGCACGCACACACACGCACGCACACGCACGCGCGCGCGCGCGCACAACCCCCTATCTCCCCTCTTGCCCAGTTAAGCACAGGCAGCCCATTCAGGTTCAGGAAGCGCCCTTAGTCCCTGCCACCTGTGGGATGAAGTGCAGCTCTCCTCAGATACCAGGGCCTCCCCCTCCCCTCTCACCCATCATCAGCTTTGTTAACTCCCCCTGGTTGGGTGTATCTATCAGTACCAAGTCACGGTGTGAGTCAGTCTAGTTCAACAAGACCTGTGACGTGACCTTCTGGAGGCGGGTACCAGGAAAGGTATCTCGGACCTTCCTTTTGCTCTTAGGAGTCACCAGCACAAAGGGACCAAGCAGTATCATGGTATGAGGCTGGAGCCCTGGTTCAGTTTGTCCTGAGGTTGTGCTGTATAGCAGCCCCCTTCACAGTTTGTAATCTCCTCCTCCTCCTCTTCCTCTTCTTCATAGTGAAAAACATTTAATTTTATTTATTTATTTTTATTTTTTTGGTTTCTTGAGTCAGAGTTTCTCTGTGTAGCCCTGGCTGTCCTGGAACTCACTCTGTAGACCAGGCTGGCCTCAGACTCAGAAATCCGCCTGCCTCTGCCTCCCGAGTGCTGGGATTAAAGGCATGCACCACCACTGCTCAGATTCAGATTAGCACCCCTCCCCAAATCTGACATTCTTGTAGCATCACCACCCCTCCCCCCACTTCCCACCAACAGCTCCTGATTTCCCGACTGTGTCAGCCCCAGGTCCACCCACACCCACCTGTCCTTACTGTTTGACCCCTGACCCACCCCTGGCTGCATCTCAATCGTCCCTGACACATGCAGCCAAGGTTGGCACAGGTAAAGGGCTTGGGGTTAGTTAGCCATCCTCTTCTGGTTCTTACACTTGGGAATGTCTCCATTAGCCCCTCGCCACTTCAGTTTCAAACTGAATGGAGTGGGTAAGAGAAGTGGTATTTACTTGGTCAAAGCACTCAGTACATCTGGGCAGAGAGAAGGCACCCAGCAAGCGGTACTGATCATGGTACTGATCATAGCAGAAGGCTCATGGGTAATCCTGCCCTGTGCCTTGTGGCCACAGTGAGGGAGAAGGGAGCAAAGGCAGGAGTTCCCACCTTCTAAAGTTTCATCTCCAAAGTTGTCTTAACTCCTTCCATTTTCCTCAGCCTGGCTGAGCACATCCTCAGCTCAGGTTATGAATTCTAAATAATTAAATGAATCAGCTCCGCTGTCCAGGCTGGCGCCACATTAACTCTCAGAATGTAGGTCCTTGCAGCAGTGATCTCTCTGGCCTGTCGGAGCTACCACTTTAAGATGGGCGGTGGATCTTAGCACATTGGAAATACAGCCTGCTGTTTCCCACCCTCACCTGGCAGCCAGTGGAGGGTCAGGGGAGAGGATATTTACCATCTGAAAGTTAAGGGATGCTTTTACGAACTGGGCCATCTCTCCTCGGTCCCCATTTTTCCTGGCGTCTCTGAACCCTCATTAATTTTTCACAGGCTTGTGATGGATAGTTTTTATTTATTCACGTCTGAGGTTCTGTTGTGTGTGAAAAAGGACTCATTTTCTAACATTACATATTCATGGCTTGGGATGGATGGGATAAGGAACTTATTATTAATGTGTCACTGTGGGAAACTTACTCTAGTTCGTCTGCGAACCTTGTTAAATTTGGTGTGGTCAGCAGGCAGGGTGAAGTGTTCTGGATACAGTCTCCTCACAGAGGACAGAGAGACAGCTTCTCTGGGTTCAGTAAAACAAGTTTAAACCTTGATAGGCTCTTGTGGGGCCATAATTTTAAAGAAATGGGGAGTTTTAAAGATGGCAGGGATTATGCGGAGACAGGAGCTCCAATCTCATCCTTTCTAGGTTTTGATTTTCTGGTTTTCTGGGAGACTATTTAAGAGACCTCCTGAAAGTCTCTTCTTTCCTGCCAGCCTCTTCCGACACTCTTCTGGGTCAAGTTTTGACTTTATCTGCTCATGGTATTCATCCCTCTGACCCATACTCTGGAAATCCAGGAGTCCTTAATTCAAAGCTCCTATGAATGTCACAGAACTCCTTGCCTGGGACAAACACAGGGACTATTAATGCACCATCTTGTAAATCCAGGCTGCAGGGAGAATAGCCAGCAGGGAATCTGGCACAATCTGTTTCTGTGTGAGATCAGGCAGAAGGAAGCATATGCTGCAAGCAGCTCTCTGCAAAGACAGGCACTGCTCCCTGGCAGGGACAGCGTGTGGGTTTGGCGGGATTCATGGGGCCCTGCTACGTTTCCTCGGTTTGGCCATGCCATAGCAAGTGGTCAGGGAAGATGAACCAAATCCCCTCTGTGAAAAGAAAGCAGATTAAGTGCACGGGGTGGGGGTGGGGAAGGTGCCTTTCAAAAACTGGAAGAATCCTCCGTGGTGTCAGGCATCAGACTCCAGGGCCGTGCCTCTACCTGCCTCACCCATCACGGGAATTTTCAAGGATAAACTTCATTGGAAATAACTTTGCTCTCCCCGGAGATGACAAAAGGGCAGTTGTTCATAGTCACCAAGGCTCATGAAATTGAGGCTAGGGTCTTAAAAGTGCAAGTGAGGGGCAAAGGAATGCGAGCCCTTAGAAAGCATCCTCCAGCAGTGCTCTCCATAATGCAAAACATTTGTTTCTTGCCAGGATCCCATTGGCGGTCCCCTCGTATTATATTGCCATTTATATTGGAAAGGCAGGCAGTGCGAAACTGTAGTCTATTAAGAGTTTGTGAGTGTGTGCGTGTGTACACAGTGAAATAATATCTAGTGCAATGTGAAGTGACAGCCAAAATTACAGCTTCTCTCTTGCTGCAAGGGTACTTCTCTGCCAAGTATAGTAATATTGTGGTGCCGTTCAAGGTTGTCAGCAATTCTGGCTCGCTCTGCAGAGAGTCATAACAGCACGCGCAAAGAAGGAGCTTCCTGTCAGGGGAAATACTATAATTTTGATATATATTTGTTGGTGCCAAACTGCAATTAAATAGGAGGTGTTGGAAAGGGGGTTCTATTTAACCAGCTTGAATTTGTTAATTAATTAGCAAAAACTTATATTTTGAATGCTTCGAGAAACCGCTTCATGATGTTCTTAATAAGCAGCTTTTTGGACCACCATTTCTTTCTGTTAGTCTCTTAAAGAAAACAAAATGCTACCCTCCAGGAAAACAGGATACAACTGTGTATGGGATTTTTCAGAGGGTAAATGGCCCAGAAAAAAAAACCAAAAAAAACAAAAACAAAACTGATGCAGAATAAAATTTTTGTTCCGTATAAATTGCGCAGGAAAATGTTGTGTCAAGGGGAAAAGGTTTTCCAGCCACTAAAGAGGGGGCGGGGGACAAAGCACCTTGAATCATCTCACCTCTTATTTAGTCTTTGTGGGGCAGTGCCTGGTCTGTTCATATTTAGAGTTCTCCTTCAGTGACAGCCACTGAGACACTTGGAGAAATCCTTCCTAAAGGATTGAACTTGAGCTTTAGTTAGTTGTAGTTATAAAGAAGTTTTCAGGAAGTGTGTGTGTGTGTATGTGTGTGTATGTGTGTGTGCGCAATTACCTGTGTGTGTGTATGTGATATTATCAGATCACAGTGTATGTGATTGTGAACTATTAGTCAGTGTCTGTAGAATCTTCCATCCGAGGTCCGTTACGTGGAGTAGTAACACGTTTCTTGGAGGCAATAGCTTCTTTTTTCTGTTCTTCCAAAAAAAAAAAAAAGAATGAGCATGTCCTCAGAGTGCACAGTACACTGTTATTCAGATGAAAAATACATTCTTTTTTGAGTAAGTAGAAAAACCATGGGAGACCAAAATAGCAACGATATATTAAAAGCTCAGAGACAGTTATGTATGAAAAAGACGAGAAAGACCATGTGGTTTCAAAAAGCACTACTTAGGAGCCTTAAAAAAAAGCAGTGTGGGATGGTGGTTGGGGGGATACTCATTCCTCCTATAGAACACTTTGCAAATTAAGTGAGTTCCACTCTTCAATAAAATATGAATCTAATAACGTTTTATATGACCATAAAATGTGTCTGCTTTTGTCTCTATCTTTCACAAAAAGAAGAGATATCCCCAAAGTATATTACCAAAAATAATTAATAAGCAACCTCTCATAGTTATTTTCTGAGGTTAATTATTACCCCGAGAAATCAATTTCAATTTCTTCCCTTTGCAAGAGTCACTGAGGCGCATTTGCACCTCGACATTTCCAAAAAGACAGAGTCCACTCCTGTGCGAAAGTGCCTGTGCTGCTGGCTGTGATTTATCCTGACAGTCCTGCTGATTCCCACCCCTGCCAGGAGGATGCATGGAAGATATGACAGAGCCATTCGGATCCAACTTAGTCTCCCTGTTATCAGAAGGAGCATCAGCTGCCTTCGTATTGTTAAACTAAAAGCCAGATACCCTCAAATGCCGATGAAGTAAAGTAGCTTGGCTCTCCCGTCTAACCTTCCCAAACAGTCCCAGCCGATGTGTCCGGGAAAGCAGGGTGACTCTGCTCTGGTCAGGGTTACTGCTCCTGTCTCGGGACCCAAGTGATGAAGGAGGTAGGGGGACAGAAACCTTAACTTGGAAGAGTGTCTTGATGGGAAACAGGACATCATTGCCTGTCTTCCCCATCCGCTGCAAAAAGTCATCAGAAGCACACTGGCCTCTCACTAGGCTGCAGAATTTCCTGAACCATTACCAGAATGTTCTGGTCTATTCTGGCTCATCACAGCAGGCTCTTCCCCAAGGCTGGGGACAGTGTGGCAGTGCTATGAATTTCTCTTAGGCTGAGAGTATAAAGCTTTGTATTTAGATTCTCACCTCCACTTTTGATTTGCTTTCTCTTCCATTGATAGACCTAAAACGACAGTATCAGTTGCCATGCTGGGATGGACACACACACACACACACACACACACACATATATATCCAGATGTATATATATATAACTTTGGAATGGAGAGCATATGTACAAGGCCATGCGTTACAGCATTCCAAGTATGTCAGTTTCTTTTCTATTGCTGTGATAAAAATCTTCTGACTAAAGCAAGTCAAAGGAGTAAGATTTTGTAGAGGGTCATAGTTTAGGGGTACAGTCTACCATCACAGGGAAGATCAAGGCGGCTAAAGAGTGAGGAAGCTGGTCACATCGTGTCCACAGTCAGGAAAGAGAGGGATTAATGGATCCCAACACTTGCCCTCCCTATAATCCAGAATCCCCTGCTCAGTGATTGGTCCCACCCGTGGTTTAGGTGCGTCTTCCCACGGCAGTTAACCCAATGTGAAATGCTGTGGTAATGCCTTCCTTTTGCCCTTAACCCTGCACGAACAGCCTTATCAGTAGGTAAATGGTCCAGTGTGGCCATGCATGGGAAAACTTTATTTGTGGACGCTGGAATTTGAGTTCCGTGCAACTTCCTGTGTGTCACAGAGTATCTTGTTTCTCTCTTTTAATTGTTAAAACAATGGTTTTCACCCATGGTCTGTACAAGAATAGGTAGGTTGCAGTGTTCCAGGGTTGGCTGAGGGGTTATCCATCACCAGTGCTGTGTGACCCCCCTTCCCCAATCTGGAGATTGAACCCAGAACTTCACAGATGCTAAGCAAGTGTTCTTACCTTTGAGCGACATCTCCAGCCCTTAGTTATTCATTTTGATTCAGGGTCTCATTAAGTTCCTCAGGTTGGTCTTGAACTCTTGTCTTAGCCTCCTGAGTTGTTGGGACTGCAGGTATGTGCCACAAAGAGTGTTCTTTTAGTGGAAATTAGGATGGCTACTGATATCAGACCTTTCCCAGCTTAGCAAGTGGTCATATTTGCTTATGACACGGCTGCCTGAAAGTCATATGCTGTGGGATCCCCCTGTTCTATTCAGAGATGACTGGGCCATGAAATGTTTTAACAGTCTACTGATGGATTCCTTGCTGCTTTAGATTGTCAGGAGGTGAGGCCTGCTTGCTGAAAGTAGGCTATTCTGGCATACTGCTTGAAGGTTCTGTCTGATAGCTGGCCTCTTCCAGTGGGTCTCTCTCTCTCTCTCTCTCTCTCTCCCTTCCATCCACCATGAAATGAACCACTTGGCCCTATAGCATGCTCCTTGCCAAAGCACACACAGGTTTAGAATCAACAGAGCCTCCCAGCCATGGACAAAGACCTCTGAAACCATGAGCCAAAATAAATCCTTCCTTGTTTGCATTGTTTGCTTTGTTATTTGTCACAGTAATGAAAGGTGACTAAGACAGCAGCCCTTGTAACAATGAGTTCTTTTCCCAATGGTTCCAAGTACAAAAGGCTCAGGGAGAACCACGCTTGGCCTTTTATTGGGCAGAGACCTCCCTGAATCACCAGCTATGACCCAGGTGATACTGTTCCATATGTAGGCTGGTGTTAATGCCCTCTTTGTACACAGAAATAGGAGTCTCTGTTCCCTACTGAGACAGTGACAACTTTGCTGGCATCATCAAGCCCCTCAGGAAAGGTCGGGGACAGACAAACCTATGGCTTTACCCGTCCAGTCCACAGTGTTCTCCCTGCAGCGCCCCCTGCGCTGAGTCTTCTAAAGTGTCTCTGAGGATAGAAGGAAATCTCAGTGTGATTGTCAACATCTTGATGAATTGGTCTCACCAGTGACCTGCAAAGAACGGGCCCCTTTCTAAGTCACACTACATGGAGAGCTTTCCTGCTAGCCTGCTTTTGATACCTGCTCTCAGCTCTCTTCCTAGAAACAGAGCTCCACCCTGTTCCGCTGTATTCTGGTGGAGTTGTGTTCATAAGGGGAAGGCAGAGAGTCACAGAGCAGGAGAATTCCCAACAAGAATGTGCCTTCCACTGAAGGTTAGCTTCAGTCTGACCCCAACAAGATCTCCTGAAGGGCCAGTGGCTCCTGCTGCCCAATTGGCTCTGCCTGAGACAAGCCTTAGCTGCCGGCAGTCCGTGATTGGTGAACATCTGCCAGGGAAGGGGGGGCGATATGGGAGAAGTCCCTGGATGATAGGGGGAGGTGGCAGGTAGAAGCATGTATTCGTCATTCATTAATAGCTGGTGGCTACTGGGCTGGATAACTCTGCTCAGAGAAAGGGTCTGGGGTGAGAAGGCAGCACTCAAGTGTGCTCATCTTTACTCAGCAGTTTCTTTCAAACCATTCCTCCATGCAGAGAGGAACAAAGCATTCGTGAAAGCAGTCTGTAGTCAGGTCTTGCACCCAAGCGTTCCACAGGAACCCCCTCGACCCCAGCACAGGTGGGCAAGCTGACATCAGGTGCTTCCCCCTAAAACCTCTTCAGGCCCACTTCTGCAATCTGACCTGTTTCCTCCCACAGTGATCCTCAAGTTAAGTTTTGTTTAGTGAAACGCAAGGCTAGCCAAGATGCTGGGCTAACATCTTCCTGTTGTAATTGAGTAAATATATTATACACAGCTGGATAGGTGGTTTCCTTGCTGGCCTGGCTGCTACGGTTTTAAAATGGATACCATTTTCTTTAAAACACACGTGACGGTTAAGGCATTCATTCCTAGTTTCCCGTGGCGCTCCTCCTCTAGAAAAATGCAGTTACTTGGACATTTTGGAAACACTTTTTTTTTTTTATGATACTGAAAGAGTGAAAAAGAAAAGCCCCCTTGCCCTCCCCAAACAATGGTTACACAGAGACAACAGTGGGTTGAGCTGAATGCAGCACAGTCAAGGAAGTGCAATAAACAGAGATGGATTGTTCTCCAAGCTTCACTTTATTGGATATTGTAATTGACACATAGTTGTCATTTATAATCATCTGTCCATTCCTGGGAGTTGGGAGCAGTAAAGTTAATTGTGGCGGCTCATTTGCATTAATCTCACCTCTGAAGGGTACAGTAACCCATTAATATCACGTCATGATGAATTATCGCAAATAACATTGAGCATATTGATTAATGATCTCTGAGATTTGTATCTCGTTAAAACATTTTGTTAGCTCTTTAAACTTTTAAGCCAATAACCCTTGTGTGTAGGAGGAGCCTGGGGATCACCAGAGGGGTGCTGTGTGCGTGGAGGTGTCTGGTCTAAGGTCACCGGTTCATGGAGTCAGCTGAACCACTTCCCTTTGATCATTTCATTCATTCCTTGCTTTTAGAAGCCAAGGACACTTTTCAGGGTCACTTTCTTGCACGTTCCCATGGTTGGTGGTTTCGTTTGAACAGCATCTTCTTTGGTTCTTAAGTGGCTCTCTTTTCTTTTTTTTTTTTTTGGTTTTTTGAGACAGGGTTTCTCTGTGTAGCCCTGGCTGTCCTGGAACTCACTCTGTAGACCAGGCTGGCCTCGAACTCAGAAATCCACCTGCCTCTGCCTCCCAAGCGCTGGGATTAAAGGCGTGCAGCACCACTGCCCGGTAAGTGACTCTCATTGTTAAAGAATTATAGTAAGCTTTTCACTTTATTTGATGTGCTTGCATGCCATTTGTGCGTTCTTGTGTGTGTGTGTGTGTGTGAGTGAGTGTGTTATGTACATGTTCAATTGAATGTGGGGCCATGCATGTAGAGGCCACAGGTTGAAAACAAGTGTCTTTCTTAGTCTTTCTCCACCCTATTTTTTATTTTATTTTTTAAATATATGTATGTATGTATGTATGTATGTATGTATGTTTATATCTATCACCTAGGATCTTCATGACTGGGAACTCTTCTCTTTGGCTAGACTGGTTGGGCATCAGGCTCAGGGATGCTTCTGTCCCCATCCTTTTCTACTCTCCATGCTGGGATGTCGATGTGTGCCACCTCCCACCGCCTTCATGCTGGGTACAGGCTCAGGTCCTCATGCTTGTGTAGCAGGCCGGCTAACCAGTGTGCTATTCCTCCAGCTCAGTGAGTGTTTGGAAAGCCATCCCTTGTGTGTCTTAGACATTGGCGTTTACTTCTCTTAGCCACTTGGATACGCCTGCTACCGAAGTTCACCATTAGTCTTTTTCCTCTATGACAGTTTTTCCAAACACCAGGGTTAACATAAACATACATCTTGTATGGGACGGGTTACTCGAATGAAATACCGTGATTTTAAATACTGCTTGCTAAGCTGGGTTCTCTAATGTGTTAACGCTTGGGCACCCAGACTGTTAGGTGATTCAAGATTTCATCTCTCAACCAAGCAACCACCAACCAACACAAAGACTAGCGAAAAACTCATATTGGCCAGATGCATACCATGTATAATGTAATGAAATCTTATCAAAAGTCATTTGCAGGTGTTGGAGAGAGAGATCAGAAGGTAAAATGTTTGCTGTACAAGTGTTAAGACATGAGTTCGATTCCTAGGATTCACATAAAAAGTTCTGTGGGAGAGATGGCATGTGTTTGTAATTTCAGAGCTGGAGAGACTGAAAAGGAAGACTATCTTGGCCTCCCCACTCAGGCAGTCTAGCCTCACTAGTGAGCTCCAGGCCAGTAAGAAATCCTATATTAACAGAGGCAGATGGAATTCCTGAGGATGATGCTGGAGATTGTCCCTTACCTCCCCACACAGGAGTTCACAAGTGTCCCCGCATGTACTGGAACAAACACTCACATTTGTAGTCAAACAAAAGACAAGCCCTCCACATGATTTCTTGGGACATGTTTAAATGTGGATGTCACTGTAGAGGAAAGTCAGCCTGTAACTCGAGTTACTAAGCTTTGCTCTAATGTTTTTTTCTTCATTGCTTGCAAATGTGATACAGCCCTCAATCTTACAAATATGTAGAATTCTGTTAAAATTAGTATTTGGTTTATTTTCTCAAGGTAGTGTTTATTGGCATGTTAAACCCAGCCTCTTGTGCTAACTCTTTCCTCCTGGGCCAAGAATGCTGGGATGACAAGGTCACAAATGCCCACCTGGGTTGGGTGTTTTGCAGAAAGGGAGCAGGTTTGGAAAGAGACAAAGGACCGCCGCTCCTGCTTGCCTACGGGCCGGGCCTCCAGCCTGGGGCCCATCAGTCCTCTGCGAGGGAAGTACTGTGACCTCAGCGGCATATGAACAATCACTCTTTGAAGTGGATCTGACTGTCCAGTCCACAGTCTAAATACCACGGGGAAAGGGTTACAGTCAAGCTGTGTTCGCACCTTGCCTCGGTAGGTGAGGGCAGTCTTAACACACTCCAGGAACCTGTTTTTATGGAGCAGCCCTAAAACCTGTAATCGGCCCAGATGTGCAGCAGTCTCCAAGCCTAAATAGCCGAGGACGGAGTGCACTGCTTACTTTAAGAGCTCATTCCGTTGCCTTCTTTGTCAGGACTGTCCTGTTCCTCACCCACTGAGTCTTTAATATCTGTGTTTTCAAATCAAAGAACAAGCTTTTCTGTCTCCCAGGATAGTATCTTGTAAAGTGAACCTCTTTATTACTTCACCAGTTTAAGCCATTATTACTTGCGATCCAAAGTCTGCTAGTGAATTATGCATGTCAGAGCTCCAAGTACCTTCTCAAGCCCACTCTTCCTCCACCGTTTTGGGGGTCCAAAAAAAAAAAAAGCCGAACCACCTCACGGTGAGCTTGATGGGAGCTCCTTTCCATCCCCAGTATTAATCCTTATTCGTTTAAAAAAAAAAAAAAAAAAAATCTGCTAACGGAAATATTTCCATTCCTCTCATTAATCAATTGAGATTTTCATTCCCTTGTTTTGTAAAAGCTGTTACAATAAATACTTTTTTTTTTTCCACAAGGCGAAAATCCAAGAGATGGATGCAGCCAGCGTAATTAATTGCACCCGGTTACAGGAGATCAGCAAGTTTGTGAGATTCACATGCTGCTCTGCCATATGGTTGCCCAGTAGGCGAAAAATTTGATTAATGTTTTGAAGTGGATTTTTTTCAGCAAATATTACGGCCCCAGATGAGGTGTTTCCCCCACCCCCTTCTTACTTTCTAGTATTGTTAGACTTAGCGGAAGGAACCAGTCCTCTGATTTAAAAGCTTAATAACGTTGTGAGTCACCGAAACCTTAACAGGCAATCAAAATGACAGTCCTCCTGTCTCCTGTGAATACAGAAAAACAGTCCATTATGTCTTTGTTTGGTAATTAAGTAAAATGTGAACATTGCCTTCTAGAACTTGATTCTTCCCCCAAATGAAATAATACACGCATTTCCGGCATGATTTATAAGCAGCATGTTTGCACAGACTTTTAGAACTAAAAGCAAACAACAGAAGACGATGAAAAATAAAAATAGACCAGGGAGCAACTCTGCCAATGAGACCGTCCCGTTATTATCGGGTAGCTATGAAAAGAAAGCTGAATCTCCCTGCAGTCTGCTGCCCTAAAGTGTGTTCTTATTTACTTAGTTTTATTCTGTTTAAGACTAGGGTAGCCATGTATCCCTCTGGTCCATGTCACTACCAGGTTCCTGAACTCCATCGCTTCTACACGGGATTCATGCTCTGACTTTTTTTCCTGAGAGAGAACAAGGATCAATCCTTTGATAATGTAATAGGAGAGGACGTGGCTGTCCTGACTTTGGCATCCATTCAAAAAGAAGAAGAAGAAGGAAGGAAGAAGAGGAGGAGAAGAAAAGGACGAAGAAGGGAGAAGAGGAGGAAGAGGAGGAGGGAGAAAGGAAGGAAGGATGGAAGAAGGAAAGAAGGAGAGAAAAGCATGCAATTTTAAAAACCATGTGGGACTGGCTGGGGGCTCTTTAAGTAAAAATCAAACAGGTCTCCACATGTTTGAGTGAGACTTGATGCTGCAGACTTTTCTGCTGGAATTGTTAACTTTTTTTCTCTTCAAGGTTTCTCTTTTGCTTCTTGGAACAGTGTCTTACTAGGCAGCCCCTGCTGACTTGAACTCACAGCAATCCTCCTGCTTCAGCCTCCAGAGTGCTGTGATCACAGGTGTCTTTAACTGGTTAAGCTCTGACTGCTGAGCTACCATCCAGCCTAAAGTCAGGATTTGGAGCCCAACCTCTGACCTCTGACCAGGTGTCAGCCTATTTCTGCCTCTTTGAAGTCTTCTTCATCCACAAAGCATTGTACCTTCTTCCATCAGTAGTTTAGAGAGACAGTTCACACGGGCAGCTCTGTTGCCTTTGGACACAATAGCAGTCTGCTGTTCGCCTGCAGGTATCCCTGGAATCTTCACCCAGATGGCAGTTTTCTGTTTTGAATCAGTAGCAACTGAAGGACTCTGAATGTACTCTCTCTTCCCATGGCCTGTCAAGGCACCTGAGCAGTCACAGGGGCAAGGACAGGGCCACTCAAAACCCCTACGGCACCCAGCTTTTGAAACTAGCTGAATCAGACCTTCAAGCAAGAAGGGTTCTTTATATATATATATATTGGACTGGGTGTTGGATCTATTCTTTAATTTTTTTGAAAAAGCAGCCAAGGGCGGCGGAGTCACATTTCCATACACAAGAATGAAAAGAAAGAAGTGTTTGAGTGCCGGTTGGTTTTCATGTGGCTGCAGGAAGACATCAAGGCAGCCTTCTTCCCTAAGTTGGAATCCCTAGCTCTCCCTTTTTAATATACCACCCACAAGAAAGCAGTTTTGGAAACATTTACAATAATAATTTCCCTTAAAACCGAACTAATTTTCCCCACCGATAGTTATTCTCAGTGACTATTGTCACTCTGCAATAGTAATATAGTACATATTATATAGAGATATTACTTTCCTATATAGTCCTATATAGTTTGTGTAGTCACCTCTAATTACTCCCTGGTTTTTTTTTTTTTTTTTTTTTTTTTTATGAAAAGAGTAAACAGTTTTTAATTTTTATTTAATATGGCAGGCAAAACACGGACAATATATGATCGGTTGGCAGGAGACAGTGTGTTGAATTATTTATGAGCGTACTTTTTCCCCCCCTCTTCAACAGGAGGTACGTTCAGGAAATTCATTACCAGGCCTGGGACAGACACTGCAGAGGCTTTGACGAGAGTAGTACTTTATAAGTATGGCCAGTGATGTCCTGATTTGATGTAGATGATTCTGGTTTTGTTGTGAATGTTGCTGTGACGTTTGTTTTAGTGCAGTTTGTGCGGAATGAGCAAGGCTAGCTACGTTGCAGTTTTCTCTGCAAAGAGGAGTATGTTCAGTACCCATCTTTTGTTAGAATTGTATTGTATCTGCTGCATGGTGATCCTTGCCCCTTTATGCTCTAGAGGGGTCCAATATAAATGTAACACCTCCCTGTGTGTCAAGTTCAAGTTTCCTACAAGAAACCTCTTTAGAACAATCTAATCCCTAGAATATCATTGTTATATGTTCCCTCTTCTATATGAACTGACCATTGGAATCATGATGTGTTAGATCCCATCGGTATGTCCTTACCTGAATTGACTCATTTATATTTAAGTATCTGTCAGGTAGGTGCTACACTCTCCAAATTGGGAATAAAATCCAGACAAATTTAGGGAAACAATTATCATCTCAAGAATTACAAGAGCAAAAAGAAAACTGTCATTGGGCGAAGGAAGGAGGTCCTCTTACTTGATGAGATTATACAATGCTGCCATGGGGAAGTAAGGCCCAGGAGGACGGCTCTGCTTTTTCTCAGGAATTCTAAAGGAAGACAAGGTGTGCCTGCAAGCTGGCAGGGAGAGTCAGAGTGGCAGGGAAAGCTGCTGCAGAGGCCTGGCAGCAGGACTTTCACCACAATGTTTCTTCCTAGCTTTGGAATGTGCTCTTTGTTAAAAGTGAATGCATGAGAGTTAATGCTTCTCCTATTTTCATGGGTGTGTTTGGTTGTGTGTGTGTGTGTGTGTGTGTGTGTGTGTGTGACAGAGACAGAGAGAGAGAGAGAGTTGTTTTCAAGATGCTAACTTGGCAAAAACAAACAAACAAACAAACCTACCAATCAGACCTGGGCAAAGAAAGTAGGTTGTGGAGGACCCACAAAGGCACACCCTAAAGCCACTTTCAAAGCAGGGAGCCACACATTTATATCAATGAATTACTACTGAGGAAAAGGAAGAAACAGGGTTGGGTGGCTGCTGGGACAGAGGGAAGGAACAGAGTAGTGATTTACATGCAGAATCTGACAAACTTCCTCCTTGGGGATGTGGGAATGCTTTCCCAATGAAACAAGTTACTTCAGGAGCAAAGGTCTGGGGAAAGAGGCCCAGACATTGACATGCAGAACATAGTTCTGAAATGAAGCCCATGGTGTTGTTTTCTTACTAACACTGCTTGAGAGTGCATCCTCACAAAATCTCTTTTGCCAGGTAGAATCATGTGATACTTCTGCCAAAGCCCGGAGTAAAATATTACTGGCTGTACACAGAGAGATGATTTCTACTTGGCAGGTTTTTTTTTTGTTTGTTTTGTTTTGTTTTGTTTTTTAAATTCTACCAGCCAGAGTGTGAGTCACCCCATTGCAGATTTGAGAAAACTCGGTGACATTTCCAATCATCACTTTATTTTCCTTTCCCCGAAGAATGAGATCAGCCGTGTTTCATTTATAATCCTCAGGACATCTGCTCATAGATTCAGTGCAAGGTTATAAACATCGCTTTATTAAATTTGTAACAGGGAAACGCCTCGCTGGCCCATTTACACGTTTTCCTTTCTCTGTATTCTTTCCTCTTGTTGTACTAACTGAAGGCTCTTGCCAGCACACGCCTCGTGGGTGTCTGTACCTGAAGTTTCCTCAAAGGTCCCAGATTTGGCCAAACTAAGCCTGATGGCTTTGCAGACCCTCCTTACACTCACGCAGCAGACATGTCGATATCTGCCCACGTGTTAATTTGTAACTAAAGCCCAGACGTTCTAGAATGGCGTACTCATTAACCTGGAAATGCAGCTTAGTTTCCTGGTGAGTGATGGATGTCAGCCTGCTTTGTGCAGCCTCCATGAGACAATTGTTCCTGCCGCAGTGTGACCCAGGAAGCTTTACTGTTGGGCTCTCCATCTCAGCCCGCTCTAACTTCTGTTGTTCGGTAAATCTGTCAGAAGGGTCTGAGGGGCCATATTTATGAAGAGCGTGCAGAGTGGTCAGTCTAAAAAGCTCCTTAGCGCAGTACTTTGAATTTTAAATTACGCACATAATTCAAAGGTAATGTAACTTGCCGTGTCGGACTTTAGTCCATTCCGTTAAATGGAGAAAAATGACTGACATGAGGAAAGACTTATTGATTCTTGGTGGGAAAATGTCTTCTGTAATATTAGGAAGTGTGGTAAAAGGAATAGGTTAATTATTTAGGGAGTACTTTTCAAAATATGCTTCCACAGCAGCACAAATTGTATGTATAGAAATCGTATGATGAGGGTTTTTTTTTTTTCTTTTTAATTCTTTAGATGGGGGAAGTTATAAGAATTGCTATGCTATTCAGTCACTAAGGCAGAGTTTAATTTTTCCCAAGCTCTTAAAGACATTTAGAGATACAAGGAACATGGAGAAGTTTCTCAACCACCAAGAAGCTTCTGAAGGGCTGACAAACATGATTAGTCAGCTTCAACTAGGGATTAGTGAGAGGTACCAGATATTCACAGCCTCTCTGTCTCTCTCTCTCTCCCTCCCTCCCTCTCTGTCTGTCTCTCTATCTCTGTTTCTCTTGTCTCTCCTGCTCTCTCTTCCCTTTGTCTCTCCCTCCCTCCCTCCGTGTGTGTGTGTGTGTGTGTGTCTGTCTCCCTCCCTCTCTGTCTGTCTGTCTGCCTCTGTTTCTCTCTGCCTCTCTCGCTTTGTCCATGTCTCTGTCTCTCTAGCTCTGTCTCTGTTTCTCTCTGTCTCTCACTCTGTCTGTGTCTCTGTCTTTAGTTCTGTCTCTGTTTCTGTCTGTCACTCATCCAGTTGATATTTGTCAACAGTTGTTAGGAACTCCATCTTAATTCATCAGGTAAATATTCAGGGAGCTAAGATAGCACATTTTAATCTGACATCTTCAGAAATGCCAGATGAAGTATTTACTTCAGCTTTTCTCCTGATACCTGTTTTCATATGGTGTGTATCCTTGGCTTAAGGGCAGAGCCCAGTGTTGTTGTCACCGTCCTTCACAGTGTGGGTCTCTTCCAGATAGACCGCATGTTTGCAGTTAATTGCTTGAGCATGCCCCACAATTGTATTAAAACATTCTCCTGCTTGAGCAGGTGCCCACTGAAGGCCTTTCACGTGGATTGTGTTTCCCTCATCAGAACAGAGATGGCTGGCTGCTGTCTTTGAGCAGTGGAGTCAGGATAAGGGGCCTGGGGCCTATGCAGTGATTTCCCTTCTTTAGCACCTGAGAAGGCTACCTGCAGAGCTTTAGAAGCTGAGGGTGAAAACTGCCTTCCTCAGATTTTCAGAAAGCATTGGTTTAGCTTTTCATCAAAGTTATACAACTGTTTTTTTGTTTGGTTGGGTAGGGACAGTCACCCAAGAAATAGGCAGGGAAATGAGCTGAGGCATTTGAATGCCAGTAGCTAAGGGAGGAAGTCCATCCACCTTTCACCCTATAAGGGATGCCACCTGGGTTGTTAGAGGAAGCCTTGAGTGCTGAGTTTAGGCTCATAGTCCCAACATTTTCCTGCCTGAATACTTACTGATCAGCCAGGAGACAGTACATTTTTCCCTGTATAAATTAGGTTCTGGGAACCCCCTTTTTAAGTTTTAAATTGACTTTTAATTGGCCTGTAAGATGAGGTCGGTTTTACTTTTTTTTTTTTTAATGTGTTTGAAATGGGTTGTCTATCATTTAGCCCAGGCTGGCCTCAGAGATTCCTGTATAGCTGACGATGGCCTTGAACTTGTGATTCTCTTGCCTCTAGCTCCCTACTGCCTGGGTTACCGATGTTCACCCCCAGGATGGTTAATGCAGTACTGAAGATCAAACCCAAGATCATGTATGCTAGGCAAGGTACTTTACTAACCTTGTACCCCAAGTTCTGCTTTTGCTTCTTCTTCTTCTTTCTTAATTCACATTTTTGAATATTTGAAAAACAATTCAAGCAGAAAAGTTTTGCATGTCACATGACAACATGTGAATTTCAAGTTTGATTGTCCAGAAGGAAAGTTTGTTTGGAACACAGCTCCCTTTGTCCATTTCCTTGTTGCTTAGCCAGCTGCTTTCAGACTGTAGTAGCAGAGGCCAGGAGTTACAGCAGAGGCATTATGTCTTTCCAGGCTGAAAGATACCATCTTTTATATACAGAATTCACCATCCACGGATATAACCAATGCCCTTCAGTTTCTGTCCACCTCCACCCTGATGATGCCCTGAGGATAGGGACTACCCCTGCCTCATGCTTGGCCTACAGAGGGGTATGTGGACTGGCTGGATGAAGAATGAATGAATGAATGAATGATGACACAAAAGCCATAGGAATAGAGACATCTGTCATCTTATCTTTGGCCTAACTACTGACGATTGTTGTCATGAAATTTGGAAATCTGTTTGCAAACATGTTTGAATTGATTTTTATGGTCTTTTAATGAACTCAATAAAAATGGTAACAACACAGCAATTTTAAGAAAATAACAGATCTAAGTATTTTTTTTATCGCTGTGCATTGCAATCCCCGTTCCACCCGCATGCAGTATTTATGTGGTCCAAATAATTATCTTTTGGACCTGGAATGCTTTAAATTGGGATTTATTTGAAAAATTATGTTGTATTTATTTATTTTTAAGAGAAATGAAAAGGAAAATAAAAAGGTCTTTTTGAATGTATTTATGTGATCGGGCCAATATGTCTTTTCAGAAAGACAGGAGATTCTATGCAGTATTAGTGCTGGCCTTGCCTTGAGGTGTTTAGAACCCTCTAACTTCTCTAGATTGATGGGGGAGGGAGAGGGGAGGGAGAGGGGCATGGGGGGGGGGTTAGAGGTAAAGGAGCATGACATTCAAATACTTTGTAAAGTATTTAAGGGTGGGTTAGAGAATCCCAATTCCGAGTCTCCTTGGCAGTGAGTGATCTAGGCCAAAGTTATGCATTCTATCAGAGGCAAGTTTCAGAACCTGGTGGATAACCCCTTAGGTGGACATCCCCCAGTCAGGACCTGCCTGATAGCCTCCTCCGCCTCCCATGTCTGACTAATGACATAGCCCCCACCATCTTGACCCTAATCTTCCTGTGTGGCTCTGGAGATGTACTCTCACCTCAGAGCCACTGGTCAACCCAGCTAGATTGCCCACCTCCCCGCACTGTTGTGAAGGACTGTCTCCCAGTAAGCTGTACAGTGCAGGTTAGAGCCTAGAGGGTTTCTTATCCTTGCTCTACCTCCCGGCATCCTTTGTACCTGAGTCCAAGTCTCACCCATACAGAGATGTAGATCAGTAGCCCTCTCTCCTGAGCCCTCTTCTCTGATAACCTGGCACTACTTGTCTAGGTTTCCTGCGATCCCTTCTTTCTTTCATCCCTTCTTTCTCCCGCCTTGTAAGCTTCATGGATCTGATGTGTTCTTTAAGGAATCCAGCAAGTATATGTGCAGTTGGTTGTCTCTCCCAAAACCCCCTCACCCTACTGTCCTGGCTGATGGAGAATCGCCAGCCTTGGTTACTGGGCTCCAGCCAAATTCTCAGTTCTCCTCAATTCTCAGAGCACCTCATCCCAGTTGTGCTCCTGCAGGGCTTTCTGGTTCAGCCTGCTCTCTGTTGCTAATTAGGCCATACTGCAGACCTGGTAAAGGATAAAGAAGAGGAAGCTTATTTTGGCTCATAGTTCTAGTTCAGGATTGAGGAGCAGCATCTGACAGGGGCCTTCCTCCCAGGTTTCAAGGCGTCATATGGCCTTACAGAGTCAGGGGTGGGGAATTACCCTTCTCATTATAAACCCATTAATATCCAGTGATGGGGACTCTACCCTGATGAATTATCTACTCATTACGCCCACTCAAATTCCTACTTCTATATATCAGTTGCTATCTCATAGTAGAGATTCAACCCGAGCATGAGTTGTAGAGGAGACAAACCATAATCAAATGCGAGCACTTTCCCAGCACATGATTCGCAGCCTTCCTTGGGATCTAACACTTCACTTCCTATATAGGGTTATCTTTCCATTTTCCTTAGCCTTCCCTTTGTTGCTGAGTTCCTGGAGAGCCAACTCCATTTCTTCTTGTACTCAACTACAGCTTTAAGTATACTACTGCATTGAGAACTGACCTCTTGACTGCCTGTCCAGTTTAATCTTTGCTGGACCTGACTCAGCAGCTCTAGCCAAGCCCAGAGTTGAGGTGGAGACATAGAGGCACGAATACATATTTCTTGCTGGAGAAAAATTTGCAGTTGGTGAACCAGTGCCCTCAAGCTTCATGACTTGCCCTTGCCTGGATCTTACCTACCTTCTCTGCATGCTGGTGCTGTGTGTGTATTATGTATAGGTATATGTGAATGTTTTTATATGTTTAGGGAAGGAACATATGTGTGCACACGTGTGGAGGCTACCGATTAACATCAGGTATCTTCCTAAATTTTTGGCTACCTTGTTGTCTGAGACAGGTTTCTTCCTTGGAACCCAGGACTCAATCAGTTTAGCTAGAAAGACTAGCCAGAGAGTCCCAAGGATCCATCCATTATCACCTTTTCAGTGTTGGGGTAACAGTGGTGAATAACCATGCCAGCCTTTTCTTATGGATTATAGGGGTCAAACGCAGGTTTAGATGCTTGCACACATAACAAATGCTCAACACGGAGCCATCCCTGAAGTCCCAACTTTCCCCCTTTCTAATTTCACTGGTTCTCCATGTTCTGTAGGGTTTGGATTTATTGTGTCTGTTGTTCCTTCCCATTGAGAATGTAAGTAAAACAGGTTTCTGAGTCATCTTAGTCTTCGTAATGGAGAGTTCTGTTTTATACCGAACCCAGTGAATTATAATGCTTTCTTTGTGCATATGGCTCTCACTAGACGATGGACCTCATAAAATGGTAGTGAAATGCAGCAGTCTAGTGCACATGATAATACTCACTAGTAGAGGAATGCTAGTCTGCTATTGGAGGGCAGTGTGATGCAGCATCATTGTTCTAAGGTGGGAGCCAGAGTAAGGAAGACAGGAAGGAGAGAAGGAAATGAAGGAGGGAGAAGCGAGAACTAAGTCAGTGTTTCTCACTACATGAATGAGTTACTGAGTGAGCAAACACAAAGCAAAGAATGGATGAATGCATGAATGAGTTGCCAGCAAGATCTGGACAAAGTAGGCATGTAGACTTCTACTGAAGACTCACACAGGGAGGCTCGGCGATTGCCGAACACCTTGCACAGAGATCTGGACGCTTCCTGTTTCATAAGTGCTTTTGTGTCTGCTGTCTTAAGACCTAGAAGACTTTTAGGAGTGTCTTGTGACCTTGGCTTCTGTCTTCCATGATGCTAATGTTAGCTGAGCTTGTAAAGTGGAAATATTTGTTGTTTTTATACATTAAGGAAGTATGGTTTGGCTTAATTGGAGCAGATAGATGTGCACAAAGCCTTAGCTTCTGTATTTTGTGCATTGGGGGGGGGGGGGGCGGCGATGACTTTAGAAGCAGGTCGAAGAACCTGTGCTGGCTCCTTCGTATCTCACAGGAGAGAGCATCGTTATCCTCAATTCTGATGTCTCTGTGTGGCCCATGTTCTCTGGAGAGAACATATAACAGCATCCCATGAGGACCTTTTAGAAGATACGTCACAGGACCCCATCCCAGAGCCGTTTATTTCAGGGCTTCAAGAGTGGGACCCAATGCTCCACATTCTTAGATTCCCAGATGGTGTTGATGATGTTTGTCTGGGAAGCACAGTGCACAAAAGGCTTTAAAAGGCTTTGCTAGCTTCAGCTTGAGCATGCTGAGTTGTCAGGTGAGTTCCCTTCTGACCGCGGTGTCCACTGGTCCTCACTATGCTAGGGCCTTATCTTTAGGGTATGAAAACCATCAAGTTTACTTTAGTGAGGTGCTACTGCTACAGATGCCTTAGCACTGGCTCTCTGGACTGAGAAAACCAAAAGCAAATTTCCTTTATTGGGACAATTTGTTGTAAATGTGAGTTCTGTATCCCATTTGGAAAACACGTAGAGCCCCCACTTTGAACTTATGTTCTCAGCCCGTACCATTTGATATTTTCTCCACAAATTGGATATACCTGCCCCAGATGTTGGTTTTGTGGCAATAATGCTTTTTTATATTAAAAACAATTCTGAAATGAAAATATGACTTAGTCTTACTGTAATCTCCCCTTTGCCTTTCTGCATGGATCATTTGTTTGTGAACTGGTTATTTCAGGAAGGGCTCAAAGGTAATTTCATGGTTTATAGCATTTATATTGGCGCCTTTAATGAGCAAAACGTATTGTTTTCTAATACATGAACCACAGAGTTCATATATGTATGTGTATATACATATATATTTATATACATAATTTTCATTTCCTAGTATTGCATGTATATCAAGTTCAAAACATTGAGAACAACCATGTGAAGACATTACACTTCCATTCACTGGGGAAATATGAAAGTTGTATAATACAAAAATAAAAATAAAATAAAAATCAACATTTGCAGGCTTATGAGATGGTTTTATTTTAATGAATCCAAGCAATAGCGGGTGCTGCTGTTGTGTTTGCATCTCACGCGGCAGTTCATACCCACGAACACAGTAACATATGGCTTTGTTATTATTGAGTTTAAGGATTTATGTACCTAAAGGAGTTTTGAGGGCTCTGAGTCTCACTCGGCTTGCCGTACGCAGCAACTCAATCAGCTGAGCTGGAGTGGCCATCCTCAAATTATTCGGCTCTTATCAATACACTTTTCTCGGGTCTTGTTTATGAAACTCCACAACTTTCTTGTATATCGGTAATGACCCTCCTCCTTATTGTGTCGGCAAAAGGCCGAGTTAGTAAAAAAAGAAAAAAAAATTTGTCTCAACAAAGTTAAGTTCTGGATTGGGGAGAAATGCACCAGCTTCCTTTTCAAGCTCTACAGTGTGGCGGCCTCCAGCCCCTGGGGTCACTTGATGTCCTGGGGATTCGTTGACACCCACATACTCCCTATCACAAGACGGCTCCCTCCAGGTCCTGGCTGTGTTTGTTTTAGAGCTCCTACATGGAGCATGCAGCTGTGTAAACCCAGGAATGGTTTCTACCCAGCTTTGATCTTCTCATGGATCAACAGTTGCCCTCAGTCCCTGAACCCTGCTTCATGGCCCCCATCTTTCTTGGATTTTTCCATTTTCTGCTCATTATGACTTCGCATAGGGAGCCTGCCAGCAGCAGCCCCCATGACTCTGGGTAGATAATTTGGAAAAAATGTTGTAAGTCTGACAGTGTAGAACCATATTAAGGAGTAATTTCCATCCAATGCCCCCAAATTATGTTTTTTAGTTTCCTTTTTAGAGACAGTATGACAATTTCAAGTAGACTGATGGAGTTTGATCAACATATACACATTATAGACCAAATACATGAGGTTTTCTTCTGCTTTTGTTTTTTAACCAGTGCGATGTTTCCTTTTTCATGCCCCCTAAGAGGCTCAATTCTACCAAATGTAGCTCATTCCACTGTGGACACCGTCTGTTGGGCCGACTCAGGGCAGCTTATTTTTCTATCAATAGGCAGAGTGTCTGTAGAGAACTGTGCAGCAGGGCCACAAACATCATAATGCTTATTCTTACAGCCTAGAAGAAAGCTAAATCCGATGCTTAGAAAGGCCCGGACATTGTCCAAAGAAACCCTAAGGTGCTCCAGGGAAGATGGCATCTTCTGGGCTGGTAATGAGTGACTTGTGGGACTGGCCTGTAATGCCTCCAGGATCTAGAGCTAGATCTCAGAAGAAGTATCTCTCCAGAAGGAGTGATGTGGAACACTGTATTCCCCAGTGTAGATGGGACCTCAGAAGTACAGGCTCAGGCTGATCTGGGTTTGCTTTCTGGCTCAGCCCCTTGCTGTTTGCATGATTTTGGACAGTTGACTCCAACTTTAGGAACCTTGGCTTGCTCACCTAGAAATGTGGAATTAATACTGATTCCTGCCTCAGAGCCTGTAAGGACCAAGTGAGAAAACACATGTGAATTGCTTAACACTGTCCTTGGGACACGTAAATGGTCAGGAATGCTAGCTTCTTTTGTTGCCATACTGTGACTTTGGGTGCTTCCCCCACCCTCACCCCCACCCTCACCCCCACCCTTTTTTATGTTTGTTTGTTTGTTTTTGCTTTTGGCACCTGTGTGTATGTGTGTGTGCTTGTTTGTATTGTATGTGCACATGCATACGCATGTAGAGGTGTATCCATGCATGCACATGAGCAGAGTTCTTGAGCTATGTACTGGCTGGTTTTGTCTCAACTTGACACAAGCTGGAGTTATCACTGAGAAAGGAGTTTCACTTGAGAAAATGCCTCCATGAGATCCATTGGTAAGACATTTTCTCAATTAGTGGTCAAGAGGGGAGGGCCCCTTGTGGGTGGTGCCATCTGTGGGCTGGAAGTCTTGGGCTCTATAAGAAAGTCAGTTGAGCAAGCCAGGAGAAGCAAGCAAGCCAGTAAGGAACATCCCTCCATGGCCTCTGCATTAGCTCCTGCTCCTTGATCTGCTTGAGTTCCAGTCCCGACTTCCTTTAGTGACGAACAGCAACGTGGAAGTGTAAGCTCAATAAACCCTTTCCTCCCCACCTTGCTTCTTGGTCATGATGTTTGTGCAGGAATAGAAACCCTGACTAAGACAAGCTATCACTCTCCACCTTAGTTTTTTTTAAGATTTATTTATTTATTTTATGTTTATGAGTACACTGTCACTGTCTTCGGACACACCAGAAGCGGGCATTGGATCTCCATAACAGATGGTTGTGAGCCACCAAATGGTTGATGGGAATTGAACTCAGGATCTCTGGAAGAGTAGTCAGTGCTCTTAACCACTGAGCCATCTCTCCAGCCCTCTACCTTAGTTTTTGAGATAACATTTCTCTAACAGAACCCGGATCCTGTCATTTCAGCGTTCAAACTCCTCTGCCCCCTTCCTCCAGAGCTGGGGTTACAAGGCTCACCTCCTCATCTCTCCCTTCCTTCCTTTTTACACCATAAAAGATAAACTACATTTTTTTCTCATGTTCTGGTTCAATGGGAACCTAAGAGCACTTGACAGGAGACTCTCAGACTTATCCCGATCTAGGGATATCTTACCTGGGTTGGAAGAGAGCCCAGCCTCTAGAGTGACTTTCAGGAAGGCCCTTGGCGAGGGAACATTGAACATGAGGCTGAGTCTGTGAGTGTTACTCAGTGTCCTCCCAAAGGTTGTGCCATGTACATTTGTTTGTAGATGAGACACTTCAGTGCTTGGTATCCCAGGGGTAAGATCTTCCTCAGGCCATGACTATATCTGACCCACAGAACCTGTGGCACACAGACAGACCTGCTGTACTGATAATGTTTGGGGTACCCTGTTTATCTAGATTTATCAATAAAATAGCCAAGAAGAGTGAATGGTTTGACCTTAAAATACAAACTCATACCCCAAGTCAGTTTGAGGTACCCCCGAGTTTACTTTGCATCTCCTATTTGCTCTCACACTGGCCTTCAGGTTGGAGATGGAGGGCCTTGGACAAAGATGTGCGTCAAGTTGTTTCTATTGCTGTACCTTGAGATAAGGAGGGAGGGCAGGAACCATCTTACCAGTATGCTAATGCCTGGAGAGCTGGGCCACCGCCAACAGTCCCCTGTAAGGAAAATGTCTAGCAATGTAGATTTCTGTGGGACCGATAGAGGAATTACTTAAAATAGGACTGAGGAAAAAGGAGAAGAGTCACACATTCTCCCACAGTCATCATTCAATCTAACTGTCTGTCTGTCTATCTGTCTATATCTATCTATCTATCTATCTATCTATCTATCATCTTTCTATCATCTATCTATCATCTATCTATCTATCTATCTATCTATCTCTACTTATCATCTACCTATCTATATATCTCTACCTATCATCTATCTATCTATATATCTATCATCTATCTATCTATCTATCTATCAATCATCTATCTCTACCTATCATCTATCTATCTATCTATCTATCTATCTATCTATCTATCATCTATCTCTACCTATCATCTATCTATCTATCATCTATCTCTACCTATCATCTATCTATCTATCTATCTATCTATCTATCTATCTATCTATCTGTCTTTCTATCTATCTTACACATGAATGTTTTGTTCACACATGTAGTTATGCACGACATGCTTTCCCAGTGCCAATGGAGGTCAGAAAAGGGCTTTGGGTCTCCTGGAACTAGGGTTACAGATAGTTGTGAGCTGTAATTTGTGTGCTGAGAATTGAACTCAAGTCCTCTGGAAGAGCAACAGTTGCTCAGAAACACTGGGCCATCTCTCCATCCCTTCTCACAGTGGTCCTAAAGCATGATCCATGTTCTTTTCCCTTTTAAATGTAGATTTATCATCTTCTTCAGGGTATCTACATTTAGATATAATTTACCAGATAGTAGCTCCCACCCTCCCCCACTCTACTCCCTACCCTTTGCTTCTGACATCTCTAAGTAGTTCGTCACACAGTGGCATTACTAATGGCCTGGCTTTTTTCAGGGAGTGATTCATTACTTTATAATTTCAATTCAGTAACCAGTTTCAGCTCTGCAATAAATTTAAATCCTTTACTATCAAGATAACATTTTGTCCTCCTGTCACTGAAATACAACGATTGAAAACCATCTCTAGAAGCTGGCCCTGTGGAGATGATTTTAGATTTGTCTTTCACTCCAGCACACACCGCGTCCATTTTCACTGCCGATCTCATAGACTCTCCTCCCTTGTTAGTGTAACCAGGCAGATAACACAGGCACATAACCTCAAGGTAGAAGCTCTCCACGAGTTTACATATTCCCTACTTATACCCTTGGATGTGTCCCTTGTTTTGCAGTCACAGTCACCATAGGCAGCCTTCTGATTTTAGGTCAGGCCTGTGTCATCAGTGACTGAGGGGTCACTGGGAATGGGATCAACAGATCCGCTTTGTAGAAGTGGAATCAAAGGATTTCGATGAATATCCCCAAGTCCCTTTGTACTGATGTGGAACCAGAGTGCATGTCTACCAACACCAGAAAAGCCGCGTGTTGTTAACGTCCATCGTCCTTGCTCGATCTCAGCCCTCCCTCTTTTGTTTCTACCCCCTCCCTCCCCTTTTCTTCCCTGTCAGTTTAGACATACAGGTAACTTAGCAGCACAGGGCAGTGAGGTCCAGATGCTTGCCCCACCCAGTTGGGAATCTGAATTTCCATCTCTTGTCACAGTAGATTCTCAGCTCCTCTTGACCGTAAGACAGACCTCTGTTAGTACAGGGTTGGTAGTCTGTTTCTAACCATCTGCTCATTCTCTGGTTCTTTGCTTCTCTCATCTGCAGAGGCAAGGTTATCCTCTGGTGAGTAGGACCCTTCAGCTATGATGGTAAACCTGGTTGACCAGGGTGACACTGTTAATAGAAAAAGAGAAGCGAACTGTCACCCTCTAGCTCCCTTTCCCAACAGCCAGGGGGAACAAAGCCACCAGCCTCCATGTGAGTTTCAGTGCTGGGAGCATTTAGAAGGAAAAGAAACATGCAAGAAAAACCTACGGCAATGTGGGGAAAGATAGCAGTCTTCTCATGATGTAAGGATATTTCAAAATTCCCTACTAAGTTCTAAAAGTAAAAAAAAAAAAACAAACATAATCAATTCAAATTAATTTCCTGAACCAAGTCAAAGTCACCAGCCCATCCAGGTTCCAACCAAGTGCATCGACACAATATTCTTGGATCTCAAAGCAGGAACTATTGTACATTTTTATGTTTTTTTCTTCTTTCTTTCTTTCTTTCTTTCTTTCTTTCTTTCTTTCTTTCTTTCTTTCTTTCTTTCTTTCAGAATGGAAAGCCCTATCTCGTTTTCAGTAATGATCCAAGGACAGAATAATAATGGCACCCACCCACCACTTGGGTGTCCATGGAACACTTTGGGTACCACACAGTCCACATTAAACGACCCATGCTTGAGGGTTGATGGTTCAAGTTAATTTGAGATGAGAAATTGCCAGTGACCTAAAACCCATCATTATTAACCTTGTGGCACAACATTGCCGTAACCAGTAGCCAATTCTTCTTTTTTTCTTTATTTCTTTGGTCGGAAGAAAGGCTCATTGATAGAAGTTGGCTCAAGCCTTTTTGTTTAAGTTAAGTGGTCAGACCACCAAGAAGAATTGCTTTCCATTGATTGGGAACAGGTCCAGTACAGATGTCCCTCACATGAGCCTTCCTTGGTGGCTTACACACCCACAATTGGTTCGAGCTGTGTTTATATATAGACTGTACAGCATCTGTGTGTTAGCATTTAACTCTTCAAAAGTGATTATCTTCCAGTAATTCATATTTGTATTGCTTGAGTGCATTTATAGTTAATAAAAAGTTTAGCTTTTCTTCTTTCTTCCAAAAGTAATGTTAAGTGACAAAAAGAAAGCTTGAGATAAGAAGACTTCAGGGACGCATGTTGTGGGTAATAATACCCATGGTCCCCCTGGGCATTTTACACTAGAGGATTCTGGCAGGGTGAATCTAGTATGCTTCAGAAGTGGTTTCATATGTTGTTGTGTTGGCTAGTCAGGAGGTTGGAGTTCTCATGAAGATTTGCTTTCCCATGTGCCAGTAACTATTTCAGAATTCTGTCTGTGGCATCCACAAAGGTCCCCTGAGTTACACAAGAGTTCGGTTTGGCGCCCTTCCTGAAGATGGCTCCCTGTATGACTTCTGCTATTTGCTCTGATTATTATGCTATTCCAGTGTGTTGGGCTTCCTTCAGTCTGTGGCCAGAAGGGGACATTCTTAGATCAAAGTGTTGAGAAATTGTCTTTCCACAGTTCTCAGTAAGCCCTGTTTCTTCCCACATGTCACCATAAGCCCCACTCCTGCCCACAATTCCCACCACACTCCCTACCCACAATTCCCACCCTGTTTCTTCCCGTTGGTCCCAGCAAACTTCACCCCTTCTCACAGTCCTGCATTCCTCTTTCCCACAATTCTCAGGGAGCCCCACTTGGGTGGTATGTTTTCGAATAGCCCATGTTCCTCTTTATTGTGAGCTTCCAGGTTTTGTCTTACCCATTTGTTATCCCTTGGTGAGTTTCTTCAGTATTCTCTGGGACAGTTGTTCTCTATATCTTTGTCAGACAATAGTTCGAATTCATTAATAACTGATTTCCAGTTGCTGCATCCTGTCTTTTTTTTTTCCTGTTGGTATTAGTTTGTTAAGAATACCTGACAAGTTCCAGCTTACAAGGAGTCTTATCAGAATGCGTAATTAAAGGCATTTTGCATATGATGCAAGGACTAAGCATTGTTTATCTGCTGCCCCTTTATCGATAGCACAATTCCTGTCTTCCAGTGAACACTTGTGATGCAAGTGCATGGAGTAATCAAATAGGAGTCATGGCTCCTATGTCCAGGTCCTAATGCTAGGAACTCGGGAATGTTACATTACAAAAGAGACTTTGCATATGTGGTCAAGTTAGGGACTTGGAGGCAGGGAGATGATGCAGGCAATATGTGTGGTCTCCAAGTACAGCTATAAACTTTGTTGTTGGAGGGGAGCATAGCAAAGCATTCATATGGAAGGAAGGTCATGCGAGGGCAGTGACACTAGGAGGGGCAGCAATGCAGCTACAAAGCAACATGTCAGTGGCTTCTAGAAGCTGCAAGAAGAGAGGGATACGTTTCCTTCTAGAGCAACAGGGAACAGCCAGCTCTACCAATGTGTTGAGTTTAGTCCAGCAACATTAATTCTGCGCTTCTGATTTCCAGAACCAGAAGACAATGTTGTGATATGTTAGGCCTTGTACGTCTGGCAGTTACAGCAGTCATCACAAACTACTGAACATACTAATAATAAGATTCAGTGTTCAGGGAGAGCCTTAGGCTTAGATGTTGCCTATATTTCTTTTTATGAAAAAAAGAATTTGCTGATTGGTTTTTATTTTTGTTTATATTTTTTGTTTTTGTTTTTGTTTTTGGCCTTTTAACTGAAATGGTAACATGAATGCCTATATCGTTGGGGGAAAAATACAAAAGGAACTCACCATTAGCCAAATTTTGTTGCTGGTCCTGTAGTTGTGCCTTGAAGCTTTAGGACCAAGAACTGGTCTTCTGTGTGACCTCCCGAGCTACAGTAGCTGAGGGAAGAATGATGTTCCATGTTGTTCACATTAGAAAGTCCTTGACTCTGACTCCCACTTGCCTACCCAGGTCTTGATTCTTTTCTTACTACAAAAGCTGTGAAAGCCAGGCAGCTCAGGTTGTGAGCAAAGGCTCTCAGATACCACGGCTGCTGTAGTTCTCCTTCAGAGCCTTAGCTTGTGATTGCTATACCTCCAGGTAGTTTTCCCAGGCAGGCAAGATGGGGAAGGGAGAGATGAGAATTCCTTTAGCATTGTCATAGCCTGGCTTTTATCACGTGACCTCCCATAGCTGCAAGGGAGTCTGGAAAGCCTGTTGCTTTTTACTAGGTATATAGTTAACTAGCATTAAACTGGAGAATTATTAATCAAGAAGAAGGAATGAATGATAAAAGGTGGGTTACTGGCAGTATTTGTTTAAGGTCACAAATTGTAACTATGGAAGTAGATGGATGCCCTGTGTTGAATTCTGGCTCTAGTACTTTGAATATGACAGTGGTTTAACCATTCTTTATCTGAGTTTTCTCCCCTGTAAAATGAGGGTAACCACTGGACCAATCTCAAGATTGCTGAGATGATTTGATTAGGCCATACTGATGAAGAAGTAGAACAAAGGCTGGCCTCTAATTGGTTTTCCATTCCTGTCATTCCCTTCAGCTTCCTTAGACGTGCTTCCTCCATCATCTTCATCCTCTCCACCATCATCACCACCATCACCCATAAAGGTGCTAAACTCATGTGATTTTCTGCAAAATGTCCAAAAGCATTACAGCAATTTCTGTAAGAATATTCACTTAAGATATTTCCTTTCGCCTGTGACCTGGCTTCAAGTGTAAAGAGTGCACAGAAACATGACCTTCACAGGCCATGCTTTCTCCTGAGAGCTTCCCTCCCATCCCTCATCTCTTGCTGCCTGACACACACTTGGTGTATGCAAGCACACACTCACATGGGTGCTGTTTGTTGATGAAATGAATTAATATTTTACAGAATAGCAACTGCATTGCTGACTATATTCCTTGTGGAGCCAATTTGTTTCATCTCTGTGAGCAAGGCCAGTTCAAAAGGACTTCCTGATGGAGCTGATAGGTGAGCCCAGGTGTTCAATAATACTAGTTATTGACATGGTACCATATTTCCTAGTTCCAACCCAGCATGTGCAGGCTGAATGTCCCATGTTGGCTTCAGTGGAAATTACAGGCATTATAATATCAAATGTGATATCTCTCAGAGATTGAGGATTTACACACTCATACCTTGTTGTCATGACTTGACTTCCACTAGTCAGGGGAGGATTCATAAAGCAGTTTTCTTAAGTTGAGTATATAATTTACATATATATATTTGGTGCACCACTTTTTACATTTGAAGCCAGGTCACAGGCAGAAGGAAATACACACACACACACACACACACACACACACACACACGTGTGTATCATACTTATAATTTCAGCCTAAGGGAGACTGAGGCAGAGAAATCAGAAGTTCAAGGTTATCCTTTGTTATGTAATGAATTGGGAGCCAATTTGGGCTATAGGAGACCTCATCTCTTATTAAACATAAAACAAAACAACCATAGGAGAATCTTCCTTGTGTATCTGTAAGCAGTTCCACCCTTTCCCAATGCTTCAGCCTCTCAGAGAGCCCAGCTCAATTTCTAGAGAGCAGTGAGCCCCCACTGAGAGAAGCCAGCACCTTTGCTGATAAGGTGGACACTAACCAGGCTCTCTCGAAACCATAGCTAAATGGACACTGAGGGAAAGCATGAGCCAGTCCTCTGTGTGGTCTCAGGGAAGTTTTGAGAGAGCAGCTCTGAAAGTCAGACTTAATGAATTGCCACTAGGCTTCCAGAAGACATGGGGAACAGATAGAAGACTTGGGAAAAATTCCAGGAACCCAAAGCATTCAGTGCAGAGGAGACACTGAAGTTTGAACGGTCTATGGGCATGTGGTGTATGTCAGTGGCAAAGCTTGGTTGGGCTGGCTGATTTGTTGCTGACTGAGTTTTGTACTCTGTATGTTTTATGCTAATGTATTTTTCCCCCTTGTCACACAAGGCCCAATGTGTATAAACATATTCCTCTCTTGATCTGCTAAGCAGTGAGTACATAGCAAGCTTAGACTGTGCAGTTTCTAGCTGCAGGGATGACAGAAGTTTTGTGGAAAGGTACTCAGCTGGCACCTCCTTGCCTGTAGCAGTACTGAGCAGACCCTAGGACTCTTTTACAGTCCTGGAGGGGTTTCTGCTTTCTAGATTTTTTTTCTTTCCTGAGGGTTAACACTTTGTGGCCAGCAATGCCAAAAGAGTCAGCAAAGTCAGCTGTGCACATATGCGTGAAGAGACTCAGATGAGAAAGACAGAGATTGCTTATTTCTAGTGCTGATGTCTGCAGGAGGCTCAGAAGTGGGGAGAGGATCCAGATGGATTCCAGAGGTATTGTTCTGTTAGTAAAGTGCTTGCCCTACGAGTACAAGGACCTCAGGTTAGTACCCAGAACCCATGTTAACAAAGCAGAGCATGGTGTCAGATGCTTGTAACCCCAGCACTAGGGAGGAGGAGACAGGCTGATCCCTGGGGCTTGCTGCTCAAGTTCAAGGGAGTGAGGACCTAAACTTATAAATAAATAAATAAATAAATAAGTAAGTAAGTAAATAAATAAATAATGGTTGCATGGTTCCTGAAAAATCCAGACACAGGAGTTTGTCTTTTGGCTTTTGCATGCACAGCTACACACATCTGTGTTGCTCTAGCCATACGTGTTCCCATACCTACCCCTACACAAATGAGAAGACAAAGGCGGGGTAAGGATGCCAAGCCAAAGGAGGCTCTGGTTCCCGCTACAGTGTTTTGGCCTCTTTATTTTCTTCTCTTCCTTTCAGAATTCTATACATAAATACAATGTAGTTTCATCACATCTACCTTTCTCCTCTCCCTCTGACCTTTCTCATGGTCTCAGCACGTTCCCCTCAAATTCATGTCCTCATCCATCATCTGTCTGTCTGTCTGTCTGTCTGTCTCTGATGGTTTGTATATGCTTGGCCTAGGTAGTGGCACTATTTGGAGGTGTGGCCCTGTTGGAGTAGGTGTGTCACTGTGGGCGTGGGCTTTAAGACCCTCATCCTAGCTGCCTGGAAGCCAGCATTTTGCTAGCAGACTTCAGATGAAGACGTAGAACTCTCAGCTCCTCCTGCACCATGCCTGCCTGGATGCTGCCATGTTCCCGCCTTGGTGATAATGGACTGAACCTCTGAACCTGTAAGCCAGCCCCAATTAAATGCTGTCCTTTATAAGAGTTGCCTTGGTCATGGTGTCTGTTCACATCAGTAAAACCCTAAGACACTACCTACCTACCTACTATCTATCTATCTATCTATCTATCTATCTATCAATCATTTACCTACCTACCTATCATCTGTCTGTCTGTCTACCTTCCTACCTATCATCTATCTGTCTGTCTACCTACCTACCTATAATCTATCTGTCTGTATATGTACTTACCTACTACCTATCATCTATCTGTCCATCTATCCATCCATCCATCCATGCATGTATCCATCCATCCATCCATCCATCCATCCATCCATGCATCTATCCATCCATCCATCCATCCATCCATCCATCCAT
>JADRCH010000090.1:4567063-4589796 GCA_019843965.1 Rhynchomys soricoides
CATCCATGCATCTATCCATCCATCCATCCATCCATCCATCCATCCATCCATCCACCTACCCATCCATCCATCCATCCATCCATCCATCCATCCATCCATCCATCCACCTACCCATCCATCCAACCACCCATCCATCCGTATCTATCCCTTACTCCGTCTCTTTAGTGTTGCCTGCATGTATAGGTCTGGCTATTAGAATATGGGCAACTTTCAAGGGGCTCATCCATGAAGAAAACCAACCCTCCTTCCCTCAGCAGCTATGTACCGCCCATAGATCTTCAGACTTGTGAGCCCCTCCCCTATCCATACTGGAATATTGGCTGGTGTGATCTTGTGCAGGTGACCATGGCTGCTTAAGGTTCATGGGTATAGTGTTCCCACTATGTCCAAAATCACATTGTACCCAATCTTCCAGATGTCAGTGTTTCCCTGTGTTGGCCATATCAGGTTCAGTCAGACCAAATACTTCTTCCTGGTTCCACACATTATTCTCAGTTGCCACTGTCATAGCAACACCCTGCTTGAGGGAGCACATGTGCATGAACTCGACTGTTCACCTCGCATTGCACTGTTAGCAGCTTCCTGGTAATGTCTGTGTTTCATTTTTGTCTCCTTCTGAATTTACATAGAGTTGCTACTGCACCGCACAGTCCCTGCCACATACTGTTGTTGTTTGTTTCAAATCTGAGAAGAGCTAAGCATCCAGGGCTGGAACAGTTATTTGTAAGGTTCAATCAAGGCCTGCAGGTTTGTGCTGTAAAATTCCGTCTTAGATATGTGGAGATGGCTCCGTGGGTCAGGTGCTTGCTGGGTGAGCATGAGGACCAGAGCCTGTGTCTTCTGCACTCTTTAAAATTAGGCATCAGTGCAGGCTTGTAATGTTGGCACTGGTGGGTGGACACAGGTGAATCCCTGGAGCTCAGTGGTCTCCTAGTCATGCTGAGACAGTGATTTGAGGGTTCAGTGAGGAGCTGTCTTTAAAGGTAAAGGGGAACAGGCATGATGTTACAAGCCTTTAGACCCATCACTAAGAGGCAGAGAGGCAGGTAAATCTCTGAGCTTGAGGCAAGCTTGGTCCTCATACCTCAGACATATCCATACCTTGGACAGTCAGAGCTGCATAGAAAGACCCTGACTCAAAATACAAGTATATAACAAAAACGTAAAAAAATCAAATATAGATACTGGGAAAGTAATTGAGGAAGATAGCAATATCAACTTCTGACCTCGATGTACATATGTCCACAGGTGTACATGCACCTGCATGCTCTCACACTCGTGGACACACACACAAAGGATGGGGTAAGCATCTGGAGAAACTTGAGTGGTGATGGTGCATTGTGCATCACTATGCATGCATAACCATTCATACAAATATATCACGCCAAACACACACACACACACACACACACACACACACACACACACACTAACACTCTGCTTTGGATCAAAGAAAGCAGCATTTGTTTTCTTACAGTGATTTTTTTTTTCCTCCTTGGGGACATTTGCCAAGACTGGAAAATGTGACTGGAAACATTCTTGTATGTCGCAGTGTGTTGGTGAGGGACAGCCAGCAGCTAGCAGATAAACTGTGCTAAATGTCCTCCTATGTACAGCCTGGTGCCCACTGAGCTATCTGCCTCTAAATCCAGTAGTGCAGCGCTTCAGAAACCCTGGGCTAATGCAGGGACAGGAATGAGCAGGAGAGTGGCAGAGAAAAGTCCTTTCACAGTGTGTGTACTCAAGGGTGTGCGTTTCTATGCATGTGTTTATGTGTGTCTACACATGTGTGAATCGTCACTTATGGGAGGTGGGAAAATGCACTATCTGTTCTGCCCACTTCTAACTTCTGGAAGCCTGCCCCACTGACTTTTGATTCCCTGTCTGGAGAGGTTACCACCCAGCAGGTTTGTCTCTGCATCAGCTCCACTCAGGGTGTCCTTGCCTTGATCTGTGGGGAGCGCTGTAGCCCTGCCCTGTGTTTATGAGATGCTGGACAGAGAAGAAATGAGAGCAGACAGTGATACAATTATCATTCATTTCTCTCCCCATAAGCATCTTCTGCTTCTTTTTTGGAAGACAGCTATAATCCCCCTGTGAATCTGCGTGGCCTGTTCTTTCTACAGCCGCAGTGTAAAAAGCAAAGTGGTAGTGACTTTTTCCTTATGGCTGCTGAAAAGGTTACAGTGTTTGGACCATTGCCTGTTTCTACCCCGGAGCACAAAAGAGCCAGGAGTAGGAATTGCTTCTAACAATATCCCTTTAGAAAACACTGAGGGATGTGCGTCCCTTTTCCTTTTGAGTTAAAGGTCTCGTTTCCCTCACACTTGAGTTGGAAGACAGCCTGCACTTGATCTCTGTCTCCTGCAGGGGAGCCATGATTGACCCTGGCAACCTGGAAGCAGTCTCTACAAAGTGAGAGCTCTCCTGGATGCATGCAGGCATGTGCTTGTGTGTGTTTGAATTTCTGGAGTACTTTTGGTTCTCATGTGAGTGGGGTACAGGGCTGAGGGGAGAGTTCATAATTCTGCATTCTGTTTGTATCAACCGTGTTTCCTGTTGCTATGACCAAATGCTTGACAAAACAAAACAAAACAAAAACAAAACAAACAAAACACATGCAGAAGGAGGCAGGATTCACTTTGGCTCACAGTTCCGAGGGATGCTGTCTGTCGTGTTTGGTGAAGGCTTGGCAACAAGAGCTTAAGTCTATCAGTCACGTTGCATTCTCAGTCAGGATACGAAGCATGATAAATTCTGGTGTCCAGTGCACTTCTTTTTATGCAAGCTGACATCCCAGCCCGAACATCATGCCACCTAAATTTAGGGTGAGTCTTCCCACTTAATTTAACCTAATCTAAAAAGTCCCTCACAGACATAACTAGAGGTGTGTTTCCATGGCTCCTCCATTCAGTTATGTTAATTATTCAGATTAACCATCATTTCCCTGGAGGCTGGAGAGCCGACTCAGCAGTTAAGAGCACTCACTGCTCTTGCAGAGGACCTGAATTTGGGTCCCACAATCCACATGATAGGCCACTACTGTCTCTACCTCCAGTTCTATGGCATCTTGAGCCCACTTCTGGCCCTGCAGATACCCATACATGTGTGCCTACACACATAGACATATGTAAAAAGAAGATAAACGTTTTTTAAAAGATCATGCAAGTAGCAATGGACAAATTGCCCACCACAAGATTCTCTGATTGCAAGCATCAGAGAAGATTTTAGGTAATCTAAGAAGAAAGGCAACAGAGCACAGTGTCAGATGCCAGTTGGCCTGTATATCAAAAACCTAAAAGCTTCCAAAAACTTCCAGAGAAAAAAGGCCAACATCCCAGTAAACTTGCAGCTGTGCCATTGCAGGCATGTGGCTTCCCTTCTGGTATGTGACGTCCTGTGGCCACACCCTGTCAGGTTCATGGATGGTTAAGTGCTGCACAGGAGTGGACTCAGCTCCTGGTTCAGGTTCTCAGCACAGCATCTGAGAGCCAAAGTCTGCTCTCCTGAGCTGAAAGCCCAAGAATGTTTGAAAGAGCAAGAGGTACTTTATGCATATTCATAAAGTCACTGCAAAAGTCAAGGACTCCCAGAGGATGGTGTTACACACCCGAAATCCTAGGGAGGTGGAGGCAGGGGGATCGTGAGTTTGAAGTCAGCATGGGTTAAACAGTGGGGCTCAGCCTTAAAAAGTTAGGGATTAAATGCAGCTGCCAAGAGGGGACAATGAGAGACCCCTGATCCTTCCTTGTTCACTGCTCCTTGTGTTTGCCTATTTCAATGACCCCAGAAGCAGACTGATCTTTACTCCTAATCTTCACCCTTTCCCATTCAACTGTTCTTAAGAGATGGAGGAGGTTCCTCAGAGAAATCTCCACAGCTAATTCCCAAGTCAGCAGCCCCCAATGAGTAACGGATGGTCTTCCTCCTATGCGTGCACTGCTGCGCTGTCTCCCTTCCTTCCTCCCTGTATGCGTGTGTATGTGTAAGGATGGTTACTCTTCCCATATTTCCTCTCCTACTTCCTGATCAATGTTTTCTTAATTAAATTTGAGTCCACTCCCCTTCATCACTAAACCTCATCTACAGTAGGATATCAAACCCAGAAGGCTGGCCTTGTACCACATGGACATCATTTCACGGTGAGTGCGACAAAGCCCCTCTCCCAGGCTGTAGTACCAGTGACATCCTGTTGCGAACAAGGGGAAGGGATGGGTGATGTTAAGGTTATTGCTTAGGTGGTGTCTTTTAATTAGAGCTGGTGACTGGCATTATCTGTGCTATCCCAGTTTAACTTAGATGGCTATTGGTGTCACATTGACAAAATCTAGACCCACCCATTGGTATGCCTATGGGGGAATCATCTGGGGTGTATATTTGTTGATGTAGGAATGTCCATCTTTTTTGCAGGCAGGACCATTCCTTGGGTAGGGGACTCTGGACTGAATAAAATAGAGAAAACAGGCTAAGCTCTAGTAGGCTTCCACAGCTCCTGGCTTTTGGATTAGGGATGTGTTGTGACCAGTGGCTTTAGGCTCTGGTCCCTGTAACTTCTCTGTCATGAAAGCCTGCACCTTGAACTGTGAGCCTGAGTAAACCCTTTCGTATGTTATTTTTTGGTCGGGATATTTTATCAGAACAACCGGAAAAGAAACTACCCACCTAGGTAGCCATTAGATCATGAGGAAGACAGAGATATGAGCTGTTCTGCCAGAGCTGCCAGCTATGAACTATCCTCCCAAGTGAGGCACCATGAGATTGAGTTGGGCTTGAGATCCATGGTGCTATGAGAGAATAAATCTGTGTTTCCCCACCCATGCGTTGTGTAGTTTGTCACAGAACAGTAAGCTAATGTAACCACTATAATGGGTATATTAATAACATTATATAATAATAAACCACATTGATCTGTTTGTGGATTTATAGTCATTGCAAGTACTGCTACAACACAGTTGGTTCTATCATGGGCATCCTCCTACAGTGCACTGTTTGGAGTCACTTCAGTACCCTCACCTTCCTGTGTTCTTACCTTTGCTTTTTTAGATGTCTTTCCTTCACTTTCTGCCTGACAGCCCTTCCCCCCCCCCCCCCCCCCCCCAAGCCCCAGCCAGTTCTCCAGCAGCCTTCTCTGGCTGCTAATCTCAGTTTGACCTTCTAATAAACTCTGTGAATATACCTTGCATCATGCTTTGATGAGGCATGGATCTTTTCATATTGGCATGAGGTTATTTCTTAGTGCCAGAGAGAGCTGATCTGTTCCGTTGACTTCTCAGTTTTACGTCAGCATGCACACAGTAGATGCCAAGTACATCTTTCTTAGATGAGTAAATGAACAAATGAGTGAGAGTATTTAAGATTTTCAAATCCAGCTGTCCCTGCCCTTTCAAAACATAATTTTATTTTTAATGGTGTGTTTGTGTGTGTGTGTGCGCATATGCACATGTACACATGTCAATGGAAGCCACCTGAGGATATCATTTCCTCCGGAAGTGGACTTGCTGTAGTTTGTGAGCCTCCTGCATGGGTGCTAGAACTCAAACTTCAGTTTTCTGAACGAGCAGCAAGTACTCTTAACTGCTGAGCCAGCTCTCCAGCCTGCCTTTGTAAACGGAAGAAAAACGAGAATCATATGCAGTTGTGCATGCATTCAGTCAAGAAACCTTTTTTTTTAAATCACTAGTGTGTTGCTGCCATGCTAACCTGGTTCTGATTTAGTGCTGGGTACTTTGTTACACTTCTGTAAATTCCAAATGGATAGCTTAACCTGACTGAGCCCAAATTGCATGGTAAACCATTTTGCTTTTGTTTTTCACTCTGTAGCTTTTTTTTCTCTTCTAGAAGTAATTTGCCTGATTCATTCGGATGAAAACAAACCCCAGTAACTGTGTTATTCCCCAGAGAGAGTGGGCTTTTCTCTGCCAGACTTAAGTATCTCAAAAAGGAATTGCTGAAGTAAACTTAGTTACCTTTTGGCCAAATGCGTCTTCAAATTATTTAACCAAAGATAGCAGGCTGCACCTAGGGGGAGCTCAACATCTGGATGAAGAATGAAATATCCAGATGTTTTCAAGTATCTAGATGTCTCCCACCATCTGGATCTTTCGGCTATTGACAAATGATCCAGCTGCTTTGCAGGAGATGGTATACCTCGTCAGAGGGGAGAGTTAGAAAGCAGGCTGGCATCCTCTACGCTACATGGGGTCTGTGTCTTTCCCTGAAGCCACAGTTGAGTCCCAGGAAATGGAAACAGCTTCCTGTTGTGTGAAGCTGTCATCTGGCTGTGAGTGCCAGACTGCAGAGGATGTTAGCTTGTTGTCTCATTTACCATCACAGGCTACATGGTCTGTATTTCTTGTTCTATTCATGATGTTTTCACACCTCTGCTCTGATCTTTACTGGTGGGCAAGATGCCGGCTGCTGCTGGTGCTCTAAAACAGCCAAGCACCAAACTTTCTTTGTGTTTAAGTGTGGAAAAAGTCTGGGACAGACAGATCCTATCATATGTAGGAATTTCCATGCTGTGACTGTTCAGTTGGATATTTTTGAAACAAGAATTTTAGAGAGGATTACCTCCAACCTCCATTTATTGGTCAGCTGTGCTTAGATTCAAGGTTGCATTTTTTTTAAAAAAAGATTAAGCCTGGAGTAGAAGGACATAATTGAGGATTATTGGAAGCTGGAAACGAAAGCCACATCACAGAATCCTTGTCCCACGGTTGTTGGCATGCCGAATTGAATTTGAAGTCTTTAAACAGATGTGCGAATCACGAACACAGATGTGAGCCTGGGAATTCCTCTTTACTTGGTAATGCTGTCATTTTCTTAGGTGGCACACACAAGAACCTATGGGGAAGGAAATGATAGTAAGCTGCACGGTGGAGTAGTTCAGGATGATCAGGGAGGAGTGGGAGGCATGCTTCGGCCTCAGCTTTAGGGCACACATGTACACATGTAGGCCTCCGATAGGACTCTCACTTAACACCATGTCCGTTTCCTTCTATGAAGCAGTTACCAAAATAGAGTCATTTGGAGCTTCATGAGAACTGGACCAGGAGGCATATGATCCTGGTTACCTCTAATGACATCAGTTCTTCCTAGGGAGTAGACGCAAATGGCTTTCATTTGTGCATGTTTGTTATATGGATCATAAGTGACAGACCCACAGAGACAGGTTGTAGTTCGAACGTTAACTCAAATTAGCACACGGAGACATCGGCGTAAAAGGACAAAGCCCGTTGTCTCTTGCCTGAACACTTGGTTCCAAATTGTTCAAGAAAAAAAAAAAAAGAGCCAAATGGTTTCAATTTCATTGTATATAAATAGGGTGGTTGTGTATTTATTTCCCACTTCCCCTGCCAGTGGGCAGGGCGGGTAGGGAAAGGCAAGGACTAACAGCATGGAATAATCCATCTGGATTCTGTTATATGCTGATTATATAGTTTGTTCTATTGTTTTTAACAACATCTTCCACTCCTTCTGTGTGTAAGCCAGCTCTGAGGGGAGGGCTGACACTTTGACTTTGACTCCTTTTGAAACATGTTTATAAAACTATTTTAATTAAGGAGCAGTCTCTACCAATGATGGCTAGTGTTTAGTGGCCAGGCCCTGTGCCATATGCTTTCACCCCTACCTACCCTTACCTTTTAAAACATCCTAGCAACCCAGTGACCTAGCGATGACGAATCCTATTTGACAGCAGAGAAAGTAGTGATTTCAAAGAAATTAAACGCAGCCAGTAAGTGTCAGAGGAGGGATTCAAACTCAGGTATGTCTGAATAAATGCTTTCTCCTGGATGTTCCTGTCTATAGTGATTGCTTCACTACTACAGGGGATGTTAGTTCATGGTCAGGGAGGACAGGACTTTTCCGAGGTTGCACAGGCCCTGCAGTGTGTGCTGAGTCTGTCCTAGCTGTTTATGATGGTCATTATGGTACAGAGGCCACCATGGGTAACTCATGAGTGCATGTTTCTGTATGGAAGCTTTGCTCTCGGCTGTTGAGGTTGGAGTTTCATGTGTCACTACATTGGATCCTTGTTTGGATTCTTGTTCAACCATTGAAAGATGGGAAATCCCTTCTTAGCTCACAAGCCACACAAATTATGGCAGAAGGTTAGGTCTGCACAGTAGTTATAGATCAATGACATTTATTGTCGAAAAGTCAGAGGAAAACACATGACCATGATGGTTGAAGATGTAAGCTGCTACCTCAAAAGCCTGCCCAGGAGCATCCTGGGACTGTCATATGGAGGACCAGTGCAACTCAGAGTCTGTCTTGAAGCTCAGAGCATGGATTGTTTCTTTTCATGAACATGCTCAGTTCTAGTTGGTTTATGTAGAATGACAGAGGTGATGGGGTGGCTGGGGAAGTATCCAAACAGTTCCATGGGCTCAACTTGGGATATTCATTCATTCATTCATTCATTCATTCATTCTGAGACCTCTTATGTGACAGTCACAGTGCTATATTCACACATTAGAGAATGAAGCAGACAGATCATCCAGCCTCATGGGATTCTAGGATCTTCAGGGAGAAGGGCTCTAAGTATACAAGGCTCACTACAGTACATGATGTCACCATAAGTCACCACACTTTTCTGTTTTCTGCTTTCATCTTTGAACATGGGCTAAAACGATAGGTACTAAATTCAAACATATCATACAGTGAGAAGCAGGGTCTTCACTGAGGAGGGCTCACTGACTTGGAGGTGGGTCATGGCTGTTATCTGGCTGTGGCTTTCTTTCTTGTGCATGGCAGCTTGGTAGCAGAGGAGGGTGGACTTTGCCACTAGAGAAGTGTGTTCCCTGGCAGATGTTCACTGCTCACTGAGCTTACATTCTCCTGATTACTTCCACCTATGTTTGCCTTCCCTTCTGCCCACATAGGTTATGGATTTCAGAGCTTGTTAGGTCTAAGGCTGGAAGGGAACCCAGAGCACATACTGAAATGACCTCAGGGCAGCTCAAAGTCACCATTCAGTGAGGTCTGGGATGTGATGACAGACTTCTTCCTTGGGCAATGGCCAGGTGCTGGGCATTTCACTCAGAGGTTTTAAAAATTTATTATGTTATTTGTGCATGGGTGTGTTGCCTGCATGTATGTACGCTTACCGTATGTGTGCAATGTCAGAAAAGGGTGTTGGGTCCCTTGGGACCAGATTTACATGTGGTTGTGAGCTACCATGTGGGTCCTGGGGAAGGAACTGTGTAGTCTGGGAGAGGACCCATTTCTATCCACTGAGCCCTGGCTCCAGACTTTTGCTGAACAATTTTTGATTCCTTTTCAATTTTTACCATTTACCTTCATCCTGTAAGCTAATTTCCTTTGAAGTATGGATAAGAGAAATCAAAGCTCAGATAGCTTAAATGACTTGACCAGGAAGCCTGGAAAGTACAGAGCTAGGATTTGAACTTCGGTCTGCCGGATGCCCCTAGCCTAGCCATTCCCATCTAGGGATATGGGTGCCCAGGCTTGTGTTCCTGTTCTCAGTATGAACAGGGTGCTTGTCTTTCCAGCTTCTGGGGTATGAATCACCCCACTACTGAAGGTACAAAGTCAGACAAGTGTTGCTAGCAACATGGAGAAGTTGTGTTGTAACCCTTATACTTTACTGGTGGTATTGTCAGGTAAAACAGCCCTTTGGGAAGCAATCCCGCAGTTCCTTAAATGACCAAGTGTGTACCTACCACCCCTGCAGCACATCCAAGCCCATGTAAATAGTGAATAGCAATGGCAGCATTCTGGGAGTCTTTCCTGTGAGTGGAAGAATGACCACTGTGTTAGTAATAGCAGCCAAGTGATCAAAACGACTCAAGTGCCCATCAGCAGACAAATGGGTAGAATAAGTACATTGTAGCAAATCCTCATAACTGTCCTTCAGCCATGAAAAGGAGTGAGACACTGAGCTAAGCATGAGTTAGTAACAGGAGAACACACACACACACACACACACACACACACACTCACACACACACTCATATGAAACTTCTAGAGTAGGAAAACCCACGGGGACAGAATGTAGGCTCGTGGCTGTTTGCAAGTGAGGGAGTTTCTAGGGGGAAGAGGAAAATGTCAGGTAAAATGGACTGGAAAGGCTTGCAGTTGGTGGAGTGCCCGTGGCTTGACTGTGAGTCAGCTGAATGCATCATGTTTGTCCAGCTTAAGTAGGTGGATTAGATGAGGCCTGGGAGTGGGGGTGGGGGGTTCAGGCTATGCTCACCTGCATGTGGATGCAATGTGACCGCCTCTGAGCCTCCAAAACAGGCTGGGAGTGGTCACCCAGCCACAGGCCTGTAGCAGCCTCTGAAGGTAGAACTGTTCAGAGCACTTTGATCTCTTCCCACGAAATGCAAATGTTTACCGGGTCTAATCAGGAGAAATGAAAAATCACACGTCTCATTCTGACTTCATCGCCCCTGATCACAGGTGTTGTTAAAACAGCTCGTTCGTGACTTTATAAATATTCCAAGATTTATTTTGGAGCCATGTTTCATTATTTCTATGCTATGATTAAATATTGAGACTATTGCTTTTCCAATTGTTCTAGTTCAGTATTTAATGAGCGCAATTAAATGGAAAAATTGCCTTTTTAACTGATGATAGTCCATTAGTGTCTCTGTCTCTTCAGAAAAGAAAAGAAGTGAATTATTAGGATGACAAATGAGGGAAAGTCCCCACCGTGATGGAGAGGTGCGATTTCCCTCCACATAATCTTCAATTAGTGATCTCTGTAAGAGGGTGTTTTTCAAAAGGGTAATAGAGAAGTAATGAGATCAGAAGGAGGTCAACCCGGCCTTCTCTCTCTGGCAGTTTGATTAATTTATTCCTCCTTCTTGGAGATTGCTGTGAGGGGCTTTTGTCGCCCATGTTTTTCATGGGACCATAGCCTGAGTGACTACTGATATATTTGCTTCCAGGCAAGCAAGCAAGCCTGCTGCCCTGGAACACAGGGGTCAGGAATTAGGCTGGCTTGCTCTCTTTCCTCCTTCCCCCTTCTTCCTTCCTTCCCTCCCTCCTTCCTTCCTTCCCTCCCTCCCTCCCTCCTTCCTTCCTTCCTTCCTTTCTCTTTCTTTCATTCTTTCTCTTCCTTTCTCTCTCTCTTTTCTTTCTTGCTTGCTTTCTCTCTCCTCCTCCCTCCCTTCCTTTCTTCCTCCCTTCTTTCCTCCTTCTTTCTTTTCTTCCTCCTTCCTTCCTTCTTTCCCCCCTATATTTGTTTGTTTTGTTTTTGTTTTTTTTTTCTTCTTCTTCTTTTTTGGCTTTGGCACCCGAACTTGAACACTCACAGTTAGCTCTGGATGCTGGTGATAATTCTCCTCCTCTAGAGGATCAAATGTATTTGCCTAGCCTCACAGGTACCCATACAAACATGCACATTGGTAAAAATTAAAAATCTTTAAAAATATTAAACTTCCAACACTGGATGGTTCCTTGTGTCAGGGGCCTGATGATGGGCAAATGCAGTTTCTGTTCATCCCTGTAGAACTCATGATCTGGCAGGATGAGGAGGTGAACTCAGATAGCTACCCCCAAACTTTATGGTTAAGGATCCGAGGCACAGCTTGAATCCCCAGAATGCCTTTGAACTTTTGCTGCTCTCCTTGGAGTACATAGCCCATAAGAACTCTGGTTGGAAGAAAGATTTCTTCTGTCCAGTGTTTGGAGAATCAGGGAATCAGGCCACACAGCTAGAACAAAGCAGGGGAGGAGAACCATGGGGATCTTCATGAACCCAGCGAGCAGAACAGGTGCTGTCATGCACATTGTGTTAAGGATGAATGTGTTCACTGCAGAGAAGGATTCTGCAGGGTTGCATGATGTGTGCTAGTTTTCGTTCATCTCTTCTCTTTGGACACCTCCACTCCCTGCATTGGTCTTCTATGATTGTGTCACCTGGTAATTATTCTCCAGGGAAACAGGCAGCTGGGCATCCTCATCACACATAGGAAGTGCGGATACTAATAGTGTAATATTAGTGAAGGGATACTAATATTACATCCCCCATCCGACCGCTGCTTACTGTGTGTCTCTGTAGAGTTACTCAACTCCTCTGACTAGTGTCGTAATGTGTTTCTCTGTCTCTGTCTTCTCTAGCACCACCTCAAGCAGAATTGCTATATTACTAAAAAGGAAAATACAGTATGTTTTCTGGTGCATAGCCCATGTCTAACACAGGGTTTGTAATTTTTGTTTTTCCATCACAAATACCAACAGATTTGTGAGTTCTTGGTTGCCACGGAGAAGGAGTCAAGAGTCTCAGTTTGATATCCAGGTCCATACTGTATTTAAAGTACAGACCTAACCATTGACAAGGCATTATTTCCTTTATTTTGGACATGCCTTTCTGGAGTAAAAGCTCAATTTCTGGGTCTAGGAAAGTTGTGTTCTTTTTTAATATTGAATGGCGAATTGTGGCAATGCCCGAAAAACATACAAAATAAAATCATACTCTGCCAACACCTTCTTTGCTTTTGTATGTATCCCCAGGATGCTTATCACTTTAGCTGTACTAGGCTTCCTGGGTCCTGTCTATAGCCCTGGGCACCGATTCCCTGGAGAGCCTCTACAAGGACTTAGATCCTGACCTTGTACGTTCAAGTTCCTAAGTGAGCTGATGTTGAGGAGACTGGCCCAGCCCATCAAGACCTGGAGTTCATTTATACAGCAGCTATGGGACTAAATTATGGTTCAGGTCTGTCTTATGAAAGATGATAAATGAATATGTCACATTGGGAAAGAATCCACTTTGTCATCGTATGACAGCCTGGCTTGACTTGTTCAAGGCAGCTTCCTAAAAGTCCGGATGGGGCTATAAGGCATGCAGGCCAGGCAGGCCAGCTCCCTGCTATTTCTAGGGTCTGGGGCATCTTGATTGGGCTACCTCAGCCCCTGCAACCCTGGGTAGAAGGAGAGGACTTTTCTGAGCAGTGATGACACTTCGCAACCTGGAGTTTGCTTGCACTTGGGGAACAGTCGCACTCAGCAACCATAAATCATGAGCCATGTCTTGCAGTCTTCAGGGGTGTTGTTGCGCACAGCATGCTTGCTCCCACTGGAAATGTCTGCTGGACATAGTGTGAAGCTTCTGCATCCTTCCCCCACCACACCCTCATAACTGTTCTTTAGTCTTTTAAGTAAGGTTGCATTCTTCCAACTCCCAAGCAGATAACATTCATTCATTCATTCATTCATTGTGTTTGTTTGTTTGTCTGTTTTTGAGACAGGGTCTTATATGTCCAAGTTAGCCTGAAACCAAATACCTACTTTAAGATGACCTTGAAGTTCTGATCTTCCTGCCTCAGCCTCCAGACTGTTTGGTTTATAGACACAAGCCACAATGGCAGGCTCATAGTGAGCTTTAGAAAACCTTTTTTAGGAACAGTTTTTCTCCCTCAGACCTCCCTGACTATAGCCATATCATCTAAGATATTTATTGGCAAAAGCAACTCCTGGGAATCCCTTGAGCAGTGGCTCTCATTCTTCCTAATGCTGTGAATCTTTAATACAGTTCCTCACCTTGTGGTGACGACCCCCTCAACCATAAAATTACTTTCTTTGCTGTTTCATAGTTATAATTTTGCTACTGTTGTGAATCATAATGCAAATATATAATATGTAGGATACCTCATTTGGGACCCTTGTAAAAGGGTCACTCAACCTCCAGGTTAAGAACCACTGGCCTAGAGCTTCCCAGAGAGAACTTTAAAATAAAGAGATTGTTGAGTCCTTAGCTCGAGTGCTCTTCTGACTCAGCCTCTTCTGCGCACGGGGCGGCAGGGGCACCACCCCCAGCTGAACCATCCTTTCTTATCTGTAACAGGAAACTTGCCAGCTCCAGTACAAACAAATAAAATATTGCTTTGTTTGAGGCAAATCTGGTGATAGAAGAACAGTGTGGGAGCTAGCCTGGGACAGTGGGGAAGCTAGCCTGGGCTTTTTTTTATAATCTAACCTCCTCCTACCCATTTCACTGCCGTAAGTGGATCTGACCTCGCACCAGATTTGCTCCAGGGTGTGTCATCAGTGAACTTCTTAAAAACTTTTTAAAGAAAGGAAAGAAAAAGAGCAGCTGAAGCCCCAGGAATACTCCCAGATTTTACTTGTGAATTTTGTCTATGGATTGATTGGCAAGTGGGGTTATTTTTTTGTGGTGTTGACTTTGGAACCAGAATTATCTGCATGCCCCCTATCGCTGAGTGAACTATAGCTCAGCCCAACTGCCTGGAGTTTAGGTGTAGAACTAACCCTTTTCTGTGCGGTCTTGGGCAAGTTGTTTAATATTCTTCCTCTCCATGAATTGAATGTGACTCAGAAAATGATGGTGATGAGGAGGACCACAGTCCTCTGAGAGCGCTGTCATGTAAAGGCTCACTGATGTATCCATATAGAGCAGTGTTTAATGGGGACCTGCTGTGCTCTGTGCTGGGAGCCAAAAGGAATGAAATACAAAAAAGAGATAAAGTGCAGTCAGGTGACTGGTGTTACCAGCACATAGGCTTCCAGTAGGAATGAAGGGCAATCCCCCCCTGCAGACTCAGGGTGTGCTGAGAACCTTCCCCTAGCTAAGCGAAAATGGTTTTCACACACTGTCCAGGTCCTCCTTGCTGTGGTCTCAAGGCAGGCAACCTTTGCTGACACGGTTTTAATTATCATAAGAAACCATTACAGGGAAATTACAACCTGGGGGCATCTGTGCACTAACATTTGGTTCTGGTTTTTCTTGAGACAGGAATTTCCTCCTCTGGCTACCCGTGGTCCAGCTGGTTCTCCTCTACTGCATTTGGGGGACGGGGGGGGGGGGGGGTGCAGTAGAGGAGAAGGATGAAGGGTGGGGGATGGGAAACTGTGATGTTTCTTAGAATAGCCCTCTGACTTGGAGGTTCTGGAAAGAGCCGTCTCTGTATTGGCTAACCTTGTCACCGATGGGCTGGAATAACAGCAAAAATAGCTCTCAAGGCTTTGTGGCAAGTGTAACCTGGCTTCATGGTTGTGCTGGAAGCGTTTGAATGGTGAGAAGGGATCAGGGTCCAGCATCAAATCCTGTGCTGCTTGGCAATGTTCTCTATGTAATATACCAAGCCATCTCCTCCCCACACTCCTGGGCAGTGAAGACAGTCATGGAGAATGCCCTTTACAGTGTCCATGCAGTGTGGTCAGGACAGGTGTAGGAAGTATTCTTTCTCTGTTTTCCTAGTTACAACTGTCATTGAATGGTCTGCCTGGCATTAAGTGCCCCACCCCTGCCAACACACACACATACACAGAGAGAGAGAGAGAGAGAGAGAGAGAGAGAGAGAGAGAGAGAGAGAGAGAGAATGAATATACATACCAAGAAAACACTGGAAGATATTGTTGATTAGGGATATTCCCTTTAATAATTGCTGACTTGTTGGAAATGAGTAGTTAAGTAGGACCTAGTGGAGAGACTTGTAATTCTAGCTACTGGAGAGACTGAGTCAGGAGGGTCTCAAGCGAAGTCCAGCCCAATCAATTTAGTGAGACTCTGTCTCCTTGTACAAAGTAAAAATACAAGTGGTAGGGGCTATAGCTCAGTGGCGGAGCACCGATCTCTCAAATATGAGGCCCTATTTCCCCCCCAATTCAGCAAATGCAATAATATTAGCAACAAACAAACAAAAAAACCCATTATCTATTTTAATGGATTTACTAGTGTTGAGCTCTACAGTTAAAAGTCTGCGTGCTGAAATTTACATTGTAAATCTTATTTTGTCATAACTCTTTTAAAAGACATTAATTTCCAACAAGGTCCAGCTTCGTATGAATGCCCTTGTCTACGTGCTATCACAGGCAATGTCCCTAGGGATACATTGTCCTCACCTTGTCATCCTCTGTGAGGATGGGGCTTTGTGAGTGTTTCCTTCTGAGCATGCCTGTTTCTCAGGTCTTTTTAGGTCTGTTTCTCACTGTCCTCTCCCACCCTCAAAGAGAAATTTAATTTACTATTTTATGTGTTCTCTTTAAACTCCCCTCCTGGAAACAGAAGCGAATAAAATTAGATTTTCGTAAGCTGAGATGCTATGCATGTTGTTTTTATTTTCAATACCGGTAAAGTCATCTCTCCCATTTATTTTTAAACACTTCCTCATAATATAAATAATCTAGTCGTTTCTGTCTCAGCCTGTTTATTCAGACAGGTAGGAGTTGGCTCTAAAGATTGGCGTTAAATTGAGGAAATCATTCATGTAGTAAATAAGATAATTTGTTTTTTTTTTTTAAAAAAAAAAAAGATTAAAATATAGATTTTTCCCCCTAAGGTCTGTATTATTTTTAACACCTACAGTCCCTTACTATATTTGATTCAGATTTGCTATCCATAATTTGAAAGGGCTTTTTATTGCAATTATACTAAGATATTTTCAGTTAGAGAAGGTCTTTTCTGCTTGAGGAATTTCCTCTTCCACCTATCCTCTTCCTTCTTCTATCTTTCCTCCTCCTCTCCCTCCTCCTTTCTCTTCCCCTCTCCCGCCTCCTCCCCTTTTGCTAAATAATATGTTCTGGCGGACAGCTGTGTCAGCTCCCAGAACAAGAACTAAGGGGAAGATGAAACTGACATATTTGTCGTGTTACTTATATAGTTTTTGCAACTCAGGGCAGCTCTGCAAGTAAGAAACTAATAACCTAATTATAGACTTCTCTGCAAAGTCTCACGACAGTGACTTCTTTTTTAATGTGCATGTGTGAGAGATTCTTTTGGAGACCACCTTAGAGAGGTTAGTGGTCATTCGTTCATTCTTTGTTTTCATTTTCATGTTCAAAATGCAGCTCCAGGATCCAGTTACACCCCTTGTGGACAAGGCCCTGTAACATCTTTCAGTAAAAATCACTGTGTCTCAATTCATTTTCCGTTGCTATCCCAGAGTAACTTATACCAAGGACTTTATAATGGAAAGAGGTTTGTTTTGGCCACCCATCCTGAGAGCCAAAGGGCCAAGAGCATGGTGTCAGCATCTGTTTCACTTTCGGTGAAGGCCTCTTTCTGCTTCGACTCTTGATGAAGATTGCAAAGCCAAAGATTGCAAAGTTTGCGCAGAAGAGAGCAAAATTTGATTTAGCAGTGTGGAGAGCCAAGCCATTCCCAAGAGACAGACATTCATCCACTCATGAAGATCTACCCCAAAGAGCAAATGGCCTTCCTCTCCTAACACTTCAAGCTAATGTTTGATGTCGCTGGCGCCTGGTTCATAAACCCTGTATTCTCGTCTCTTTTTTGTTAACTTGACAAGAGATAGGGACACCTAGAAAAAGGGAACTCACCTCTGTCAGCTTAGCCTGTGGAGCTGTGAGGAAGTTTCTTTATTGCTAGTAGATATAGGAGGGCTCAGCCCACTATAGGTGATGCTGGCCCTGTTCCTGTGGCTCTAAAGACTGCGTGACTGAAGGAGACCCCACATACAGTGAGGTTTCTCTCTCTGACCTGGATTAGGCACAAACCACACCCAATCACCTGTTTTCTCAAAGATATCCTTTTCTAAGGGGGAAGAAGAGTTAAACTGGCCGATTTCTGACTCAGGCAGAAAAAACAGCAGCAAATGACCTTACAAATATAATTTTTAAGAAGAAAAAAAGGGGTGCTCTCTGTTATAATGGGCTAGGATGCCATGGTATGTTTTGATTGAGCATGTTAATTAGGTGAGCCAAAGGGGGCTGTTAATTTCAGGACTTTAATACTCTGAAAGCTGGACCTTGGTAGTCAGCCTCAGGAGGAAGAAGTGGCCCAAATAAGAGTATAGACTTTGGGGCCTAGCTTCAGGAATGTAATCTCATGGTTTTTATCAAGGCAGAGGGAATGAGAGAGAAGGGCAAGGCCTGTTTGAGCCATGTTGGCCAGGCCTGGACTGCCTAGAGTCCCTTCAGTTATAAGAAAGTTGACTGGGCATAAGCCATAGGGAGTGGGCCCTCCCTAGATTCTGCCTCAGTCCCCTGCCTTGAGTTCCTCCCCTGACTTCTCTCAGTATTGGACTGTCATCTGGAAGAGGGAGCAAACACTTCCCTCCCCGAGTTGCTTCTGTCATGGAGTTTATCTCAGTAGCAACACCTTGGCTAGGATACCATGGCTCAGTCTCACTGCATGTCCGTGTTTGTTTCACTGGACGAATGGGGACGGGCGTTGCTATGAGACGGGGGATGCTGGTGGTGAGTTTTGTTGGGCTGATTTCCTCATCCGTAGTTCCTCCTAGTTACCTGAAATATCTGTATTAATAGTGTCTCATAGCATGTCTCTTGGCCACTAGCAGTGAGCCCAGTACTTCTGCATATGTAGCTTAATTTAATCCTTCCAACAACCCGTGAGATGTCTGCTGCAGTGACCTCTTCTATGGACACAGAAAAAGACTTAAGGGGTATTACCTTCCATCAGGGAGTCTGTGCACTAGGCAGTCTGACTGTAATGTTCTGTGTCTCAGCACTAAGCTAAGCCAAAGCATGAGTGAGGGTCAGCCACTGTCTGTTAGGGAGAGCCTGACTCCTACTCCTCTGTCCAGGCTCAATTCAAGCCTTCCTCTCCCAAGGAACCTACTCAGAATCCTTAGGATAGCTTAGAGTGAGCCTACTGTGTCACTGTCCTGCCTGTGCCCACCTCCACCTTGGCTTCTGGCTTTGCTTCTTTAAACTTAAAGCCTTATTCTCTGTCTTTTGCCCAGTGCCTCTGGACACTCATTCAAAGAGGCAGACTTGCTGAGCCTAGATGAACTGGCTTTTTTGGACTCTCGGCTTATTTGGTTTTTGAACTATTCCCAAGCCATTGTTTGGCTACTTGCAGTTTAAGAAACACTCGGTGTACTATAGCTATTTACTCTGAATGAAAACTTTAATTCCTGGGGTGGGTGGGGAGATTCTTAAGACTTAGGAAGTAAATGAGACTTACAAGGTTCAGGATACTCCTGAAAGTTACAGGACTCACAACGCCTCCCTCCCCCCAAGCTTATATAGGTAACAGTTACTGGGGCAAAGGCACCTGTAGGTCCAGACGATAGCTTCAGTTGCACATCTGTTTGAGTCATCACTCATTGGAATGGTTATTCAGAGAGTCAGGTACCTTGGAGCCATGCATACCCTCATAAGCTTCCACAAGAAACTTGATGCTTCCCTCGCCAGACCTGGGCAGAATCATTTCTTTGGTCTGTTGTTGGTGCCCTATCTGGGACAAATAGATATTTGTTCATTTCTCCCCAAGGAAAGTTATAGCATGCCATTGTAAACCATGAGCAGCTTCAGGCTAGGACAACTGTTTTCTCCTCTCTGATGTCAGGACCCAGCACACTCCTGAAGTGGGGCAGCCTGGGATAGGTAGAGGCTGAATGAATCTAGATACTAACAAGATGAAAGATGGATGTTAGTCAAAAGCCAGCATTTTACCCGAGCAGTTTGGTCCACACTGCAAGTCTCAAGGCTTATTACATTTGCTCAAGTACAGAGACTTTCATTCATCTACTGCAAATATTTATATAGTTTAGTTAAGAGGATAATAAGCTAATTTTTGGTGGCTAATGAGCTGTTGATCAGATATGATGATCCTAGCCTGAATTATCCCTGATGGTAGTTTTAAGAATAAAGGTTAATCATGGCTATTGACCAGAAGGAACTATTGGCGGATGTGTGTCTGTAGAAAGTGTAGGGATTTAAGGGCTTGTGTGAGAGGAGGCAGGAAGATTATGCTAAATGTCCTGGTCTGTCACTCTCTATTTGTTTGGTAAGAACAGGATCTTTTACTGAACCTGGAGTCCTCTGTGGTTTTGCCAGGCTGGTTGGACAATGAGCTCCAGCAATCCTTTGGTCTCCCTGTTACAGGCATGTGCAACCATGCCCAGCTTCTGCATGTGTTCTGAAGACTGGACCTTAGGTCCTCACACCACTCACTGAGGAATTCCTCTTACCCAATCAAGCATCTTCCCAAGTTCCTGTTGTTGGGTTCTATTGAGACAGTGTCTCACAAAGACTAGGGTGACCTTGAACTCTCTATGTAGCCAAGGAGAGGATGGAGTTGAACTCCTGACTCTCCTGCCTCCATCTCCCAAGTGCTGGGATTACAAGTGTGTGCCGCCACCCAGCAAGAACTCACATTCACTGGGTGTTTTTTCAAAACTTAAACAATTCACCTCAAAGGTCTTGCTCTGTTTCTTATCCTCATTTTAGAGATGAAGAGACAAAGACTTAGAATGTTGAAATTGCTTTGTGTGATACAACCAGTTACCTATAGAGTCAGATGCCAGCTTAGAGCCTCCAGTGCCTGTGCTCTTAAGGCTGTGATCATAAACCATAGTAATTGTTCAGAACCTGTATCAGACATGGTGCTTCAGAGGAACAGAACCTATGGGATTAATACAGATTAAAAGAAAATTTATTGGATCAGTTTCTATGGTGCGGTCTGGTTAGTCCAACAATGGCTGTCTGCACATTGGAGAGGCTGTGAACCTGCAAGCTACTCAGACTACTAGGGTGGATGCCTCTGCAGTCCCAAGCTCAAGGCTTGGAGGAGTCTTGGATATCCAGTGGTCTCCCAAAGCCAGAAGAAACTGGGTCCTGACATTAGAAAGCAAAGGTAACAGCAGAACTAACAGCACCAGCAGCTGCAGTAACAGGATGACGAGTTTGTTCGGAAGATGATGTCACTACTGAGACAGGAAGGCAAATAAACTAAAAACAAAGCTCCCCTCCTGGTACCTCCTCTCTCCCAGGTGTCCCAGGAAGTTGCTACCCACATTTAGACTTGGTTTTTATAGCCCGACCAAGAAGTTCCCAAGTAGTTACATTTGTCTGCTGAAATTTAAGTTGATCCCAATCTAGTCAAGACAACCAACATCAGCCATCACACAACCTTTGTACAAATAGTTCACAAACCCCGTTCTCCAGCAAGTTTCTTCACCTGGGTATTCTGCCTGGCTGGGGAGAACACCACACTTTCCTAGGCTGGGTGTCAGAGTTTTACAAGCTCATTTTCGGGCGTAAACAGAAACCAGAACCTTAGGAATCATTATAGCTCTGGGTCTCAGCATCATCCGTTCTGATCTGATCGTTTGTTTAGAGCACACGGAGTGAATGTAAGATTTACCCCTAACAGTCTCCACCCATCTGAAATAGTTCAGCATCTCATATTTATAGAATTTGTCTGCTGGAGGACATGTGCATATACCCGCAGACACGTGCTCATCTTAAATGACACGAATGGGAATGTAGCACTCCCCCCCCCCCCAACAGCCCCCTGGAATACATATTTCGGAGGCATGTGGGTTGTCTATGCACGTGAGTTTATTGGCGCATTAGTGACAAATGGCTACTCTGTACAATTGTTACCTAAAGTTCTGGCTTAAGTTATCTGGAGTCTGGCTTTATTGAAGATGAATCCGGATGTAAATGATCAGTGCAGTTATGGGATTCCAGTTAAATGTACAGGGAGGAACTGGACAGGCCGCGGCACAAAAGGGTATTACCCTACCTCCATCTGTTTTCCTTTAGAAGGCGTGCATGGCCCATCGTAGTAAATATTTCATGCACTTTGCATATCCGTCCGAGTTCCCTCCGTGAGGTCAGGTAAATGGAATGTAAATCCCCCGCTGTATGCACTCCGAACAGTAAAATGGTGTTATTTGATGTTACACGGCATAAACATGCAGATTTGATTCCCCCTTTACTCGTGCTGTAAAAACAAAGTTTTTAAAGTGGTTAGCCATACCTGGAAATGTAAATGCATCTGCCTAATGTAATGCCAAAGAAAAATTAAGACAAATGATACCACACGGCTGCCACAAACTGCGGCTCGTTCAAAATTCACTTTAGTTATTATGCTGTGAGTGCGGGCTCTCACCCTCCTCTGTGAACACACAGTTTCTGTTGAATGCAACATGAATCATTTTAATAGACCAAGCAAAAAGTCCCCAAAGTCGATTTTCAAATTATGAACCTTGGAACAGAATATAACAACAGCGAACAACAAATAGTTGAGACTTTCGCTCTGAGCTCTGGGCGAGCCATTAAAGATACAGTGAGCTCTTTTGCTGGGACTGCAGGGTTCTTAGCCCAGAGGTAAAACGGACAGGAACTGTAGCTCTACCATTCGGGTTTTCCAGCCATCATTCTGTTCACTTAGTTTTGCATTTGTGTAATCAAGATGTTCCCAAACACAGCATAGAGTTGTATATCGCTCAGAACTAATTGTACATATTAGAAAGCCAAGAAATACCTAAAATGACTCAGTTCCAGCAGAGGGGAAAAGTGCAACATTTTTTTTTCAATAGCTAACTAAACAAATTGTTAACCCATCTGGGAGACATTTCCAAAGGTCTCTAACCTGGAAAGTGGGGCAGCCCCGCCTTAAAAACCAGCCTGTGTGACTGGAGTGATGGCTTAGCAGTTAAGAGTGCTTCCTACCCTTCCACAGGACCCGAGTTCTGTTCCTAGCACCCGCACCATGTGGCTCACATCTGCCTATAGCTCCAGCTGCAAAGGATCTGGAACCTTTTGATTTCTGTGGGCACACCTACTGGTGTACACACCACACACATGCGCGCTCTCTCTCTCCCTCCCTCCCTCTCACTCTCTCTCTCTCTCTCTCACACACACACACACACAACCTATATAAACACACACACATATACACACACATACTCACGCTTACACACACACATATATACCCTCCTCACAACACTTACACAAATGCATACACTCATACTCACACTCATTCACACATAGTCACACTTACACACTCACACAAACACACACTC
>JADRCH010000090.1:4589806-4710163 GCA_019843965.1 Rhynchomys soricoides
ACACACGCACACTCATTTACACATAGTCACACACACAAACACACACGCACACTCATTCACACATAGTCACACACACAAACACACACTCATTCACACATAGTCACACTCACACAGACACACACATTCATTCACACATAGTCACACTCACACAAACACACACTCACACTCATTCACACAGACATACATGAATACACACACTCACATACCCTCCTCATATACACTCACACACGCACACAGGCAAACACACATTGTCACACATACACAGTCACACACACTCATTCACACAGACAGACACACATGAACATATACACTCACCTTCCTCACACACAGTCACATTTTATTCACACATACATGCTTATACACACACACACACACACACACACACACACACAGAGATTTGGCTATGGGTCTATTTTTCTGGCCAGTGAAGTGGCAAGCCAACAGTTGCTCAGGTAGGCTGTAGATGGGCATGTGGAAGACAAAGGAGGATGTTGAGAACTTGTGTCATCCAGGAAGTCCAGCCCCCAACTTTCCCATCTGCACTTTGGGAATTTATATGTTATTGAATTATTCATTCATTCATTCATTCATTCATTTCTTATTTATTTATTTATTTATTTATTTATTTATTTATTTATTTATTTGAGACAAGGTCTTATGTAGCCCAGGCTGACTCTAAACATGAAAAAAAAAAAGAGGCTGGACTAAATTCCTGTTCCTCCTGTCTCTCTCCACTTGCCAAGTGCTGGGATCCCATGTGTGCACCACCGTGCCTGGCTCTGGATTTCTGAAGATGATACCCTCCTGCCTACAGCTTCCTGTTTCTTTGTCTAAATACATACCCAATGCTGCCATGCTAAAATGGCTCAGTGAGTAAAGGCATTTACCTCCCAACCTGACTTCGTGAGTTCGATCCCCAGAACCCACAGAGTAAAGAAAGGCAGCTCCTGAAAGCTGCCCTGACCTCCATACACGGTGGCATGCATGTGCCCACACATCCTGGCGTTCATATACTGTGGTATGCATGTGCCCACACATCCTGGCGTTCATATACTGTGGCATGCATGTGCCCACACATCCTGACGTTCATACACTGTGGCATGTATGTGCCCACACATCCTGGCGTTCATACACTGTGGCATGCATGTGCCCACGCATCCTGGCGTTCATATACTGTGGCATGCATGTGCCCCTACATACAGATAAAAAAGTATTTGAAAATAACTAGTAATGGTTGGCAGTTCTGGCTCTTTAACAATGCTTTTCTGACTTTAAATGGCAGTTTATTAATTTTTTAAAACTACGTGTAGTTCAGAGCAAATGGGTTCTGGGCAGGTAACTAATTCATAACCTGCATCTGATGCTCTATAGCTATCTATATTGAGAAAAGAGTATAATATTGTAGAATGTTTATGTTGAAGGTGTTTAATGTCTACCTTCTGTGGCATAGCATAACTGAGCGGATTACTGTCCGTACTATTTCCCCAAGCATAGGGCACAGAATTAGCATTTCATATCAATTACCTGCTATGATTAGGAGACCAGTGCTGATATTGTGGTGAACTAAAATCCTTAGTTTATGTTGAAGCCAACTTCCTGTGTTGGACTTCCTGAGGGATTAACCCATACATGAAGTCATAACACTACTGCCATGTATACAGCATAGTCTCTCCACTCTGAAATTCTCTTTTGGGAGGGTTCTTAAAAACACCATCTAAATCTCAGGGATGACTGGCAGGGCAGTGTTTGCTGAATCAGCGAGAAGAACAGAGTTCAGTTCCCAGAGCCTATAGAACCCAGGTGTCCTGTTTCATGGCTAATAACCCCAGCTCTGTGGAGGCAGAGACAGGCCAACCAACCCACCTATTCCAGTCAGTGAGTTCCAGGCTAGTGAAAAAACTGAAAAACAACAACAACAACAAAAACAATACAAAAAAAAAAGTCAATAAAACAAGATAGATGGGCAACCGAGGAAACCCAGGGGCACATGTGCACCTTCGCAAAGTGTGCATGTGTACACACACACACACAGAGGCACATACAACTATTTACTTATGTCACCCCTTGCCCTAGCCATGGTCAAGGAACTAAGTATATCTGGGCTTGAGGATCCCAGTCAGTGCTCAGAATGAGGGAGCCCCGGGCACCTGAGTGGCTCTAGTAATTGCAGCAATTGAATCTGGAAGCAAGAGTCACTGAGGGACAGTGCTTCCCCTTGCTTCCTATTGCTGGGCTAAGGACTCTGGCCTCCGTGCCTTCAGCAGCAGCTGGTGTATGTATCCCCTCCTTTTCCAGCAGGTCCTTTCTTTGCTCTCTTTTATCTTTTGTTGGGAACATCCATTTTTTGAGAACCCCTATGGAACGTTGCTGCAGATAACTCAGCGGCCACGTAGATAGCAGCGGCACTTTCTGCCTTGGCTTCACTTTGAGGATTTGTTGTTTTATTTGATTGTTTTGCTTCAAGACACACAGCTCGGGCTGGCTTCAGACTCGCTGTGTAGCTGAGGACGAGCCGGAAGTCCTCATCTGCTTGCCTCCACCTCCCTGTGCTGGGATTACAGAAGTGACCCACCACACCTGGCTCATTCAGTTCTTTTTAATAGCACGCACAGCTGTTCTTATTAAAAGTGACAGACCCTGAGCCATTTAGGATGGGAGTGTGGCTAATATTTTATGTCCTGTGTTTGTATTCACATGGCACAACACTGACTAAAGCCCTCCTATGTAAACAGGAAAAGACAGTTTAATAATGTCAATTAAATCAGAGCCACATGCAAGTTTCCTATTTTAAAAGGCAACCAAACTTCTGACCCTACTTACTCGTGCTGCTTGGTGAGAGTGCATGTGTAGATCAGAGGACAGTCTCAGACTATCCTGCTACCTTCTTTGAGGCACAAGCTCTGGTTTGCTCCCGTGTACACCAGACTGGCCCATAAGCTTCCAGACATTTTCTTGTCTGTGTCTCACTCACATCTCACTGTCCGGGCATTTCTGGGATTGATTACCCATGCCTGTACTGCTGCATTCAGCCTTACATGGGTATGGAGGAATCCAAGCTCAGGTCCTACAGCTTGGCTGCAGATACTTTACCCACGGAGTCCTCTCCTCAGCCCTCAGTACTTTGTTTAATCCGTCGGGATGCGATTGTTGTTTCCTGCACACATAAAATGATAAGCAGTTGTGCAGCTGCTAAATTGTCTTCTGGAGTTTTGTCCTCCCCCACTTGGGATGTAATCTTGCTTTATTTTCAATTGTTTTACTGTTGTTAGCTTAGAGGAGTTAAGTACTCGTGAGTTGTTGGTCCAGAGAGCTAGTTTGCAATTTCCACAAATAATCAGAAGAATCTTTCATTGAAGAGAATTATTTTTTTAAAGATGCCTATGTTCCCCATAAAATATTTTCCTTAGCATCGGAGATAGGGCAATAGGGCCTTAATCTACCATGAATTCAATTTAGACAACAGAAATGGGTACGGAGTACAAATTATGGTCTGCTGCGGTGTAAGCCTAAGGCGGGCCTGTGTATTTCAATGCTTTTTTCCCCTTTCCCTCCCTTCTTCTTTCTCACCTTTGTTCTTTACTTTTTTGTTGTTTTATTCAGTTATTCACTCTTTCTATTTTCTTCATTACTTAAGATAAAAATTATAACTGAGTGTAGTTTAGAGTCAGGGTAATACAGTTTTAATTTCAGTGATTATTCCAGGATAGGGTCTCTGTGTGTGCTGCCACAACTGAAGCTCCTGTGATCTCTCATACACAATTAATTATTTGTGTGGACAGTGTCTTCAGTACTAGTCCATTCTTTGTCTCTTTACATGTGTGTGTGTTTGTGGTGCATGTGTATATGCATGTTTACATGTGTGTTTGGATGCACATCCGCATGTGTATGCGTGGGGGCCCAAAGCTGATGTCTGCAACCTTCCTGGATGGGTATCCCAACCTGCTCTCTGCAGTTGAATCCAGAGCTCATCAATAGGCCGAGTGTCCCTGGCCAGTTTGCTTCGGAGCCTTCTTTGCTGTTTTACAGTCTTTACCGTGGTATACAAGAGCAAGTTGCTCAATATCTTCTATGTCTGAACTTATTACTCCCTTTAATTTTGTTGGCACATGCAGTACTATCTAGTTATGGTTTTGTTGTATAAAGCGAATGACTAATGAAACATAATATCCATCCCTAAAATATGTTTCTCAATGCGTCTCTTTTCCTCTGCCTTTTTTGAATGGCAAGTAATAGCTTTATTGCATCTCACCCGCCACAAAGAATGTAGGGGGCTGTTCATATATTCATAGAGCTGCTGAGTCAGCAGCACCATCAAGCCATATCTTCCTTTACTTCTGTCTTCCCGGTAATTATTTGGCTCACCTCTTCCCACCTTGCTTCACATTTTTTCCTTCCACCATTTAAGTTTAAGTGCACTCCATAGTTGTGTTTTAGGCTGTCTCCGACTGATAATTCTTCCCACTGAGGAACCTATGGCTCCCTGAGATTTACACTATCTGTTTCATATGGATTGGAGTTCTGCTCCGAGTATCTTAATCCAGTTCATTTGTCTGTACATATACATGTTTTCTGTTCCACATTCACTGTGGCATAAAGCCAGATTGTCTCTCCAGCCCCCTCACCCAGCAAACACCGGTCATTCCTCACATCTGACACATTCCCAAGTTGCTTCATGGGACAGTGTGTCTAAGAGGTTCTTCCAGCACCTGGCCCAGTTAGACTTGGTGAACAGGCGTGTAGACAGGAATGTGTAGTCTCCAAAATGCTTGGAAATATACCTCCCTTTTATCTTCTTTAGAAATTAATTGCGTGACTGTCTTACTCCATGTCGTATGGAGTAATTCATGCAGCCATTCTCGAGGCCACCTACAGTTGTCCCAACAATTCCAGGTTATAATTTTGGAAGTGCTTCTAGCCTGCGGCCTTTTCCCCTTATCTCTACTTAAAGCTTTTCTGGAAAGAATTCAATTCCCGCTTTCCTTAATGGTCCTTAAATGTTGTACATATCTTAAAGTGGATTCCCCATAAAACAATATGGATTATGTTCTCATTCTTTTAACAGTGTGAAAGCCAGCCTGGAAGATGAGAGTAACAAGACTCTCTTGAGATAAAGTCCAAGTTTTAAAGGAATGCAAAACTTTCCCCTTCAGCTTCCACCTTCTAACCCACAGAGCTCAAGTCTAGTTTAATTCCACCTTGGAATAATAATAATAATTATTATTATTATTATTAATTAATTATCATCATCATCATAACTACCACCACCACCACCACCATCATCATCACTGTCTGCAATAGAAGCAGAGCCGAGGTCCCTATGGTTTAGAGACTACAAAAAGCAACTTTGCTTCTGTCCCAAAGTTGAGTTTCTTCCTAACAAGGCAAGAGCCCAAAAGGCTATCTCATTTGCTCTGTGAAAAAGAGGATACTGAAGAGAGAAGCCTCAGTGAAACAGTTAATGCCTGGTGAGCAGGCTGTGTAATAGACATCCAGTTGGAAAAGGTAGGGGGAGCTGCAGCACAGAAAGCTCTGGCTCCTGGCTAGGCCGTTACTCATTTGGAAGGAATTAGAAGTGGACTGTGGAGCAAGAGCTAAACTAGCCAGTGGCTTACAACCATGGCTGTTTACATTAGGAGATGTGGGGAATGGCTCTGACCAAAACATAGGAGTTAAAGTAGGCTCCTTTGGGACACAAGAGTGTGTGTGCATGTGTGTGTGAGTGTGCATGTGCTTGTAGCAGGAAGTCAGAAACCAGGTGAAACCTTGGTAGAACATTCTGTAGCAGAAGAGAAAATAGGATTTGAGGCACACTGTAAACTGAGCTTGAAGTATTAATCCCAAGCTGCTATGAAAATATACGTCACGGACTCGGGAGGTAAGATGGAAATAAAACCATTGTCTCCAGGCTCCAATAACTGGAAGGTCAGGGTCAAGCTATGGACATGTATGGTTTCTCCTTGGCCCCCACAGTCCCTGCCAGACCTGCAGATAGTGTATTCTTTCGGTCTGCACCTGGCCTTTCTTCTAGATACATAAACTCTCCTCATCTCTTTGTCTACATTCCTTCTCTCTGAAGGATAGTCTTTGGTTATGTCAGCGCCCAGCCCTGCCCCACGCGGCTTCTTCACTTTCCACCCAATCACTTCACTTTCCATCACATTGAAGGTGCCGTCTCCAAGTCCAGTCACAATCCGAGGTGGTAGGGCTTCAAGCTTTTCCATACGGATTTCTTCCCATACCATAGGAGGCTCGAGCAAATGTCATCGCTTTACATCGCTTTGGGTCCTACGGGCATCAGAAACTCTTGCATCCCTACAGTTCTTCAACAGAGAGGATCACAGCGGCTTCATCCTGAAGTCACAGCATACTGTGGTCCTAACCCAATACCTCATGCTGCAGGGCATTGTCCCAGGCTTGTCAGGACTCCAGCTTACTCACTGAGGATCCCGAGCTAGCATGCTGCGCACTTGCTACGTTTTGTCACCCAGCCTTCATGTGTAGTTGTCCCTGGGACTGAAGGACAGCAGATGTCGTGTGTGCTAAAGTGATAGCTCTGGTGGCACACGCAGGCTATGAAGGTGAGGAAGTGATGAATCCTGAGCTTGAGTCGAGTTGATTTTTCTTCTCTTGGGGTTGAGCCTGTGGCTCATGGTCTCGTTGTCTGGCAGCAATAAATACCCAGTAACACTGATGGCTTGTTTTCCCCATCTGCATGTGTTGTGTAAATGCCTCTGAGATATATGTGCCAATTGTAAAGTCTCCTCTGTGAATGCCTCCCTTGTTTCCACTGTAGCTTCTTTTAAGCAGATCTCGTAGATTACAAGGCTCCTGCCACCACTGAGAGATTGCTGCTGTATCCGGTAGAACTAGATAGTGGACTTTCATTCTCCTCTGCATGTTTGAATTGGGAACTTTGCTGTCAGAGTCAACTCTGCTGTGATTCACAGTCATAGTTCCCGATATTGGGCATGCTCCGAGTCCACCTGCCAGGCTCCACCCTCCTTGCTTTGTTTTGTTCACTCAAAGTGCCCAGGATGGAAATGAGGAGCCACCAGCATATGAGCCATGTGCTTCATCATAGAGCCACAACCCAGCTCATACTTCCTTCAGTTGACACCACTGCATGCTTGTTTGACACTTGGCTTTGTTGAATCACACTCCAAGTTCAGATCTCATCTCTGCTGCTTCCCCATTGGACAGGCTTTTTTAAGTGTCCCTGTCATGTATGTTTGACAGCCAGTTTAAATGGGGAAAAATGGTGCTGGAGATAGCTCAATTAGTAAAGTGCTTGCAGCACACAGCATAAGGATCTGGGGTCCCTATCTAGTAGTCACATACCAAGGTAGAGAAATAGCTCGATCCTGTAACCCCAGCCCTGGGAGGCAGAGACAGGTTGACCCCTAAGACCACCTGGGCAAATTGGCATGCCTTGGGTTTCAGTAAAAAGACCCTGTCTCAAAAAGTCTCAAAGAGGTAGAGAACAGTGAGGAGAGAGACTTTATATCAACTTCTGACTTCTACATGCATATCCACATATGTGCCTAAGCACACCAGCTTAGATGTGTATACCTCTCTCTCACCTCTCCTCCCCCCTCCCCCCACTACACTGTGTTTATGGAGATGTAGAGAGAATTGAATGAGTCACATGCTTGGACAAGCTCCCGGTGGCCTTGAATTTCTAATCCACGCCATCCTGATTGTCAGTCACATTAGTAGTGGTGGAGTTGTAAGAGCAGAGGAGTCGCAGCCTGCTACTCTTCTTTGCAGCATGGAGAAATGTTGAGAAGGTTCAGGAGACAAACCACTATTGCAAGGCGAGACGTTTGTTCACAAACACACAAGTGACTGGGCCAGCTGCATGATAAAGTGGGGCTTGAACGCCACAGGGAGGTGCTAGTTTTAAAATGGGTTCCAAGGTCAGATGTGTGGATCAAAGAGCAGTACATGGACCTTCTGACTTGCAGAAATGCTTGACCCCTTAAAGGGAATGTGTAAGTCACTGTTCTTTTGGGGATCATTTTTAAGGGTTGGAAAAGTCCATGCTAACTCTCCTAGGCAGTATCTAGCAGTACATGGACCAGAAATTGCTAAAGCAAAGTTGGCATGATGTGCATGCCTATAACTCCAGAACTTGGGAAGCGGAAGCAAGACGAACCGGGATTAAGGTCATCCTCAGCTGCATCTCGAGTTCAAGGCCAACCTGAGCTCTAGGAGGCCCAGGCTCAAACAAACAAACAAACAAACAGCTGTCAGAAGACTTGACAGACAGCTCATTTTTTAATAGTTTGAGAACACACCACATGATGGTGTCACTAGTGACAAGTAAGCATGAGCAGGTGATGCCAGGCTTGCCTGCCTCTCTCAGAGATCCTACTCTTTAACCTTCATTGGTGGATGCAAGAGAGGTGCTAGGTCATTTCATTTCATAGCTATGAACTGAAGCCAATCCCATGTTCTCTACTTTCTGCCTTGTTTAGGTCGTAGGACAATATCAGGACATTTAGAGAGCTGTCTACTGAATCTATTTGCTTCCATATAGGGACAATATGACATTTCAGCTGAGCCCTGGAGGCTGAGGCAAGCAGCAAAGCTGTTGGGTTCTCCACTAACAAGCTTGCCTCTCGTGTTTTCAATAGGTATGGAGTGTCATGTGAACCAACTAGTGATGGCCTGTCTCTTTTCACTCCCAGCCCGGTTGCCAGGGAGGGTATCTGTATCATGGGAAAGGAGTGGAATAGTGAAAGTCACATCCTCAGCACAGACTGCTCCCACCATCCAATGCAGAGGCTGAATCACAACCACCCATGTAGGCTTCCCTTATGTGTGCGTGAGAGAGAGAGAGACAGAGAGAGAGAGAGAGAGAGAGAGAGAGAGAGAGAGGGTTCTGTAGCAGCACACAGAGACCTGGAATAGTGTACATTTGACCTTCTTGCCCCACCTCCCAAATGCTAGGATTTGCAGACAGGTATGCACCGCTATGCCCAGTGGATTTGAAATTATTCGAGCAGGCCTGTGTACAGTAACACTACAGAAGCAATAACCAAAGGGCAGACAGATGCGGACATCAACTTAGTGAAAGAATCAGGTAAATTGAGGGGTAAACTTCCAGGTATGTGGATCATAAGTCTTCAAGATGTTACAGCTGGCCTGAAGAGTTATCTGTGAGCCTCCTAGGGCTTCAAACCTAGAGAGAGACCCAGTCAGATTATTTTTATGAATCCATCAGTTCATGTAAATCAGTCTGCACGCGTGACACTCAGCATGCAGTCACCTCTCTGTCCTTCCCTACCCTGCCAGTTGAGACAGGACTAGCAACCCGATGTCTTTCTGAAGTCTTTTGCTTGATACACGGTGGGGTGGGAGTGGGGATCTAAAGAGATGCAAAGGCTTTGGCATATTTTCTTTTTTCTTTATTGGGGGGACATATTATGAATCTAGCAAGCACCAAAAATGCATCTCTGCCCTCCAGAATTTCAGTCTGGGACTTGCCTTTCAGAACTCAGGTAAAATTCGAAATGAGCAATGTGCCTGGCCTTGCTCACAGTTGCTTCCCTTCAGGCTCAGTATTCAAGGTCATCAGAACCAGGTAGCACAGCCCAGGTTTCCATCCCTTTCCCTTTCTTTCCCCTTGCCCTTGACGCTAGCAAAGGAGTAGTCAGGCTTCTCGTAAAAATCCGCAGCGATGGCGTCTTCTGTTCTCCGTATCTCCGTAAGTGAACATCTGCCTAACGGTTCACCTCCACCGCCTTACTGCTTCCTCCATGCTTTCGCTCTTTCCAGACAATAAACTTTATTTTCTTCATAAGAATTCAGTCTACGCAAGGGTATTAGGCAGCTTGTTGGCACCTTTTAATTCCTGGATGTTGTCCAGAAGGGGCTCTTCGCAGGAGTTCCAATGGGTTCCTCTGTGAATCGGGGAAGACAATGCGGCTTTGTGTTTGGGTTTTTATCAGTTACCTTCTGTTTGTAAACATCTGTTAGTGAGTGCCCACCCCTGCACACACACAACCCCCCTCCCCGTCAGAAATAAAAGGATTTTTGCGTTTTGTACCCTTTTGCTTAGCTCGGGGAGAAGACTATGTTAGCTGATTCCCACCCCCACCCCCCACCCTGGTCAAGTGCACAGGTATGTGACCATTGAGCTGAAACCCATGGACTTTTTGCACATATTGGCAAACGACTTTCCGTAGGGACCCAAAGCACTTTATTTCATTAATGGCCGAGAAACCTGCTAATCTGCTCATTACTGCAGTTTAATTTTGATGCTGGTTTTTGATGATGTATTGAAAAACTGTATAAACTGCCAATTACAACTAGAAAACATTTCCATTTCTGAAGAGGCCATTATTTTTTCCATTTGCTTAGCAGCGCACAGCAGGCCACCAGCACCCCTTTTTGCTTTGGATTGCATTCCGTCCTTAATCTTCTTGAGTTGGTTATTATTTTGTCCTTACCAATAAATACCCCTGTCTTGTTTTTCCACTTTCCAACCATTTAAGAGTGCTCTTGAGCCACTGTAGATGACTCCAGTTGGTTTTCCTTTATCGTTGTTACCGACCTGCTCCTAGGTCCTGTTGATTTTAAGGGCCCCATTCTCCATGCTTTTGTGCTTTCCTATGTGGCCCATCATTAAAAACACAACACTCTGGAGCTGATGAGATGGACCAGTGTGTAAAGCCTCCTGCCATCAAGACTGATGATCTGTGTTTGATCTCTGTTGTAGTCCATACTCGAAAGGAGAGAACGGGCTTCCACAGGTTGTCTGAATTCTACACATGCAGCTGTGCCCATAGTTACACGTAACACACACACACACAATTCAGAAAGCTGTGGTAAAACACTGGATTTTCTTATAGGTTTGTGGACCTAAGAATCTTAGTTCTGGGCAAGTGGCAGGATGCAGTTGCTTCTCTGGTCCACTGTGAAGCTGCTACCTTAAAGCTGGTCTCTCAGGCTCTGATCTCCACAAAGACAAGTGTGGGGCAGAGCAGAGAAGATATGTGCATGCTGCTTGTTGTGTGTGAATTTGGTCCTTTGGTGGCATTAGGGTAGAGGATGATCTCCCAGTGAAGCTTACCTTTATATGTCTTTGGTTCTGTTCTGTTTGCATGTGCTGAAACCTAACTTGAAGGGTGTATATAGAAAGGGCTTTGCAGAAGTCCAAGGCATGGTGCTGGTTACAAGACTCCAGGCACAGGCTCTGGCTTCTCTGAGCCATGGTGGCCCCAAGTTTGAACTGTGGCATGGAAAGTACATGCTGTAGATGATTCTCCTTATGAACAGTGACAAGTAAGTAGCATATTACTCATGATGATGAGCTCATAAGAAAGGCTGGATTGGGCTCACAATTCCCCTGCGATAGCTAATTATCTTCTGGTTTCATTGCTTTGGCCTACACATCATACTCTGGTACACAGCAGAGACACCTACAGACCTCATGGCATCTAGGAATTGAAGAGCTAAGAGGAGGAACAATTTTTTGATGAAAGCCATGGGCTTCCCACCAGTGACCCCACTGACCTAATTTCCTTCCACTAGGCCCAACCCCCAGAAAGTGCCACCACCAACCAGACATCAAGCCTTTAGCATCTGGCTTTTGGGAAACACTTATCAATGCCCCACCAGGCAGCTAATAGAAGTCACAAGTGTAGAGAGAAGGTTACATTCTCTTGGGACTCTGAGAAGACCTCAGGCCCCATCTTTTCAACATACATGCACACAGAACCTTAAATAGAAGGGTACCTGCCCTGAGTTACCATATTCTTCCATACGCTTTCGCCAGCAGTGTTGGCATTGGGGCTCATTAAATCACGGTGCTTAGGAGGGCGGGTTGATACCTTCCATCTCTATCAAACCCTTTCCCTGTCAGGTTGTCTTAACTCTGATTTGGGAGATGGACTTGGGCATCATGAGAGAAACCATGTAGCTTGGGACACCCTTATGGAATATTTACTGTATGCTGAATATTTCCATATGTGGTATCCTTAGTATTCACTGTATATCTGTGGGGTCAGCAATAACATGATCATCAGCATCACTGTCCATGTTCACTGTAATTATTGATCACCTCTATATCCAGGCACAGTACTGCATTCTGCAGTTTCACTGTCTGATTGCCTGCTCCCAACACTATGGCCTGGAGTGTAGAGTAACCCATGTTTCATCAGGCCTCAGAGAGCTTAGAGAATCATTCAGTATTAGCAGATCTGGACTGAACTTGGGTGATTTCTGTGCCTCTTACTTTCTTACCTAAGGTAGAAAGATGCTAGTGAGGAGAGGGTCAAGTGTCCCCCTTGGTCACCTGTACTCCTGGAGCCTTGCATGGTGGATTTGGCTTAGGCCTCTGTCCAGGTAAATCTATTGGGCCTAAGTCTCTTCTTGCCCTTTTGAATATGCTTAAAATGTTTTAAGTAATGGAAAGTCATCTTCGTGCAAGACTCGCCTCTATATCCATTGAACATACAGCTCCAACACCTCCAAAAGATGGTGTTTTCTGTTTCCTTACTCAAAATAAACAAACACAAAATTGCTTATGTCAGCAGTACATTACTTCAGTTGTGTTACATATTAGCATTCAATACTATATTTAATCAAGTTAGAATTCTAATTTTTCTGGTTACCGAGTAATGTACTTATTTTAATGACTTGATTAGCTCTACTTGCATATATTCAAATAAAGGCGATACACTGCATCAGAGGAAACCATCACTACGAATTTTGCTCTGGTATTTCTTCCAGCAGAAATGTTCCTTCTTTTAAAGCCATCTTGTCTCGACTTCCCTTCTACAGGGTGACTCTGCTTTGACAGCACAGGCTCAGTAACTGTGGTGTCGCCACCCCTGGCTAGTCACTTCCCTTATTGCTGGGTGCAGGGGCTCTGTTCAGTTGTTCACAGCTGTGAACGATGCCGCTAGCTCACCACAAAGTGAGAATTCTACGTGGAAATTAATAATTCTTTTGCAGGATGGTTGTTCTGATTTATTTTCTTTTCCCAGAAGCCCCCAGGGTCTGTTTTCTCATCCCCTCACGGTGCCATGTATCTATCATTTTATAATGACTAGCTAGTATTACTGCTGGATAAACCCCATTTTAATGATAACAGAGAGCAAAGGCTGTGTATGTCTGACAGTTTCTCTCAATATTCTTTTCAGTGTTAAAGATGTGTGGAACAAAAGATTTAACACTTTGCATGCAAAGTTTTAAACTGCCCTGGCTAATTTGTTAAGAACCATATGCAAATGAACTCTTCTCTCCCCCCCCCCCCCATCTAAACTGTAATAAAACCCCTTTCACTGGGTGTGATGATTTCTATTTGCTTGAACTAGAGGGTGGCACTAGGAGGTGTGGCCTTGTTGGAGTAAGTGTGTCACTGTGGGTGTGGGCTTAAGACCCTCATCCCAACTGCCTGGAAGTCAGTCTTCCACCAGCAGCCTTCAAATGAAGATGTAGAGCTCTCAGCTACTCCTACACCATGCCTGCCTGGATGCTGCCATGCCCCTGCCTTGATGATAATGGACTGAACCTCTGAACCTGTAAGCCTGCCCCAATTAAATGTTGTCCTTTATAAGAATTGCCTTGATCATCTGTTCACAGCAGTAACCCTAACTAAGACACTGGGGCTTCAGAATTATTGTAAGAAAAAACGCTTGGAAAACATAAGGGATCAACACTTGGGCAACAAAACCACTTTTCTTTTTTTTAAAACCCACTGTGGTGCTTGGAAATTAAAAATCTTAGGTTGTATGAATTTCCGCAGTATTTAAGAGGAATTCAAGGTGTATATGCACCCATGCTAAATTCCTTAAAAGCTTTGGTGACTTATCTTCACCGAGGCTGGGCCCAGGCACACTACTCACTGCAAAGGAGCCTCTTAGGAGAGGAAGTGGGGTACAGTACAGGTGGGGAGACCATGATTTGTGAAGGTTGTCATCTGGTGTCAGGAACACCTGAGGCAGCAAAGACACAGAAACGCAAGAGTGTCCTGTGATGGAGGATATCCATGTGGGCGGGGCTTAGGGCTGATGACCTGGGAGAAGGAACTTCGGACTTAATTTTACAGTCAATATTGTGTTAATATCCCGTGTAAGGAACAGCATTCATTTTGCAAACCTGCCTTACTTTGCTACTGAGTCACTGAGACTAACTTCAGTCAGGTGTGGTGGTACATGCCTGTTGTCCTAACTCTCGGTGGGTACGGGCAGGAAGGATGAGGCACTTAAGGTCAGCCTTGGTAACCTAGTAACTTAGGGGCCAACTTGAATACATGAAACCTTGTTAAACACCAGCAAGAAACTTAGAGAAATAATTTTTAAATAAGCATAGCAGCTCTCAAAATTCACTGTTTTTTTGTTCTTTTTAATATAAGAATGGCCAGGTCTAGTGTGAATTTCATGTCTGCATTCCCAGTACTTGGGAGACTGAGCAGATTTGCCATAATTTTAAGGCCTGCCTGTGCTGCAGAGTGAGAGTACACGCATGCATGCACACACACAGACACACTCAGATTTTTATTTATTTTTTTTTTATTTTTTTTTTTTTTTTTGGTCTTTTGAGACAGGGTTTCTCTGTGTAGCCCTGGCTGTCCTGGAACTCACTCTGTAGACCAGGCTGGCCTCGAACTCAGAAATTTGCCTGCCTCTGCCTCCCGAATGCTGAGATTAAAGGCGTGCGCCACCACTGCCCAGCCACCCTCAGATTTTTTGAGAGCAACCTTGGGATTCAGCACCGGGTCTTCTGTGCATGCATAGCAAACACTCTTAACCCCCTGATTCATTTCCCCAGACTCCCAAAAGCAAGAGTATGCTAATACCAAACATTGTCTTGACATTCGCTTATTTTGAGCTTTTAATTTGAATTAACTTCAGACCCTCTTAGAAGTGGCAGACCTCACATAGACACTTTTCCTACTTTTCCCTGAGGTTAACAGTTCCCTTCACCATGGTGTAAAGATCAAGCCTGGAAACAGTCATTGGTGTTTGACATTCATGGTACCACATTACTTGGATTACCCAGTGGCTTACTTCTATCCCAGGAGCTGTTCCAAGGTCCACCTGCTATCTGCCTGGCCATCTTCCATCTCTGGCAGTGCCTGAATCATCTTCTGGCTTTCCTGCCATTGAGACCCTTGATCTGTCTGACATGTTTCTTGTGATTAGATCAGTTGCCAGCATTATTTTGCTGGAGTTGTGAATATCACAGGAGTGATGTAGTTAGTGTGTTTCTTCACATGTATTCAGGGGGCCATGATAAGTCTTATCACCATGAGTTAACATTGGTTCTTGGTTTGGGAGAGGGTGCCTGAATTTCCTTGATAGAATACTGCTATGTTTTCCTACATGCATTGTGATCATTCAAAGGCAGTGCTTTGGGATTATGACAAGGCCCTCCTTCCTGAAACCCTTCCACACACTGACTGTGCACCTCCTTTCTGGGCCTTGTCTGCAGCAACTCTTCTTGTGCTGGGGGTCTTGGAGAGGTCATGCACCCCCTATGCTTTCTGAATTCTCTAACTAGGATTCTCCAGGGGAAGACCAGCCCAATCTCCATTTATTCACTAGTCAATGTACTGCTTACATGCACATGAGTCACACAGTTATTCTGTTACTTGTAATCAAGCGCTATAATTATGTATTCAGTTGTTCAATTCATTCCAGTCCAGGCTGTTCGAACCCCGTGATGGTTGACGTCTGTGAAGGATAGAGTTTCTAATTGAGTGATTTCCTCACTCACGGTGTCCCTCCCGGCTTGCCACCGTTTTTCTCATCATCCTCAGTGATGGCTTAGTGGGGAACACTTGGGAGCACGCTTGTCCAGATTTGTGCCTTATACCTCTGACTTGTTGCTATAAGAAGAGAGGACACACAGTGACGGGGACAGACATTTTCCTGGTGTTTTTTAGGAAGGGCATCTATTCTTATAGGACGGAGAGGAATGTGGGGGTGGGGATATTTCCAGGAAATAGTCCTAGTCCTAACAATAGCACGTAGAGATCTTACTCTTTCTCTCTCAGTAGTGCTTGGAGAATTTAGTTCTCTTACTAATCCTTAGAGTGTTGATTTCCCATAGACCTCAGTACATTCCCAACAGACACTGTAATATAACATGGTCCAGTTTCACTTTATGTCATTATTTCCTCCCTGTTCCTGAAAGGAAGGTGGTAACAGATGGGAAAACCAGGGCTCCAAGGCTGTGAGAGACTGAAATGTATATACAAGAATGGTGGGATCAGACTGGTGGCTTTCTAGGAGGGTCTTCTGAGAAGGTGAATTTTCTCAGGCCCTACCTTCATTCCTAGTGCTGGACAGTACTCAAGCATTAAGTCTGTAGCTGTAGAGATCATGTTTGTGTGTGTGTGTGTGTGTGTGTGTGTGTGTGTGTAAGATAGTATACAATCTAGGCTTTGAATGTGTTTATGAATTCCTGCCAATTCTATAATCTTAAGTGCCTTGATTTAGAATATAGGGAAGTGGGGGTATTATAACTTGCGATGATTTTGCAAGAAATCTGAAGCTGAAAGTCTCTGAAGACAAAATGTTCCTTGAATAGGCTTGGCCACCACCTTCATGTTCTTCTGGTAAACCCTCTTCAGTTTGCTGTTAGAAGAAGGTGGGCTTTGGAAGTTTTCCCACCTCCTGGAGAGCCAGAGCCTCTATTTTAGCAGAGAAGGTGGCACCCTGGGAGGGCAGGGACTCAGCCAGTGTCACCAGAAAAGTTAATGCTCATCCTGGACGAGAAGCCAGCTTCATCTGCACCAAGTCCGCCAACTTACCAAATCACCTTCCACGGCCCCCAGCACTGGACTGAGGAGGAGATCAAAGCATTCTACAGAGGACTTTCTCAATCACACGTGTGTGCATTTCCTCTTGGCCCCAGGCCAAATCCCCCTCAGTCTTGCTTTCAAGGTTGAGCTTTCCTTTACGGTTCATGACCTTGCCCTTGTTGGCCTGTGGATGTCGCTCTCCGTCCACAACCCTTCTTCTGGACCCAGTTTGCAGCCAAGACTATGATCTTACTTTGGGTTTGGATATACTGATTCCATTTTAGCTTCTGGTATATTTTCTTACCTGTCACAGGAATTAAATTTATTCTAATAGTTACTCTATCCTACTGATAGCCACTAAAGGGGGAATTGGATATTGTCTATCAATTGGCTAGTCTGTGAACTAAGGCTATATCTAATTACAAGGTATTGTATCAGTTCTGATTTATTAACCATTTACTCTGCCTGGGTGAAAGTAGCATTTTTAGTAGCACCGGGCTGCCTGGATGAAGCTTTCTAAAAGGGCAGGGTGCCCGGAATATCTGATTGTACAGTTATTACTTTGTGTCATATATAATCTTGTTTTTCCCTGCAACAAATAAATCTTTGGGACTCCTAGAGAAAAAAAAATAGGGAGAAAAAAAAACATTTGTGGTTACAGTATAATAAAAATAAACCATTTGTCGTGACTGTAGCTGACATTTATCAGCCCGTTTGTGGGTGCTCTTTCTCTCTCTCTCTAATACAGAACATAATTTGTCACTTTGTAAATACATTCCAGTCTAAATCCCTGCCAGCATCTGTTAGTGTTTGAAGGATTAATGTGCTACCCTGTATATGTCTGCACTTCCCAGGAACAGCAGAGCACGTGCTGTGGATCTTAGCAGAGCCAGCAAATAGCATTTTTTCCTCCGTGTTTCCCTACACATGGCACTCATTTGTGCCTACTCCTGGTTTTCCTCATCCCTACCCCCGTCTGCAGTCTGTGTAGGTACCTGAGATACTATCTCTGCCCAGCTTCACAGAGCCTTCAACCTTTCTTCTTTCTTGCATGGTCAAAGTCACAGTGTGAGTTTACTGCGGACGGGAAGCAATGATGCTTTGAGATGTACTTGGCTTGAGATCAAGTTCTTCATCTGCTTTATCATCCCTAGTTTGGGAGCTTTCTTTTTCATCTCATTTACAAAATAGAGATGCTGAACATCTACTTCTTAAAGGTGCTGTGGATAAAGGGATGTGTGAATGTGGGGTAACGGAGTTGTGAGTGAGCTGGGAACTGAATGTGGGATTGCTACCTTGGGTCATTGCCTCCAACTATGAAGTTGCAAGTGTTCCTTGGAGGATCCCAACGCTCTAAGCCCTGTGTTTCTGTTGGCTTGAAAGTTTATCATTTTCTACTAATAGGTTTTGTATTTGTCCAGAAATATTACCTCCCTGTAGATTAGGTGCATCTTGCCTTCAGCTTGTGGGAAACTGTCATTCTGAAGATGGGCTGGAGCTCAGTGAATGGCAGAACCTTCATCTACATCTAGTGTGAGCTAAGTCCTGGGTCTGTTCCCCATAAGTGCAAAGAGAGGGAGAGAGAGGGAGGGAGGAGGAGGGGGGAGAGCTGGGGTTGGAGGGGCTGTGGTTTCCAGGTAGGCTTTGGTTCATGGAATCCCCACCAATGACAAAGAAATTCTCTGTCTTGCTACAAGCTCCAGATTTATCTCTCTAACCACTGGATGCCAGGAATTCCCTAAAGGAGACTGGGGCGGATATACTTATTTTATCTTTTATTTTTTCCTTCCTTCCTTCCTTCTCTCTTTTAAAATTTGTTTATTTCACTTTATCTTTACGAATACTTGCCTTATTGTTTTTATGCACACCGTGTGAATAGCTGGTGCCCATGCACATCAGAAAAGCTATCAAATTCCTAGGAACTGGAGTTACAGATGGTAAAACATCAGCTATCTGGTAATAAAGATAGTGTTCTCACCCATCTATCTGCATATAAAATATTAATCACAGGACTGACCAGCATCATACACCTTATGAAGACTTTTTTTTAAAAAAAAAAAAAAAATCTAGTTCTATAATAGGGATGAACAAACTTGTGTGTGAAGAATTCCAGCCCAGTAACTATGCTTGTAAATAAAGTTTTATTGAGACGTGACTTTGCCCACTCACTCGTTTCCTTATTCACTGCCCTTGTGTGCTTTTGTATGTGTGCTAGTCTGTGTTGAATAGTTGGGAGCGACAGTGTAGCCTAGAACGTTTAGAATACTTCAGAGAAAATAATTTGACGGTATCTGACCCAGTACCATGGCTATTCAGAGGAAACAAACAAAAACTAAGCCAAACAAACAAAAACGAGAGCAACAAAACCCAACTCTGTCCCACTAAATTATACTGAGGACGTAATTAGGCCAGTACCGTTTTTCTGCACACATGGAATTATATTCTACTGTGAGTCTCAGTTATCCAACTTGGTCAACCCACAGCTTGAGGGTTGGAAGAGTGTTTGAGGTTAACTCCCACACCCTCCACCACAAAGCTGTAATTTAATGTTATGAATGATGTTACATAGAAACATGAAGAGAACTGCAGAGAGAAACAGAGACAGAGAGAGAGACAGAGAGAGAGAGAAAGAGAGAGACAGACAGACAGAGAGAAAGAGAGACAGAAAGAGAGAAAGAGAGAGAGAGAGAGAGAGAGAAAGAGAGTGACAGACAGAGAGAGAGACAGAGAGAGAGAAAGAGAGAGACAGAGAGAGACAGAGAGAAAGAGACAGACAGAGAGAGACAGAGACAGAGAGAGACAGAGAGATAGAGAAATAGAGAGACAGACAGAGACAGAGAGAGAAAGAGAGAGACAGACAGAGAGAGAGAGAGACAGAGACAGAGACAGAGACAGAGAGAGACAGAGAGCAAACCAGCAAGCTCTCAGTGGTTCCAAAGGACCTGGGTACATTTCCTAGTACCTGAGTGGCAGTTCACAGCCTAGTCCCAGGGGATCTGGTACCCTCTTCTGGCTTCTTCTGGCCCTGTATACATGCGGTGCACAGACATACATTAAGGCAAAACACCTGTACACATAAAAGAAAAAAAAACCCAAGTAGTATCTATCTAGAGAAAGAAGGATTAGAGGGTGTTCATAGAAGCAGCCACATCCACGGGAATGAAGTTCTTTTGGATATGGCCTTAATATCATTCTCCGAACTGGCTGTACTTTCAGGTCTAAGGAGAAAGTTCTGGAATGGAGAGAACATCCTTCACCCATGTATGCATTGAAAACCTCGAGCCCCAGAGAGGGGGGTGGCTCTATGGGATTGGCTCTTTTCTTCAGTTTTTCTTAGGTACTACACGCACCAAGCGTGGACAGCTCTGGGCTGCCCTGTGGCTCCAGGAGTGGGGGATGCTCTTCTTCCCACAGAGAGCATATGTCTCATCCAGCCAAGGGGAGAGGGAAGAGGCTGCTTATGAATAGGCTGTGAATGTGTGCACCTGTGCAAGCCACTCTGAAGTGGCTTCTAATGGACATTTATAGGGTGGTGCCCCCCCCCCACATCCCCACCCTGTGCTAATGCTGTCTAGGATGCTTTTCAGAAAACATGCAGTCTGTAACTTAAGCAGGCTTTTAACAGAATCCTACAACATGATTCATTCATCCCATTTGGCTGCCAGAGTACAGAACAAGCGAGATATGAACAAGATCCTGGGCCAAGCGTGTGCCGGTGTGCTTCCCATGCTGAACCCAAGGCCCGTCCCTTTACTGGGTGTCCTGTCTTTCCTGGGCCTCAGACAGCCTTCCTGCAGCACCTTGTGTAGACTTGCTGTCCTCATGCAGCTCTCACTAGGTGGTTGGACAAGTCTCAGAAACCTAGAGGCCAGCTTAACCCACGTCCCTTCCCTCTTCTCCCTCCCTCTTTTTCTCAGGGTTTCTTAGACTCTCTCATTCCCTCAGTCTTCCCCTCCCTCCCTACCCCACTCTACTCTTGCTTACTTTCATTCTTCTCTTTCTTTTAAAAATATCTCACTTAACCCATCTGAGCTATAGCATACCGTTATTGGGGAGAATTGGACAGCTCTAGTTAACCCTAGTGCAGAGCTCTGTGCTACACAGCATCCTGTGCAGTTTGCACGGCCGAGTCAGTATGTTTCAACACCGTCGAAAAATACTGCATTGGAAAAAGTTGAGATTCCAAAATTGCATATTCGATGTATATTTTATATGTGAGACCAGGAGAGGTAGGAGGGGTAAGAGTTCAGGAAACCCCACCCCTGAGCCGCTTACTAAGAGATCTGCTCCAGATGGCACAGAAATCAATCAGCTCTGTGAATTTAACAATGAAGTGTTGAGAAGCAGGCAGTGGACTAGGGGTCCTCAGCAGGCTTGTCACATGTCATAGGAGAGGCCAGCTTAAACACCACTCAACAAAAGCACCCAGTTTGGAATTAATCTCTGGAGAAAGCTCAAAGAGGTGAACATTACCTACCCTACTATGAATCATTTACCCAGAAGGGTCACTCTCAGAGGGAGGACTAGTGAGCTGATTCAGAAATTCAATTAAACATAACTCATTAAAACAAAGGAGACACTGCGTAAGGACAGAGCCCCGTATAGTGATGCCCTTTAGCATCAAAATGCTGGCTCTGTTCACAACAGTTGGCCTCAAGCAATCTTTGCAGGCTCCCTTGAGTTATTTCATATTAACTCACCTCACCTCATTTTCCAGTCAGAAGAAAACGCCATCCCTTTATGGCATCTGCAAGGGCTTTCTGCGGATTTGTGTGTACCTGTGTCTAGATCCATGGTTGGTACTGGGTGATGGTTAGGTTGCTATCATTGACTATTGTCACTTCGGTGAGTGTCAAGTTCAGTGAACTTTGGCAGGGAAGAAGTGGGGGGAAGGGAGTTCGACTGTATCTACAGTGTTTATTTTGAACTTTTAAATGTCATAGTTGATGTTTCTACTCTAATTCAGCCCTCTGTCTCGAAACAGTGTCTTCAATTCTTCCGATACAATTGTATCTTTAATATTTTCTACCTTTGCATCTTTTTTTTTACACTTTATCTTCTCTCACTGTGTGTTGTGGGACACTTAGGTTTCTTTCTCTTTTTATATCTGATTACTTTAAAAACAAAGTTAAGGAAATTCTTATTTTTAGTTATATATGTATATAGGCGTGAGGTTATGTGCGCACAAATTCAGGTGCCTGAGAGGGTTTGGAACAGTGGATGCCCGGGAGTTACGGTGGTTGTGAGCCACCAAATGGGTGCTTGGATCCAAATCCAAGTCCCTTTCCCAACTACTTGCTGCTCTTATAGAAAGTTCTGTTGGTGCCAGGCAGTGGTGGCTCATGCAGAGGCAGGTGGATTTCTAAGTTCAAGGCCAGCCTGGTCTACAGAGTGTGTTCCAGGACAGCCAGGGCTACACAGAGAAACCCTGTCTTGAAAGAAGAAAGAAAGAAAGAAAGAAAGAAAGAAAGAAAGAAAGAAAGAAAGAAAGAAAGAAAGAAAGTAAGTTAGTTCTGTTGGTGCTACAACTGAGCGAATTTCCAGACCTGGTTACCTCTCAGCTGAATTCTGCTCTTTATTTTCTACAGCGTGAGTTTCATTCTCTCATGGGTCTCATAGCCACGAGTGTTGCTAATGTACTTTCTTGTAAGCCGTTTATAGTTTTTAGGCTATTCTCTCCTCCCCCCCCCCTTTTGCTCTCCTTCTACTTTCTGCTTCTAATCCTTATACAAACATACTGCTGGAGATCCAATGTTCCTTACTTTGTTTTGACTTCTGAGACAGAGTCTCTTTCAGCCTGGGCCTTTTGTAAAGTTACTATGTAGCTGAGGACGACCTTGATATTCTGAACCTACTGACTCTACCTGCAGAGTGCTGAAATTATAGACATGCATCAGCACATGTGACCTGACTTTTCTTTTTTTTAAATGAGATAGTTTTTATTTTTTGAGGGATTGGGTATTGAACTCGTGGCCTTGAGCATGTTAAGTAAATACTTTCTCCTCCAGTTACACCCCCCAGTCCAAGATAACCAGCATTTCCAAATGTGCTGTTTGCTTCCCAAGTTCGACAGTGTTTAGAAGTCTGCTCATTCCCCGAATCTCTGACCTCTTCTCTTTCCTCTGTCTCTCAGTTATTTTCAGGTTCTTAAACTATGATTAATCGTATTAACCATAGTTACTGTCAGACCATGTGACCTCATCTTTCATACATCTGCATGCCCTGTTGTGAATAAAAGTGTCACAGCTCACCAATACTCAGTGCTCTCTGCCACTCATTTGCGGGTTTTGACTGAATGAGACATGGTAGTGCCAGGAGACTTCCTCTTGCCTCTCCACCACTGGGTATCCATTCCCATCCTGTTCTCTCCAACCTCCCTAATCAAGGCAAGACCATGTGGCCTGTGTGACAGAGGTGATTTGAATATGCTGACATTGCCTTTGTGATCTGGTTCATGGTTAACTTCAGAAATACTGTGTAATTGAAAAGTGTGTGCTTAAGGCTGTTTTGCATCATCAGCCTTGTTAACTGTTTGGTCTCAGGGCTCTATTTTATCTACATTATCTTTCCGTTTCTAATGTGACTTGTTAAAGCCTTCAAAGAGTGTCAGATGCTTCTGTGGTTTAAGGCTATGTGCTTGACACATGCGAGTTCATGATTCTTCTTGACTAATTGTTTCTGTCTTCACGTACCACCCCTTTTCATCTCTAGCAACTTTGTTTTGGCTTCAAATCGTACTTTTATGTAATATTGCTGCATTAGCTCTTTTGGTTTTCAAAGATTCGTCAGTATTTTTCCCTTGACCTCTTTATTTTCAGACTTTTGGTATTTTTTTTTTTAATTCACATAGCTTTGTTAGGCGACGAGAGGACAAATATTTTCCAGTGTACTTGCTTGTTACAACACAGTGCCCCACACGTTGAAGGCAAGCCCCCTCCCACCTCGTTTTTGAAGCATTCATAGTTACATGCAGTGTTAGTTTCTTTGTAAGTGATGTAACAGTATTTGCTGACTTCCCACTGGATGGAGGTAGATAAGAAGTACGAGGAATGTATGTACTCAAGTTCTGAGGGTCGGAAGGGACATACCCCTCTTCTTGGTATTCTGTTTGCTGACTCTAAGTTTGTTGCTGTGCTTGATTGTGAGGGGACCTGGGTAGTCAATCTTACTGAGTATCTTGGAAAGAAGACATAGAGACTTGGTAGATAGCCGTTAACGCTGTTTCCCAGTCTTCATATCCGGGGATGGACTTTCTGATTCCTTCTTCCCACACAAAAGGTACACTCACTCTTTTCCCCTAAGGCAGGGACTCTTCTTCATGTTCAAATTAAAAGTCATGCCCACCCTTACTACCGCTTTGAGCAACAGACGTGGCAAAAGGCATACTGTTAGCGGGATCTGTTCCCATTTTGGAAAGAGAAGGCGATACACTGTCTAATCACAGTCTGCGATGGAATCCTGCCGTGGCTGGTGTAGGTCTTAACAACAGGAGCAGTTTGCACTCACTCTTCGGGGCAAGTGTCTTGCGGCTCATCCTACCTGGCTCCATCAGAACTGGGTCCTTAGTCACAGTTACCAAAGTCATATCCTGCCAATACGGAGTCAGGACTTGGAGTAGACTTTTAAGGCAGGACTAATTTTTAAAAAACAAACTAAGTACAATTGCTTGTTAATATGAAGAGAAGTCATATATGTTTGTTCCCAGTTAGTTCGTGTGCAGTTCCATCGCTACACCGAAGTCCTCCATAACTCTTCGGTTATTTTTCTCATTTTCTCCCCTTCCTCCTGTTCTCCTCAATATCAGCTCCCATGAGGCTTTCTGGAGTAATGGACTTAATCTGAAAAGCAGCATCACTAATCTGATGTATGCTACTGGGGTGAATTTATTTGAATTAACTCCTAGCTTATAATGGGCAACTGTCTCTCAAAGACTTTTCCTGGCTTAGTCCACGATGTCTGGCTCCCGATTTTGTTGGCTTTCAGCTCTGCAGTCCTTGGCTTTCATTTCTGCTTTGCAAGTTGAATACCCAGCCTTCTCCCAGCACATCTCTTTCCCGATGACACCAGGGTGCAGCCCATGCATAGTGGCATTCCAGATGTTCCCTAGAACGTTGACCGAGTTATAGCAGGGGATGGATAGAGGACACCAGGAGCTTGTCCGAGCATCCCTCCCGTACGTGTCACTGGTCTTGTGTCTCTGATTGACAGTTGGTTTGGTTTGTTGATGAGTCTGCTGTCTATGTTCCCAGAGACTCTGCTGGCTCCTAGGATCCCTTTGTACTCCATATTCATTTTAAGGTAGGAGAAAAGTGACTTGAGGAACCCAGTTCATGTGAGGAATAGGTCATGTCTTGCTGTTAGCAGGAACCTGCCTGCCTCACCTCCCTGGACTACTGGCTGAGCATGTGGCGCCTTTCCAGCAAGCCTCTTCACACAGTCCCTCGCTGTGGAGAAGAAGACCCCTTTGGCGGCCCAGCTCGCTCTCTGCATGTAGGGTATATTCTGAATAAAATGTGGAGCTGATTTCAAAATGGTATTCTGTTGCCTTCCACCTTTTCGCGTGTGTTAACTGAAATCTTCTTCAATTCTTGTGATTCCTAACACACTTGTCCTTATTTCTGCATTTCTGCTCTGTGAAGTTTTTTTTCTCTATTAGTCTTCTTTGGATATATTTGGGAGTAACTGAGCCGTGCATTCTGGCATTCCCTTGCATCGTAGTCTCCGTGTTGATGCAGAAGGTAAGGCTCTTTCCTTTTCACTTCCCTTCTTCCTATTCCTCGTGGAATTTTAACGTAACTGTCTAAGTCTTCTCTTACGCTCTACGCAGTCATGTGACGGCTCCATCATTCAAATCACAACAAATCTGTACCTGGAGATCTAACAGTTCAGTGAAGGCTCTGCTGTCCATAAAGTATGGTATACCCCCTTTTCATGATATTTCTCATCCTCACCCGCCTTGGTTTTTTTAGCATAATTTATCTCATCTCATCGCTCATCTAAAGGAGGTATACATCTTGACGATAACCTGACCTCAGCCTCTCCTTTTACGTGTGGCTTGTTTTATGCCCAGGGTCCTCTGTCTTTGGGAGTGTTTTGGTGGGATCCTTCAAAAGGACACTGGGGAGATGCAATTTTAAGCAAGAAACCTTCTTTCTTTCTGAAGCCTGCTTTTTAATTTCTCCTAGTTTATCTTTTAGAGCCTCTGCCTTGCTTCTGCAGAAATTCTGCATGATCTGTTTGTCCCCTGGGCTCTATCTGTAAATTTAAAATAGTTACTGTGGTAAATCCTCAAGCACGATGACACTGTCCCCTGATTACGTCCCACTCTGCATGCCAGGCCATACCCATCTATCGCCATGCAGGGTGAACAACGTCAGAGATGCCCGCACTTGGCCAGCCAGCCTGAAACACTCAGGAGAGGCTGGATTGTGGAAGGGCTGTGGGAAATGTGGGAAGTGGCAACAGCTGGCATCATCAGCTCCGTTTCTAGTTCTTTTTACTTCTGCCTCTGTGACACCCGGTGCCATATTATATGTGTATTCCTCCACTGATTCATTTTTCAAAGTAAAACCTGTCCTGAAAACCTGCCCTGTGCCACTGATGGTGTCTCAAGCATATAAGACTGTGGCTTTTAATTTACTCTCTGTGTCAGCATGGGTTATTGGATGCTTGGGTTTCGCTCAGAGCCCCTCCTTCAGTGTTTGTAGGGATGGAAGGTGCTATTACCTCTTTGGAAGAGACCCAATGAAACCTTTGACCTACTGCTTCTACTCAAGACATTTCCTGGGGCAGGATGGGCTTATATAATGCAATGTGTGTCTACTATAGCATTGCTCTCACTGGAGGAAATGAGGAACAATAGCATATTATTCTTGACAAATAGGACAGCTAGTGCATACATCCAGGTACTTGTCGTATGTTTAACATTTGCAGTTACCACGGTCATCTCCATACACGCCACATACTTGAGTCCTCACAGTAGCTCCCCAGACGAGTTCTGACGGTTGTATTTTGTGTTTTTACAGAGAAGGAAGGAAGGGCATGGAGAATTTAATTAAAAAATTCAAGGGCTGAGGAGATTGCCTGTCACTAGGCTGACTGTAGTTCAGATCTCTAGAACTCAATATATAATGAATGAATAAGTAACTAAGTAAGTAAGTAAGTGAATAAATAAATAAACAAAGTTGTGATATGCCCAGGGCTGGCAGGGAGAGTGTGGTGACATGAGGGGTCCCTGGAGATTGCAAGACATTTGGTGTAGACCTTGGTCGTACACACACACACACACACACACACACACACACACACACACAGAGAGACAGAGAGAGACAGAGAGAGAGACAGAGAGACAGAGAGACAGACAGAGACAGAGAGGCAGGCAGACAGACAGATGCAAGTTTCCAAGCTATTAAGTACGGACTCAACCTTCTTACCACATATGACTTGAAAAGAACGAGGGTGGAATTGTGTGCTCAGACATGATCAGCTATGGACTGAGAACAGCAAAGCTGTGAACAGTGTCATGGCACACCCCTTCATTGGTAAGGAAAGTCACAGACTACTTTTATATGGGTAGAACCATATATTCTGACAGAGTTTGACATGGGCAGGTACTCCACTCCTCCTGGAGCTGGGGGACCTGGGAGTCACTTTTACTTTCTATGCCATCCCATTTGGATTACATGTACTTTTTATTTATTTATTTGACTTTATTGTTTTTATATGCATTGGTGTGAGGGTGTCAGATCCCCTGGAACTAGAGTTGCAGATAGTTGTGAACTGTCATGTGGGTGCTGGGAATTGAACACAGGTCCTCTGGAAGAGCAGCCAGGGCTCTTGACCACTGCCATCTCTCCAACACACACATACTTTCTTAATATACTACCTTTGTAAGCACTAAAGATACTTTTAAGCAGTTGAAGACTCTCACCAAACCTGCAATGAACCTTGATGCTGCTGGCACTGGGAGCCAGAAACTTCTCTGCTATGTGAGGCAGACTTGTACATTATGGGATGCTTGCAACACCACACCATCTGTCCCTAGATACCAGTATACCTCTTCAAAATTCTGACAACCATAAATACCTATGGACATTGCCGGATGATCACAGGGCATACATACATGGGTCCATGATCAAGAGCTGTGGTTAGGTGACAACCACTCCTCTCTATCACTGCCTGGGTCTCCTCATTCCAGGGGCTGAAAGGGAGATTGTTCCCCATTTCAGGATCTTTTAACCTTGAAAATTCTTCAGGCCAGATAGAAGATTGTCTAAACCAGAGCAGAGAAGTCTTGTCTGTCTTCTGTCCATTCAACTTCTTCACTGTTAGCCTGTCACTGGATAACCGATGAGCCCCAGAACTCCATTTGGAACTGTGCCCCTCTTTCTGAATTTAGGCTGGAGTGAAGGCACTGATCTTTATCCCTCCTATCAGCAATTTTTTTCAAGGTAGGGGATTCAGATGCTTAACAACTTTCATTAAGAACCCAGCTATTAAGTATGCAAAATATATAGACCATTCCTGTTGAGAAAATAATTATACAGTAAATTAGCCAAATGTCCAGTATGCTGCCTTTTAAGCAAATCTTTGATGTTCCCAGTACTTACAGAAGATATAGGGCATGTTTATTAAGACTCTTCAACTGTGTATAAAGCTAGACCAGTCCAAAGTAATGGTGTCTGCTGAAGGAGTCTTTATCATATGAATTTACCTTCAGTCATCCATTATTTATCTCTGCTATTTTATATGCCATTATAATAAATATTATGACAGAGAAAGCTTTTATGCTTCAACTTATTGTACGACTCTGTACTTGCGTGCAATCCTTCAGGAATGTAACCATGTTTTACCTAGAGTTAACGTAAATCATCACTCGCATTAGAATGAAAAATTCACGGTGTGTGTGTGGGGGGGGGGTAAGGCTCTTTCTTCAATAGCAAAGCGTAAATGCACCCTCATGTTGCCTGCCAAGCTCCTCACGCCACTCACTGCCCGGCCCAAAACTGTGTCTAAGCTTCGAAGTGACTACATCCCAGAGAGGGAAATTGGAAGGTTTTGGAATATTTTTACTCCTTTGTCAGTTTCTGGCAAGATAAGCTTTTTTTTTTTAATCCAGAAATATTGCCAATTACTGTCTAAGCATTTTTAATAGTTTTGCTTTTACGTAACTCTGAACTCCATACCAAATTAAATACAATGTTCTCCCGTGTCCGCTCTCCTGCAATTATCTATAGGCATTGATAGAGTTATTTTACAAATTGCGTTCCAGTAACAGAGAGTGAAATGTTCTGGCCTGTACACAATGAAGAAAGAGTTGTCATGATTTTCTCATTAAGGACATTTGTGTGTTTTTGGCAGGGGGGATGCTGGGTGTTTATGGGGAGCCTGGGAATTAGAGTTGATTGTGATGGTTGATTTCAAGGTTAGAAATGACAGATTCGGCCCCTCTCCTTCAAGATTTTAAGAGAAATCCAGGGTTCTGCCAAGGATCATTTTGGGTTACTTCCCAGTTTCAAAGTGTACAATCATCTTGAGAGCCCCCCTCCCCGCCCTCCCCCCGCCAAGCATTTTCTTATTAGGAGCAAAATACACATCTGGGTATGGCAGTACTCGCCTGTGATACAGACTTGGGAGGCTGAGGTAGGAGGAGCATACTTTTAAGGCAAGCATGGGCCACATAGCAAGACCCTGTCTCAAATAACCAGGGCAAATGGGACGTTACATACTGTACAGACTAGCTAAAATGTACAGGGGCAGGAAGAGATATTGCCTGCTTCCTTTCCTGGCTGTTAGAGAGTGCATCTATTGGCATCTAGTTTTTACTCCTAAGCCTGTCTTAGATCAGGCCGACTCCCCACCAAGGCTGCTCCTGATGCTGGCCTGCGCTCACCCACCTGAGAGCTTCAGATATCACAAATCAATTCTGGCTTCATTTTCCTCATGCCTTTCCCAGCGATGAGGCTGCCATTCTTCACCACCATTAATGTCCTTAAATGATACTGGAAAAACTGGCGTTCCAATGTCCCGCCTAGAATATCGGTGAATTATTAATCTGGTTTGGTTAGATGCTTATTGTAGTTCTGTGAGTAATGTCATGTCAATAATATGCTCGGCACCAGTGTCCCTTGCCATTGTAAATGTGACAAGTCCTATTTAAGGTTGCAGAACATAAAACCAGGACTGAGAGTCTGTAAAGAAGGGCAAGAGCCATCAGCATAATGCAATTAAGGCCCATTGGATTAGAATTTGCAAGATGCCATTAGCAATAAGCTCGGAATGTAGATTATAGCTTTGCTTACAGTGGGTTTTTTTTTCTCTCTCGCAGCAATAACGCTGCTCTTGTAAATTCTAAGTGTATAAAATAAATACAATATAAAGTAGACTTGAATGAGAATATATGGATGTTGTTAATTTCTTGGAAGCTTCTCCGAACTGTGCATTGGAGAAGACGAAGCAGGGCCAGATTGCTGTGTGGTGTCCCCTGTCTTAGCTGTCACCTGCCCTTTCCTGCTGTACCTCTTTGAAGTTCACCAACCTTTTTTTTTTTTGTCATCTGTATGAATGGTGCAGGTTAACATATCCTGTATATGTTAACATATACTGCATAGGGATTTTCACGTCTCTGTTAAATGTAAAAGCAGCAAGGAATGTGTCTGGATGGCTTGCTATTCTTGCTTTTATTGTCAAGTTGGTGTCTTTACACGAGTGTTTCTTTACAAGACTGCTTCTTTACATGAGTGCTTCTTTGCACGACTATTTCTTTACACGAGTGTTTCTTTACAAACTGCTTCTTTGCTGACACAACTGCCTCTTTACATGCATGTTTCTTTTACAAGGATCCAGAAACAAACTCTTCTTGTTCTCACAGGAGAGGGGTGGGCAGAACTACCAACTCTGCCCCCACCTAAAAGCAAGACTGCAAAGTTACTCTTCCCTGATTGTCTTAGCCGGGATCCTTTTGCTGTGAAAAGATACCATGACCACAGCAACTCTTACAATAGAAAGCCTTTAATTGGGGCTGGCTTATAGTTCAGAGGGTGAGTCCATTACTGTCATGGGGCAGGGGGGAGAGAATGATCACATGCAATTGCTGGAGAAGAGACTGAGAGCTCTACATCTGGATCCCCAGGCAGCAGGAAGAGAGAAAGACACTAGGCCTGGCTGGGGCTTTTGAAACTTCAGAGCCTGGCCGCATTGACACACTTCCTCAACAAGGCCACACCCACTCCAGCAAGGCCACACCTCCTACTCCTTTCAAATACTGACTTCCTGTGGGGCCATTCTCATTCACACAATGAAACACCAAGTGTGGCCCATGATGGACAGAACTTTCTGGGCATATTAGAGGCCCAGCGCTATGAGGCCACCCAAGGCCTCTGTGTTTCTCCATTCATTGGCTTCCATGGTAAGATGTAGTCCTGTTGATTTTTTTTAACCACACACGTTTGTGTGTTTGTGAGTTTGTTTGGAGTTGTCACAGTACAGGTGTGGCGGTCAGAAGACAGTGGGAGTCAGTTCTCTCCTTCCACCGTGTGGGTTCTGGGGATGGACCTCAGCCCGACCACAGGCGTCATCCCACGCTGCCCTCCTCTTTTTGACTCTTATCATGATAGTGGTTTTAACAAATCATAACAGTGAAGAGCTGCCGTCTCCTGCAGCATTTGATGTGCTGTTGATCACACAGGCCAGAGTGTGAGTCAGAGACTCCTTTGGTCCAGTTGAGTGGAGAATGTAGAGCCTATGAAATACAGGGGTAAGATGTGGCACGCTCCCTCCCCCTGGCTTGGCTAGCACACCAAATACTGCTCTCCCTGTAAGAGAAATGGGATAGTGAAGAAGATGACAAGCAACTGCTAAAAACAAACAAACTAACAACCCCCCCCCCCCAAAAAAAACCCCACCCACATTCTTCAGGCAGTTGACAGCTTACAGTTGTATAATGACAGCTACCTTTTGTTTGTTTGGTTGGTTTTGATTTTTTTTTTTTTTAACTGCTAATTTTTTTGATTTTGTTATGTTTTTTGACTACTGTCTTGTTTGGTTGGTTGGTTTGGTTTGGCTTTTTGTTTTGTTTTTTATTTTGTTTTATTTTTTGTTGGTTTGTTTGTTTCCCTTTGTCTTTGACCACTACCCTTTTGAGTAGGTTTGGCCATGAAATGTTTTCTTCCTTTTTTGAGACAGGGTTTCACTATGAGGTCCAGACTGGTCTTGAGCTCATGAGAAGCTTCCTGTATCAGCCCCTTGAGTATTGGGGTTATTGGATGAGCCACGGTGCTCAGGTTCCTGGAATTATTTCTGTCTTACTTCCTAAGATTGTATTTTATGCAGCACATCTTTTGTCTGCCTCTGTGGGTAAGCAGACTCTGAGTGGGCGGGGCTTCCTCTGATGTGCTGCACTAATGAGAGAGGCAGGAGATGGCCTTTTTGGGAAACCTTTAACAACACTCTCTCAGGCTGTGCTAAAGACTGAAAGAATGGAAGAGAGGGGTGAACACTGTCTCCCTCAGTGGCAGTGCAAGCTGACAACACACTGCCCTGTCTATTTGCTGATACTGGGCTTGGCCTCAGTCTCTAACAGGGGCTGAGAACCAGGCCAGGAACCTGGCCGTGGACCAGAGGAGAGAGGTGGGCAGCATGGGCATGGTGGTCTATAGAAGCAAACGAAAGGGAAATTTCCACTTAGCATGGACAGTGGCCCTTCTGGTTACTATCTGGATGAAGACTTGAACTTCTTCTCTGTGGACTTGGGTAAATGGTTGTAGCTCCGGAGAGACAGATACACCAGAGCCTGGGCTTAAGGGCAGCCTCCTGAGATGGCTGCCGTTGTCCAGTGAGGACCCATTCTTATCAGTGAGGAGTGAAGCCACTCAGTGCACATCCTGGGGGAGATCTGCGTTCATAGGCTGTTCCTCTGGGTTATATTCTACTTTACATTTTCAGTCCCCAATAAACAGCCACTATTATTCCCATATTACGGAGGAAAAAGCTGAATGCCTCAGGAGAATTAATCCCAGCACTCCTGTGGCTTGATCCATGGTATAATCAAAACGTTTACTGTTAAGAACATGCACTGACTGGGCTTGGAAAGGCATGTGTCTGTGACTTAGGGGAGGTTAGGGGACGTTCAGTAGGCCTCCCCCAGAATCCCAGGATCATGTATCACCCTTCATGGAGGTGCTCTTGAATCCTTCCCCTTGATAATTATCAGAGTTAAGATTAGCAAGAGGAGTCTATAGTCACCACACTACAGGTTATTAAAAAACAGTGGGCAGCGTGCTTGAACAGCTGCCTTCAAATTCACAATGCTAGCATTTTATGATGGTCTTGTACCACGGCTTATATAATAGACTTGTTTCCTGTCTCAAAAGGCAAGTACCATTTATGCTCCTTCTCAAGTAAAGGCAGCCCGAGGCCCAGTGTACCCCTGAGTCATGTTGTCAGTGCTGTGGTCCCACTGAGCTGTGAATCCAGGTCAGCCTGGCTCTGGCTTCTCCATTGAAAGTGACATCATGTCTCCAGTTTGCTATCTAAATACCTCATGCTGTTCCCCATCTGGTCCCCCTGGTTTTAGGCAGTATCACATGTGAGTCACACTTGGCTGATTTATACTCATGAAATACCAGAGATCACTGTGGCATAACGGCCGCCAGCAGTCCATTTGTGTCTACAGGGATAGCCTCATGAATCGTGGACACAGGTTCTAGAACATCATAGTGAGCAGACAAGGAAGCTTGTATCCTGAAGGTGTGTCTGTCCACTTTGACACCACCTTAATCCCAGAGAAATAAGAGAGGGGGACATGGGCTTTTGCATGATCTCCCTGGTTGAGCCCCAAGTATTGGGGGCAGGTGGGCTTTTAAGCTCCTTAGAAGGTTCCAGCATATATGGGATGCCACCTGGGTGGTTCAGTTTGAACACCTGAGGCAGGGGAATCTGTTTTCATAATTTATAATCAATTAACATCTCTATTTTGCCTCAGAAGCCAAACTTGCATAGTGGTCTTATTAGAGGAAATAGTGAAGATTTGGGGAAGTGGGGCATTTTATACCACTTTCTGTTACCCAAGACAGACAGGTAGGTAGAGTGATCAGAATGTACGTAAATATGGGACCCTGGAAGACTTGACCTGACCTGACCTGACCTGACCTTCCCTCCCCTTCCCTCCCCCTCCTCTCCTCCCCTCCCCTCTTCTCCTCTCTCATCCCCTCCCCTCTTTTATTCTCTTTCTCCCCACTCCCCTCCCTCCTTCCCTCCCTCCCCCCTCTTTCCTTCCCTCCCTTCTTCTATCCACCTCCCCCTCTCTTCCAGCTTCTATGCCCCGCTTTGTAGTCAGGTCTGACCTTTTGCTCAGTCCTCCTGCCTCAGCCTTAGCTCAGCCTACTCCAAGTACTCCCGTTACAGCCTTTGACACCACATGCTGCTCTGGGTACTAGTCCTGCATGGTTGTGTTCATCGCACTCGTTAAAATTTTTCTAGAATCCATGTGAGTTTGAAGCAAGATGTTACCTGAAGCAAGGCTGGGGAGCTAGACATGGGATTCATGTCTGTCACCACTGTCCTCATCCTGTGTCTCCATTCTTCTCCTGGGCACACGAGGTTTACACTGTATTATGTCTCCTAACAACTTCTCTGTCAATGAACCTTGGTTGTAAGCAATATCCTCCACCGTCCAATGGAACCCTCTTGAGATCCTGTGTACAGCCCATTGCACTGCCTTCTGTGGAGGCAACATCACAGAAGGGGGAGGCTCCATGACCAAGATGAAGCCAGCTTTGCTAAACGTGAGCAGTGGAGGTTCTTTGCCCTGTTTTAGTGTGCTGACTCAGGGCCTGTTCCCTACAGCCCTTGGTGACCTATAGATACAGAAGACCTTGCTGGCTATGCTGAGGAATTTGGAGTTTTTTGCTGGCTCATCTGAATTGCAAAAGGGGATTTTTGCATGGATACTTTGCCAAAGCAGAGACCAGGCTTTGGTCAAACAAGACTTTTCATGTTCTAGATGGCACATGCTAACACAGACACTTGTTAAGAAAAGTAATGTTTTTGTTTTTGTTTTTTATAAAGATGGGTCATTTCCAAATCTTGAATATAGTGATGATTATATGAATTGTTACATTCTTCTCTTTTGTTTTCTATTGCTGTGATAAAGACACAAATGCAACTTTGAAAGAAAAAGATTTAATTTGACTAACATGTCCTGATCACAGGCCATCGCTGATGGTAGCCAAGGCAGGAACTCAAGCAGGGCAGTAATCTGGAGGCAGGAACTGAAGCATAAACCATGGAGGAATGCTGCTTACTGTCTTGCTCGGCTTGCATTCTTACACACCCAGGATCACCTGTCCAGGGGATGGAGCTGCCCACAGTGGTCCAGACCTTTCCACATCAATCAGTAATCAAGAAAATGCTCATAGGCCAGTCTGATGGAGGCATTTTCTCAATAATTGTTTCTTCTTCCCAGATGACCTTAGCTTATGTCAAGGTCACAAAATAACTAAGCAGCACACACAGAAGAAAATGTCACATAATTTGACACAACGATAGACCAAGCGAAGGAAAGAAAATGAATACATCTCCAAACTGGTAAAGACAAAATAAACAAAAACAAACAAAAAACAGAAACAAAAACAAATGCAAAAGCAAAAAACCCATAATGACTCTGGAATAACAATAAATTGTAGTATTGTGAGTGCTGAGGTTTTTCAGGGTTTGGTCATGTACTATACACTGGTGTGATATCACCACTGAGGGGAGCCGGGTGATGCTGGCTGTGAGACCTTTTATACCAGTTTTGACCTCTTCTGTGACTCTGTCACTACTCCCAAATAAAAGCACATGCACTACACCAGCACAGTGACTTGTGGCCCGCCCTAGATCAATCACTGACAGTCACCACCAATCTAGGCAGGAAATCTCACACTGGCAGGTTGAGCCTCCTGCCTTCCCTCCCCTGATAACCCACTGCTCCACCCTTCAGAAATGAGTTCTGTCTGCTGTCTCTCTACCAGGCTGCTCCATTCCTAGACAGAACACAAGCCACAGTCAACGTTTTGATGAAGCTGCAAAGCTTGCTAGGAAACCAGGAGGGTAAACCCCATCCCCAGTAGAGGAGTGGACACACCCCACTCTAATTCCCAAAACCACGTTCTCCCCAACCCCCAAGACTTCACTGAGTTGCACAGTTTTTCAGAAGCAAGAAACCTGATACCCATGGTGGAGAACTCTGAATCTTACTGTGGACTGGAGTCTCTATCCCCAGGAGGCTAGTAACCTGCAGCTCACGGATTAGTGGGGTGACTTCTCACTCCCCCTGGATATATATGTCCTGGTTTTGTTCTTATTAGCAATGACAGCTCAGCACTATATTTTAAAGAATAAAAGTGTGTGTGTGTAGGGGGGGACCAAAGTTATACACAGAGAGTAATGTGTGGGTCACTTGGCTAGGCCATCGGTTTCGTTGGATTGCTTTGGGGTCACCATCTGGGAATGTTCTCCCCGTTTTATGGGGGAAATATGTACATGTATTTTCATAATGTGTAGCATACATGTCCTTTGGGATTTCCAGCAAGGAATGACCACTTTACCGAATGCCTGACCTTTCTTTGTGTATAGTTGCATTTCTCTATAGAATTCTGTGCATCACAATACTTGCCTTGCCCTGGGTGAAGGGAGATGGGAAGCTTAGGAGTTAGGGGCTGGGGGGCTGACAGTTTATCTGCTTGTTCTAAAGATCTGATCAAGCACTTAAGAGTTTATCATGCACAAGAGCGTGGGAGAGTACAAGTCACCTGTCAACAGATTCTATACAGCTTAGCAGAATTCTTACCCAATGGATAAAAACAAGGAAATAGGAAAGTGCGGGATTTAATTATCATTTCTGCAGTCTTTTAAGATGCCACCCTGTGAAGCAGATGGAAATATTCCCCGCTGCTCAGTATTTTTCTTAAAGATATATTTTAATTTTACATGTTTGTGCGTGTGCACTCTCATTCATGTGCACATGCACTTTGGAGGCCAGAAAAGAGTATCAGATCATCTGAAGCTGGAGTTACATGTGGTTGTTAGCTGCCCAACATGAATGTTGAGAACCAAACTCTGGTCCTTCAGGAGAGCAACAAGTGCTCTTAGACTGCTGAGCCATCTCTCCAGCCCCTCACTGTTTTCATTGTTAATGGAGGGCTCTCCCTGGCTCGGAGTTTCTGAGTAGACTACACTAGCTGATCAGCAAGCCCCATAGATCCTCCTGTCTCCACCTTTCTAGTTTTTGGACTGCATGCATGTGCTGTCACATCTGGCTTGTAATCATGCGTAGGTTCTAGAAATCAAACTCAAATCCTCTTGCTTGTGTGGCAAGAATTTTCCTAACTGGTCATCTCCTCAGACCTGCACTTTATTTATTTAGAGTTACAGAAACTTCTCACCATGTTGCCTCATCTGGCCTCAGACTTACCCAGGATTATAAGTGCATGCGACCACCCCTGGCTGGATTGTCTTTAAGGGTGATGCAGGCTCAGCGGACTCATCTCAGCACCTGGGATGAGTCTTTTGAGATTAGAACTGTCCATTCCATTGTGGCCAGGCTTGTTCCTGTTGCCTCCCCAACCCCTAGTAGATGCTGCTCTTTGGAGCACATATTTAATGATAACATGAGTTAGAAGACACCTTGGAGCCTCTTCCGTGTGCCAAGTGAAGCCATGCATAACCCCAACTTGGAGATCCAGCCAAGTCCCTCCCATGCTCCCCGGACTTGACAGTAAAAGCCGTGTTCTTCCATTCATTCCAGTGATGTATAGTCTCTCTGGGCATCTGATATTAAGCAGGGAAATTCTGACATGTTCCATAACGCACTTACTGTAACTTGATACCACGAACTATTCCTGCTGTTATTTATCATTTCTTTTTTATTTTCTCTCATTCCAGCACAAAGCCAGGGTGGAAGCAATGACCCTGGACCTGGCCGTGCTCCGTAGCGTGCAGCATTTTGCTGAAGCATTCAAGGCCAAGAATGTGTGAGTGTTTCAGTTCGGGGTTATACATCACAATTCCTTCCCATTGTAATGTCTTTATCAGATGAACACCATCGGGAGAACACAAGGCTGTCTTGGCACCGGAGGCTCATTTATATTGGGACTTTTAAGGTGGACCGTATTTTCTTGACTCTGAGTCACCCTCCTCATGAGATGTGTCATCAATCTAATAACAGCTTCCCAGACCAAAAAGCAAGAAGCAAAAGCATTATTAAAAACTTGTAGGGCTGATACACACCAGGGCAGTTTTAAGATGCACCTTGTTAGAAACACGTTGTGTATCTATCAGAATCGAGGAAAAGCGTACCTCAAGGGCATCGGACAAGCTCACTTGTTCTGTACTGAAATCCTGAGCATGCTGTCTTCTGATACTTTGCAAGCTTTTGATGCTTCAATGTGGGGTATGGCTATAGCTCTGGACACGGATGCGGGTTGTAAGACTTTTGGGCCTTTTCCAACTCCGGGTGCCTCCTGGTACCCACAGCCCTGGTTGCATCTTGTGTCTATTGCATCTGCTGACATTGGAAGTGGGGGAACGTTCTTCATCAGCTCTCCAGACTCCCTTAGTTGAGGTGTAGTGGGGGTGGGGGTGGGCTGTATACACTCTTACCCTCTAGCAGCCTTCCTTCCCTGCAGAGAAAGAAGGAGGAGAAATGAAGACAAAAAAGAAGGAAGGAAAGGGGGGAGGGCATGAAGCCGAGACCCAGGCTCCACGCTATGTTATAATTATAGTATTTTGTTTCCACGGTTTATTTTCATGATTGCTTCTATAGGGCAAACAGTACTGGTTTCTCATTTACCACAGTGGCTTCGGTTTCATTAATAAATAACTAAGCCTAATTTTATTTTCCAATGAGGTGATGGGAGCATGAGGATTAAGTTACTCATAGCCCAGGTGGTGCTAAGGGAGAAAGAGTGATGTGAGGAAGTCCAGCGTGCTTAGACTGGCAGGGCTCAGAAGAGGCTGGGCTGAACTTCCCAGAGTGGATGAGATGAGTGGCGGAGGGGTCTTCAACCAGGCATTCAAATGCTACTGTGTTGCCTGGTTTAATTATAAGCAACCAGGAATGTGGGTACCAGGAGGCACCAGGAGTGCTGGGTGCACTCTGGTCCTTTCGACCATCACAGTATTTGATCTTTGTTTAGCTAGCAAGTGGGCTGACTGCTTGGACAGAGCATTCTTTTCCCACGTACTTTTATCATTGCCACGTGAAGTCCCTTCGATGGCTCACAGGCACAGCTAGATTCCCCCACTCCCTCCAGTCTTGCCAATCAGAAATGTGAGCCCCACTATGGGCTCCTTCCGGTGCTATGTCCTCAGTAGCTGCCCTCCCTTAAGAGCACTATCCGAGCGGCTGGAGGTCAGGGACAGCACCGGCTTGAATATTTATTCATCTCCTCCTTTGTCATGTGTTTGTCCATTTACTTATCAGACATTTGCTGAGCACTTCCAAATGCCCAGCCATTCGTCTGAGAGGATATTGCTGACCACTGGACGCTAAGAGATCTCAGACAAGCCACAGCCTCAGTTCTAGGCAAGATGGGTTTTATTACAGCTGCCAAGTCCTCATCCCAATATGCCAATGATTGTTGAGGAACGAAATTACTAACAATCCCAGCAGCAGAAGTAACAGCTCATTTTGGGGGAGGGGCGTGTCCAGCCAGGGCACACACGTTTAAAACTCCTTGCTCACACCTTCTGGTTCAGATTTGAAAGCACTCTTTCACGGTGGGAGTGACTGTGTCCATTACAAAGATGAGAAAAGTGAGGTTAGAAAGGTCGGGGAAGGAACGTATAGATGGCATTTGGTAAGTCATAGGGCCAAGCTGCTACGGGCACCAGGGTTCCGCCTAACTCCTGTGTGATGCTGTCTTTTGTTGTGAAGGTAATAGGGACTTGTAGTCAGAGAACCAGTGAGTTTATTAGGGCCACCCAGGAGTTGATGGCCCAAGGAGCATTCTGTCTATTCTTACCTTTCATTTCTCCCCTACTTCCACTGTTCTGATTGGGTACTGAAGTGTCTTGGCCGAAGAGAGACGAGAGCTTGATCACAGCCCTGTCCTCCATCGCTCAAAGCCGTCATTAGATTTTTATCCAGTAAGGAGTTCAGAAACCATCATGCTTAAGGGCCCTTTGCAATCACCGACCCAGACTCTCGGAGGGCAAGACCACCCGTTTCGCACTAGTCTTTGATTTTTCCAATACTCGATTGTTCAGGCCCAAGGGCACTTTCCCTTCGAGCCTCTCTCAACCCCGTTCTCTCTGCATCTTAAGAGTGGCATAAGGGTTGCACTGCGTGGAGAAATACTGCCCTACTGAAAATATGTACAAAGAAGCAAGCGGTTTTTCCCTCTTGACATACTGCCAGTACCAAAGCTTCCCCTGGAAGGGCAGATGACAGCTCAGTGCTAACGGCCTCTGGATCCGGGGAGCTGTCAGGAGTGAATTTAAGTGCTGGTGACCAGGCTGCCAGAAAAACACGTGTAACTCTATTCTTATCACTGCCACCCATCTTCAGACATTAAAATTCCCTTGTGTGTAAAACATAATGACAAATGAAAGCAAGCCTGCCAGTTCAGAACCAGTTCTTTTTTTTTTTTTTTTTTTTGTGCAAGTTGGACCAAAGAGCCTCTCTGTGTAAATTCCATGTGGATGCCCCATTATGTTCCAGTTAATAGATCTTTTCGGCACCTGAACATGAGCACCCTGGAACACCATAAGGCCCCCATGCAATCTTTGTTGCAAGTGTCACCTCTCACCCTGGGATGGGCAAATGAATTTATTTTGTCCCTTAGTCCCTTGGAGATGAAGAAAATGGAGAAAGAAAGGAAGGAAGGAAGGAAGGAAGGAAGGAAGGAAGGAAGGAAGGAAGGAAGCTGAAGGCAAAACACTGGTAGAAAATGCAGCTTGCCACATAGGCTGCCGAGCTGGCCTCCTTGCCTTGGGGACACTGGGAATCAGCCACCATAGATGTCTTCTCTTTGGAGGGTGGGGTGGGGAGGTAAAGACTTTTTTAGAGTGAACAGGATTGGTGCCAGCTATGGGAGCAGTAGGGGCTAACCAAAGGTTTTGTTCACTCTGTGCACGGCAGCATGCTAAACTCTTCTCCTGCTCTGTGTGTGCCTGTGTGGGTGTGGGTGTGCATGTACATACATGCATGTGGAGGCCAGAGGTTTGACAACACATGTCCCCCGCAGTCACCTCTCCACTTAGTTTTTTTTTTTTGAGGGAGGATCTCCTTAGTGAACCTGGAGCTGGCTACTTGGCTAGGCTAGCCTCTCAGGATTCCTTCTATCCCTGCATTTCTGAGATTATAAGTGTGTCTTCCTTTGTCCAGCTGCCACCTCTGTGGTGGTTTGAATGAGAATGTCCTCCTAGAAGCTTAGGTTTGAATGTTTGGTCCTCAGTTGGTAGAACTATTTGGTAAGGATTAGGAGGTGTCACGGAGGCCTTGGAGGTGTGTTACCAGGGAAAGACTTTGAGGTTTCAGAGGACTCTCAGCAGTACCAGTGTGCCTTCTCTGCCTTGTGCTCGTGCATCAAGACAGAACCTCTCAGCTTTTGCTCCAGCGCCATGCCTGCTTGCCTGCTGCCATGCTCCCCATCCTGATGGTCATGGACTCTAACCCTTTGAAAGTGTGGGCCCCAAATAAACTCATTCTAAAGTAAGTTGCCTTGGCCGTGGTATCTTAGTCCAGTAATAGAAAAGTAACTTAGGTACTATAGATCTTGAGGTCTCAAACTGAGGTTCTCATGCATGTGTAGCATGTATCTTACTGACAACCAGCTCCCCAGCCCGAGGGCAAAGCTTTTATAAATATATACATTCTCTGTCGGCCTCTTACAGTAACCCTAGATTCTCACTATCCTCACTCAGTTTACCAAATCAGAAGGTCCAAGCACACACAGAGTCTGAATCACTTTCCCTTTGAATCATGTGTTAGATGGGGAATTTTAACCCAAGATTGTCTGCATCCAGACACAGAGAAGACACGTAACCACTTGCTATGACTGCTCTGCTGCAGTTCTGTGCAGACTGCCTACCCAGTCTGCCTCTCCAAGTTGTTTGCATGTTGCTTGTCTGTCTGGGTGGTCAGCTCAGGAACCTGGATCTGCTTCTAGATGTTTCTCCCCAGAGTTAGTGGTTGTGGTGGTCAGCCAGTATCTCTAAGGCTAAATTATTTTGGGCATTACTGGAAAGTTCCCAACCAAAGACTGTGGCAGTTTCCCACTGAGCTGTGCTTTTTTTTTTTTTTTTCCTAAATATATTTTTGTTTAAATTAGGATTCAGGAAAGGAGCCAGCCTCCATAGTTCAAGTAGGCAAGGGTATCTGTTAGTGGGGAGCAGCTGGAGCAAGTCTTTTTCTGATAATCACTCAGGCTGGTCTTTGGGATGCCCTGTGACAGACTCCAAAGCCTCAGCTTCTTGCTGATGGCTTCTTATCCACTTTGACTCTGACTGTAACTTCTTCATTTACCAGAATAGAAAGCCGACATGTTGGGGCCTAAAACAGCCCGGCGATCCAAGGACAGGATGTTCCAGAAGCATGTTCTTTCTCACTAGAGTTCTGTCGTTCCCAATAAAATGGAAGGCTGTGCTCCAATCCTTCAGTGTTAAAAGTTGAGAACGGCTGGCCATAAAGGACGTGGGTTCCTAGGAGTCTCTTGCCAGCCAGCGCTCATTGGCCAAGGGTTTCATTCGTCCTGGAAGGGAACTGCAGTCGATAGAGGATTCACATTAACTGAGTCGTGCAATTCTGAAGGTTTCTAGAGCACCATTTTCATCACTGGTTTCTATTTCTCGTCTCAGCTTTCTGTCTTTGGGATAATTTAAATAAATTTGGCTCTATTTCACCAAGAAAATCATACTAAGATGTGTTTTATTTGAAGGTTAAAATAAAGGTTTTCTGTCCTTATTAAACATTTGAGAGAAAAATCTTCAGCAAAATTGTTTATTTTTTCTCTCCACTAGATGAGTGTCAGAACTGGAGCTACTAACCCGGGATATTATGTTCTTGGATCCATATTCTAGAGTTCTGTCTTTTTTCCATCTCTAGAAGTGGGTGGGCTATAAATTATTAAATAAAACCCTAATTTTGAGGGATAAATTACCCAGAAGACCAATGTGTAAATTACAGATTAATCTTTCCTTTTCTCCCTAGCTCAGCTTTGTGAGTAATGTTTTAGCCAACATTTCTGCATCCATCTTTGCTCAACATGAGAAATCCACCCTGCTTTGTGCACCAGGGGATCCTGTTGCTTTGCCTTTCCTCCCAGTATGAAAACTCCAGAAGAGACAGCACAGAGGCTGGTTTCCATTGCAACGGATGATCTCCATTCGGGTCTCTGTTCTGATGGTTCATGGAAGTTTTGATGAAGCCTTCCCCACTCATTGTTCTTCTACTCTATATATCTTCCAGTTTAAATCACTGAAAAACCACATTATGGTTTATTTAATAGATCGAGAAACACCAGGGAGGGAACAGCTCATCTCTTACAAATTCTTTACTTTTTTTTTTTTTCCTACTTAACTCTTTAGGTGCAAATCTTTTTACATGACATTAAAAAAACATTTCAAAAGAATATCATAGAGTAAACAAATACCTCTGTGAAATAGTGCAGTATCAAGCAGGGCTCAGTACATTTTCCTGTAAAGGGCTAGGAAGTAAATATTTTACATTTTAAGATGATGAACTCTTTGCAAGAATTCAGTTTTGCCTTTGTAGCGTGGAAACAGGCATGGCTAGTGAGCTCCAATAAAACTTCAGTGTCAAAAGAACTGTGGGCAGTATGTATCAATAAAACTTTATTGACAGAAGAACCATGGGCAGTGTGTGCCAATAAAACTTTATTGACAAACATTCCATAGCTAGACTTCTCTGCAGGCACACTATGTTGACCATCGGACAATAGCCCACAACCCCTCCTTTTGTAGAAATAACAGGTTTGGGGATGTCAGCTGGATTTAAATTTAAATTTCAGCTCTACTACAAGGGTTGTTTTTTGGTTTTTGTTTTTTTTTTTTCTTAGAAAAGGGATCGTGCAACTAGTTCAAATGGGTAGGTACATAGAGCTAATCTGTTCATCTGTTCATGATCAGTTTCATCATTCTATAAAAGCTGCCTTTGGATATTTATTCTGTGGGAGGAGGAATTTGAGTAGAATGGTGTGCTGTGCTATGTTTTCTGGAAAATATCTCTGTATGGGAAACAGTCCAAGTAACACCCCGAATATCATTAAATAAGGAAGATCCTGAAGCTGTGATGGGAACTTGAAGGCATATAATGATACTGGTGATGGCTGCTGTTTATCAGCTCTTAGTCATTTGTCTTATATAGCTAAGGGGTCAGAAGACAGGTCCAAAATAGCCAAAACAACTACAGCATCTCCCATTTCTACCCAGTTCAACAAATAATATATTTTACAGGTCAAGAGATTAAGAATCCTCTCTAAGGTCATGCTAATAGCTAGTTGGCTAGGCTAGATCTTAAGCCCAAATCTCCACTGAGCTCAGCAAACTCAACTATTTGGAAAATAAGAGAGATCCAAGTTATTTGGGAAAGGCTCTGTCTAGCACACATTCCCCCCCCCCCCCGAAGGAGGTTTGTCCCATTAATTGGATGGATGACAGCCCTTGCCTACTGGGATGATTATTAAGGTCACTCCAAGGTCAGAGTTGATGCTTTGTGAAGCCAATTTTCTATCACCAAGAGGAGATTTGTTTGCTGAGTTACATATAAAGGAGGTTAACCAGACCCATCAGAGAAGAGGCTCAGCCCTCAATTAAGGTACCCAGACCATTTTCTTCCGAATGTCTAGGAGGTGCTTCTCCATGGAGTCCCCTTAAGCAGAAATGGCAGCTATTTGCTCTCATTTACCGTTGTCTGTATACATTTACTCCAAATGTCAGTGCTCATTTCCCCTCAGTTCCTACTTGTCTTCAAAATGATGCTTATCAGTAGACAGACAAAGACCAAAGGGTCATTTTGCTATGAAGACCTCTGAAGCAGAACCATTACATTCACATGCAAACTCAGCTCTGAGCCCTGATATCCTGCTGACTGAGGTACAGGCTCTGCACTTGCTGATGCTGCCTGCTCCATTCTCAGAGACCAGGTCTAATTTCTTGTGTGTTTGTGGATTATCTACCCCCAACCCTGTGCCTCTCTGTATCTCACACTCGTAGAAACATCTCCAGGATCTGCGTGGTGGCTCTAGCCACTACCTCATACTCTTCCCTCATACCTGCCTATCACCTGCTCAGGGGATGCCTGTGTGTTTCTAGACAGCCTCTAGTTTCCTTCCTTTCTCCTTAGCTCCACTTCTATATCAACAAATCATTTCTTAGATCAATGGTTCTCAACCTTCCTAATGCTCAGACCCTTTCATACAGTTCCTCATGTTGTGGGGACACCAACCATAAAATTATTTCATTGCTATTTCATAACTGTAATTTTGCTACTGTTGTGAATCACAGTGTAACCATCTGATATGCATGATAACTGATATGTGACACCTCCCCCAAAGGGGTCACGACCCACAGGTTGAGAACCACTGTCTTAGAGCATCAACAACACACCCAGTCATCACATGCAATACTTTGGGATGCTTCCTGTTTTCTATGTTGACTGTTTGTTGTTGTTACACCAAGCCCCAGGGAGCAGAAGCATCAGTGAATTTGTCTCTGACTTCATTCTGTGTCTTTGTTCTGTTACTTATGAAGAACTTGGCAAATTACTCTGTCTTTGTGATCCTCAGTCAATTCATGGATGAAAATGAGAAGAGATGGTCAAAGAACTCTGTGGTTGTTGAGAGGATCAGGTAGCACGCTCTTCTCACAGTATACTGCCTGGTGTCTGGTGTGTACTCAGTACAGAGTCCTCACGTTTGTTGTTATCTCTTCCTTGTCTTCTGTCGTATGTCACACTGCCTTACGGTAAGTTCAGAGCAGTTAGTAGATGGATGGATGATGGATGGGTGGGTGGGTGGATGGGTAGATGTAGGTATGTATGTATGGATGGATGGATGGATGGATGGATGGATGCATGGATGGATGTATGGATGGGTGGGTGGATGGATGGGTAGATGGATGGATGAGTGGGTGGATGGGTAGATGTATGTGTGTATGTATGTATGTATGAATGGATGGATGGATGGATGCATGGATGGGTGGGTGGATGCGATAAGAGGAGAATGACAAAGTGGAGGCATATGGGGCCATTTGGAGAAATTCACGTTTTTGTTTGTTAATTTGGGGGGCTTTTTTGAAACCTCATTTTTGATGCCCCAGGCTGGACTTGAACACCTGATCCTACTACCTCCACCTTTCCATTGCTGGTTTCTAGGCTCCTGGCACCATGTGCAATTCCAAACTTGACTGTTAAGGCACTGGTTCTCGACCATTCAGTGTTCTTCAACAGATACCCTTTGTGTAGTGTTAAGATGGAATGTATCTAAATCTTGGGAAATGGCCATTAAAGATCTTTTTTAAAATTATGTGTATATGTGGGCGTGGGAGTAGAGAGCTATGTATACAAGTGCAGGAGCTCTCAGGCTCCAGAAGAGAGGGTTGGATCCTCTGTAGCTCGAGTTACAGGCAGTTGGGAGCTGCCTGTCATGGGTGCTGGGAACTAAAGGCAGCAGGTTCTCTTAACCACTCTGCCATCTCGTCAGCCCCAGAAACAGCTGTCTAAAAGTAGCTACACTTGCCGTAATTATTTTAGACAAACAAATTAAGGGGGCCCTTCTAGGAATCTTTGGAAATGTAGCTCCATCAAAGAGTCGAAGTTCCCTAATCTGGCCATGAACTTTGTGTTCCCATCAGCCAGGCACAGTCCAGCCCTTGAAACCTGTTCTTTGCTCCTTAAGGAAACTACCTAGACAGCCAGCTTTGTAGCAAATCCATGGCAGTGTTAATATTGGGTCACTCTCGAGGAGCCCTAGATTTACAAAGACCTGCCCAATGCACTCTAGTGTCTGGTTTTGAGCCGTGCTCCTAGCCTGGCTCACAAATGTCACTTGATTTCTTCCTCTTACACCATTCTTTCCAGCCCCATTATCAAGTCAGGATTCCACACTTACATCATTGACAAATTGACAAACCAAATATCACTGTGGTTATATTACAGCGAAATCACATCTTAACACGGGAAGCATCTTTTCCCCTCAGTAAATTGTTTAGATGTTAATTCTTGTTAGCCTAAAAACTTGAAATAAATCAGCTATGCTCCCTTGTGCTGCCTGCTGAAAGTCCCCAAGGAAGATTCCATTTGCAGATGTACCTCTCATTAAGCACCCTGTGTTGAGTGTTGTACGTGCCTTCTTTTCTTCCTTTGGAAGCATTGATTCAGGAGCTTGTCTCTCCAAAACACAAATGGGTCCTCTCAAGTAGTAGCCTAGTTCTTCATTGCACTACTTGGCCTGGTGCTGCAGTGTAACAGCCAACTAACTCAAGGTAAGAAAAAGGTACTGAACAGGCCAGCTAAAAGCTGTATGGTAAGACCCTTTCTCAAGTCAACAGGCACACTCAAGGTGGCATAACCCACACACTGATAACTGGAAACAGGCAGCAAGATGTATAGCATTGTCCCAGGAGTGTGTATCAGGTACATTGACAAATTGTAGCTTCTAGAAGTCACAATGAGCAGAATGTCTCTAATCTCAAATGACAGCAGTGCCTGGATTGCTTACAGTCATTCTGTAAAGTCTCAAGAGATTGGTGCAGCCATTCTTCCACTTAACTGTTATAGAACCATCTAGAAGTCCTTAACAAACACGGATACACCAGTGCTACCCTTAGCTGTTCTGTCCTATGGCCCTTGGGTATAGATAGATGGGTAGACAGATTTAAAGAAGATGCCCTCGTTAGCTTTAACTGTCAACTTGACACAGCTCAAGAGTCATCTCAGAAATGAGGGATTTCCCAAGTTCGACTGGTCTGTGTGTTCATCTCTCTCTCTCTCTCTCTCTCTCTCTCTCTCTCTCTCTCTCTCTGTGTGTGTGTGTGTGTGTGTATGTGTCTGTGTATGTGTGTGTGTGTGTGTGTGTGTGTTGTGTGTGTGGGGAGGGATTAGCTTGATTGTTCATTGATGTAGGAGGCCCAGCTGACTAGATGGTGCCATTCCATGAACAGGTAGCCTTGGACTGGATACAAACATTAGCTAAGCATGAGCCTAGCTTCAGCCAGCATTCCTCCATGACTTCTGCTGGCAGAGGCTCTACAGGCTCAGACGAAGCCTAGGATGCCTGCCTAGGCTGGCCACACATGATAGGGCTCTGATGGTAATTATTTTTGGTCAGCATCAGGACCAGATTTTGATAGAAGCAGCTAAGGAATGAAGGGTTCATTTTGGCTCTTAGTTAGAGGTAGTCTTTTATGTCACAGAAGGCAGATTGGGGTGTCTTCACCTATAGCAGTTGGGTGCTTGTGGTCATAGCATCTCACATTATGACAGATCATGAAGGAGAGCTTCAGCCAGAACCAGGCATGACTATAACCTTTAATGCCTATGCACAGTGACCTCAGTCTTCCAGGTAGTTCTCAAGACCTAAAGGCTCTACAACCTCTTAACATAGCCACAGAGGTGAAACCTCTCCCAGGTGTGGAAGTAACAAAGGTTCTAAGGAGCCCTGCCTTTGGTGGTCAGGGGAGACTAGAATGTAGCTGGGAAGTGTGTACGTGAGTGAGTGAGCAAGGGAGCCCTGAGCAGACAGGCAGGAGCTAACAGCTGTTGTCTATTATTTACCAATTCCTAGCTCATTCTGGCCTTAATTGGGAATGCCCTGCTCCTTCTGGGGCCTTCTGAGTGATGGAAGAATAGCTCCAGCTTGTGATTGTATGCTTTTTTGGAGGGAACTTGTTCAGACTTCATACTTCTATGGAAGGAGTGCTCATATTCATATAATATATATATGTATTTTTTTTCTTGGTAGAATGTCTCCTCATTAGAGGGAGGGCTCCTACTTGATCTTGGACAAGATATGTATATGATATTTGAAGACCCTATTGCAAAATATGTTCTAGCCTCAGCTGCACAGCCCTGTTGCACACAGTGCCTTGTACTAAACAGACCTTTCCCTTTCCTTTCCTTTGGGAGGGTCTTCCAAGCTCCGAAGCTTATCGCCAATTCATGTCTCTTTTAGAAGTACCTGCAAAGGTGAGCAGACAGTGGAGCCTCCCTTCTGGACTCATCTCCTGTGTTCCTTCCCCCCCCCCCCTTTTTTGTATATTGTTTGCTTTTGTCCCTTCTTACTCACCATCATTTTCCTCTATCTCCCAAGGTAGATTAGATGTTGTACTGGCTGGTTTTGTGTGTCAGCTTGACACAAGCTGGAGTTATCACAGAGAAAGGAGCTTCAGGTGAGGAAATGCCTCCATGAGATCCAGCTGTTGGGCATTTTCTCAATTAGTGATCAAGGGGGGAGGGCCCCTTGTGGGTGGTACCATCCCTGGGCTAGTAGTCCTGGGTTCTATAAAAAAGCAAGCTAAGCAAGTCAGGGAAAGCAAGCCAGGAAGTAACATCCCTCCATGACCTCTGTATCAGCTCCTGCTTCCTGATACGCTTGAGTTCCAGTCCTGATTTCCTTTCGTGATGAACAGCAATGTTGAACTGTAAACTGAATAAATCCTTTCCTCCCCAACTTGCTTCTTGGTCATGATGCTTTGTGCAGGAATAGAGACCGTGACTAAGGCAGACGTCTTCTGGTGATTTGAGAGGTATGCTGCTGTATTCTAGCTGTGTGGCTTTTGCCTAAGTTGAACTCTCTGGAGCTGCTGGACCCACTAATGTGTGGCCTCCTGAGGTTCTTCCATGCTCCCCAGGATGCCTAAGTGGTTCCGGGTTGTTGGGTGAGGGAGCATCTAAAACTCTACCCCTCCCCCAGGCTGTAAACATGGCGTGATCGACATTTTTTTTCATTGTGTAGCCTCCTATAATTGCCTGTGCTCCTGTAAGGAACTCTTCACCCATATTCCATAAGTAACCCCAGCTAAATTCATTGGTTCACCAAGCAAGGTTTGAGTAGAATCCTTCCAGTGTTCTATTATTGATGTCCTCTTTGTGGACATGTTTGTTCAAGTATTCCCAGAAAAAATCATCCCAATACGCTGTCTGGCTGAATCCCACTTTGTTTTGTAAAATGTTATTCTTCATTGATCCTCTCTGGACACAGGAAATAATTCTAACCATTCTGTGCTGACTCCCTTTGGCACCAGGGCTGGTCCAGCCACTTAGAACCTGGTAGGTGTCAAGGGAGCCACCTACAAACTCATCGTCAACTGCCCGGGCACATGCTGTTCTCTGGCATGGCTGTACTTTGTCCTTAGTTATTCCCAGAGCCCGCAGAGTCCCAGAGGATGTCAGACCACATTAATTTTTATCATAACATGGAATCTTCCAGGTCTGAATGGCAGCACATAGCTGTCAGGGGCTTTCTGAACTCTATTATAGCTCCATATATCTCTAGGCAAAACAGAGGAGAGAGTCGTCCTGGGCGAAGGAAATGTACAAAATGCATGAGATGCTGTTGTTGGACTCGACTGTGTGCTTAAGCACATGGCACACAGTGTTTCTCTATTGTCCATAGAAGTTCACGTTCTTATTAAAATCCTCCCCTTCTGCCTACAAGAGAACTTCAGAGTGTGTATTAAATTCTTTTTGCATCATGCTAATGAAATCATCAACCAGTAGTTTTCAACTATTCTATAAATATGTTTTTTAAAAAAACAAAAAATGAGTGTTTCTACCTTATGAATTTCAGCCAGAATTTATCCAATCATGGTGTCACCTGGAATATATAAATAATGGATTATTATGCTCAATATCGCTTTCTAGTCATAAAATGTACTTTTAGCGGGGATTGCTAATGCGTTTCAGAGAAGTCTAGTTATTCGGCCATTCCTTTTATTCTACGTACTTGTCAATAAAGTAAATTGCTTAAAGGTTGCAATTTACCTGATAAAAGAGGAGGTGCTGGTATTCTTTTAGGGGCTTTCAGGTCCACTCTGGGTATAAGGAAGATGGGGCTCATGGGAAAATGTCTCTTCTCACTGAAGCACGAGAGCCCAGCATGCTTCCTCCGATAGCACCCTTTGTGTTCTTTGAGATTTGTGTTCTGTGAGTCGAGTTGTGGAATCTTCCGCTGTCCATTGTACCACCTAAGAGATTTTCATACTATATGTAAAATTCCTCAGAAAGACATCACAATTCCTTTGTCCCTAGGAACCCATGGGGTTCCACCAGGAGAGGCCTGATGACACTGCCTTTTCCCTGGTTTATGGAGTTGTGTTGGAATGTGTGTGCAAAATGATATGAGTAGTCAGACTGCTGTTCCTCACCCTTCCTACCCGACTTCTCCATATTCTGCTGAACATTGATTTTCCATTTTATTAAATAGTCCCCGGAAGCAGGAACACAGGACAGTAAAGTGCTTAAGTGCATAGGGCAGGTTTGGAAATTGCTAGAATCTGCACCAGAGAGTCAGGCCTGCACTGTAGCTACCATGCCAATCCGCCTAAGTGCACAATTATCAAATCGATGCCTTTTCCCCTAGAAAACCATGTTGGGGAAGACATGGGTGTCAGTGTGTTTTACACCCCTTCTTGAGAATCAATGGGCTTGAGATTTCACTGCTGGGACTTGGGATGGTGGAATGGGAAAATCCAATCAAGATAATGGACAGGAGGTAAAAAAATTGAGAAAATAACCAAAACAAGTGTTTTCATTTTCTGCTAATGTACTGATGTTCCAGAATCTACTCTAAGAAGTTGCAAATGGTGCATGAAATGAAAAATTCCTTTCGGTCTCCAGGGGACAGAGCCAGAGCTTTGCCTTCCTCCTGGTGATTGTCTGGATTGTTTTCTCTATTCCAGCTGAAATAAAAAGAAAATAGTAATTAAGCGTAACTAAGCTATTGTGACAGCAGAATCCACTCCTGGTTAATTATTGGGTTAATGCCCTATGGTGTTCATCAGGTTCTTGACACCTTTAGAGCTGTGACCCATGTAAAGCACAGCTGACGATCACTGACCACCCAAGCTGGTCTTGGTGTTATGGGTAATGGCTCCTTTTGCTTGCTTTCTTCCCTCCCCTATTCAGAGTGGTAATCTTACAGAGACTCTTAAGTGAGGGCACTTGGAACAATCTAGTAAATGTGGAGAGCAACTCTATATGTTTTGTGTGGATGCATTCTTGGTGGGTACCATCTCCCCAAAGTGGAGAGGCCCAGGTATAAGAAACAGAAAGCTGAGCAAAATATTAATCACCTACTTTAGGCAACTTCTCCATCAAGGTCAACACAGAAACATCATACATAGTTCTGCTTAAGATTTGCTTTTATCACTTCTAATTATATGTATGTATATATGTCTGGGGCTAGTAGAAACACATATGTGAAGTGCCCCAGGAGGACAAAAAGTGGCCATTGGATTCCCAAGGGGCTGGAGTTATAGGCAATCATGAGTGTCCTGAGTATAGGGAGCTAGGAACTGAACTAAGGTCCTCTGGAAGAGCAGTGGGCACTGCTAACCATTGATCCATCTTTCCAGATCCTGTATGTAGTTTTTTCAATTCTCATAAATATCAGACACGCTGGGCATAGCTAGTCTCTTTGACAGGAGACACAGCTGTAACTCAGTTTGTTTTTTAGAATCCACATGCCTGTTGAGAGGCAGACCCAGGTTGAAAAACAAGTTTTCTGTGTCACATAGTTTAAACCTCTCTGGCTTCCTGGAATTGCATCATTGAAAACAATACTGTCAGGCTGGAGGGATAGATCAGCGGTGAAGAGCACTGACTGCTCTTCCAGAGGTCCTGAGTTCAATTTCCAGCAACTACATGGTGGCTCACAACTATCTGTCATGGGATCTGTTGCCCTCTTCTGGTGTGTCTGAAGACAGCGACAGTGTACTCATATAAATAAAATAAATAAATCTTTAAAAAAATACTCTCATGAATAAATTCTCTCTCTCTCTCTCTCTCTCTCTCTCTCTCTCTCACACACACACACACACACACACACACACATGCACTTCTAAAATAGAGACTAAGTTTCTCAGTCGCCCCCCAATAAAATGCCAGTCATTTCCTGTGGAAGACTTGTGTAAAAGGTATTCACTGCTTGCTTGTTCTTTCTAAATACCACCCTTAGTAGCAATTCTACTACAATGCAACTCTTCTCAAATTAAGTCACTTGAATGTCATATCTGGATTATTATAAAATCAATGCTTTGGTATCCTATTATATAATAAGACTTTGTGCTACCAAGACTTGAAAGAAATCTTTTGTAAGGCCATCCTTTAAACAGCAATTTTGACAAGCCAGTTAACATATTTATCCAATGCATTATGCAATATAATTTTCAAAAAATTTCTCACATATTCCCCCCAAATCATCATGAACTGTACCTACAGCATGTCTACTGCATAGCTGTGGTCTGGGCTGGTTCCAGAAGCATGGAGAATTTCAGCTGGGTGGAGGCAGCTCTAATAGATAACTACGGTGGCCAGGTTCCTGCTGCCTATCATGAATTCAGACCAAACCAGCGAAGTTAATTTAAACAAGGACCCACCTTGTAATGCTATAGTCTTCACCCTTCTCTGGCAGAACACACTGCTAGTCACAAAATAAGACTTCCAAATGGGCTTCTTAATGGAACAAGGCTCCATATGTCCTTTGCATCAAATTTCACAGTCTTTCCAAATAGTATGAATTCTTGTAGCTCACTTGAGCAGTACCCCAGATGGTCTGATGTTCTGTTTCCAGAAGGAAGTGGAAATATTCCCTTTTGCCTTGCATTCCATCCAGGGCATTCTTTCGTTTGTTCTGAAATGGGATCCTGCAAAGTCCCAATTGCTGGATCATCTAGAAGGTTACTTCTTAACCTAGAAAACCCCACTTCATTTGTGGGGCATGCTTACGCTTTCACCTTGACACCTTTTCATAGTGGTGGCTTCTACTGCTCTGAGACTCCTTTAAAGCCCCATTCTCCTTTCTCACAGTTGACATTCTGGGTCTTCTTGGGTTCCTGGAATCATGATGTAACAGTCTTGTCTCCAAAGCATAAGTGACTGTCTTTATTGGTCATTTGTATTCACCAACTTAAATCATTTGTAGGTAATATATTGCCAAAGATAGCTATATAACGCTGCAGGGACCAAATGTCATAAAGAATATAGCATTGGTTCCCATGCAGACATTCAGATATGTACAAAGGGCTTACTTGCTTTTAAAGACTCATTTTTTAGTGTGTGTGTGTGTGTGTGTGTGTGTGTGTGTGTGTGTGTATGTGTGCGCGCGCGCGCGCGCGCGCTTGCTTATGTGCTCATGAATACAGGTGCCTGACAAGACCAGAAGAGGCTGTCTGGTCCCCCATAGCTGGAGTTATGAAGAATTATGAGCTACCTAATGTGGTTTCTGGGAATGATCCCCTGATCCTCTGTAAGAGCAGTGAGTGCTCCTAACTCTTGAGCGATCTCTCTAGCCCCAAGGCTTAGTTCTCACTGCACACCATGCCCCCCAAGAACAGATTTACCTCCTTCTGGGCATTGATGTGTAGTGGCACAAACAGACTGTGACATGTGGTAGAAAGTGTGAAGAGATGCGGGAATAGCTCCCTGGGACATGCTACACCTGAGAAGCCGGTCTTTACAGTAAATGTGAGGGTGTGCTATGCGTGGCTCCCTTGTTCCTAGATACTGGTAAGGAGGCTCCCCGATCATTCAGACTGAAGGAAGTAGTTGAGAAGGGCAGCAGATGTGTTGAGGATATGTACTGGTGGAGTTGGCTCTACTCAGAACCACCATCCCTGATAGTCTGATCTTCAGTGAGGACTTAAAAGCCAGGACGTTGTTGTTGGGTATCCAGAGTCTCAGTTCTGTGCGTCTTATTAGGTAAGTCCAACAACCTTGTCATCATTGCCGTCTTCTTTTTCTGCTGCTGCTGCTGCTGCTGCTTCTTCTTCTTCTTCTTCTTCTTCTTCTTCTTCTTCTTCTTCTTCTTCCTCTTCTTCTTCTTCTTCTTCTTCCTCTTTGTCCTCCTCTTCCTCCTCCTCCTTCTCCTCCTCTTCCTTCTTGTTCTCCTTTTCTTCTTCTTCTCTTCCTCTTCCTCTTCTTCCTCCTCCTCTCCTCCTCCTCTTCCTTCCTTCTTTCTTCTTGACCGTCTGTTGGTCCTATCGGGTTGACTTCGTCAAAGGTCTAGACACAGCCTGTATGAACCTTTGAAGAGGGAGCCCACTAAGCTTCAAGCTGAGCATCAAGAGTAAAGAGATGGTCAAGAGTTCATGAGTCTTGAGAGTAGCCCTTGGGAGGACAAGATTGTGGCGATGCATGAAGTGGGCAGAGCTGGACGAGTCCACACAGTGCGGGGATGGCATTCACTTGGCAATAGCTGCTGTACTGGGGGCAGGGGAAGAGAACTGATGTATGCATTTGAAAACTAAAGCGGGTGAGCAGACAGAGGGTTGTCTGTTACAACGCAACCTGCTCTAACCTCAGGTGGCTCTCTGTCTTTTCAGCCGTCTTGCCTCTCTATGTCTTTCTTTGTTTCTTCTCCTTTCTTTTCTCCACTCCTCCTCCTCCAGTGATTTTTCTTCTGTTTTATGTGTGTGAGAAAGAGGAGGTTGAAGGACAGCCTCGGGTGTTGGTCCTCAGGCTCTGTTCAGTTTTTCAAACTCATTTACTTACTCTCTGACATTTTCACTCATGTATACATTGTATCTTGATCATATCTACTCCTGCTCTCCTCTCCTATTTTTTCCCAGACACTCTAGAACATGTACCATCTCCCCATCGTGTCCTCTGTTTTGTTACCCACGATTCCACTTGGTACTGTCTGTCGGAGTGTTGGCTGACCCTGTTGGCTTGCTCCTTCCTGTACAGGTCCTGTGCTGGTGACCCATAGCTGCACTCAGTTCATAAGTACAATGGGCAGGTCACCTCCAGAGGACAGCAGCACATTCTATGTGAGGCACAGACCTGTAGGTCACCAAGTAGGCTAGGCTGGCTGGCCAGCCAGCCTTGGGGGTACTCCTGTCTCTGCCTGCACAGGCCTGGGGATTATAAACTTAAGACTATGGCTCTGTTTCCCTGAGACATGGGCTACAAGAATAAAAGTCAGTTCCCCAAGTCCACGCAGCAATCACTTTCCCAACTGAGCTGCTCTCTCCCCAGCCCTATCTATCTGCAGGGTTTAACTGAGCTGCTCTCTCCCCAGCCCTATCTATCTGCAGGGTTTAACTGAGCTGCTCTCTCCCCAGCCCTATCTATCTGCAGGGTTTAACTGAGCTGCTCTCTCCCCAGCCCTATCTGCAGGGTTTGACTGAGCTGCTCTCTCCCCAGCCCTATCTATCTGCAGGGTTTAACTGAGCTGCTCTCTCCCCAGCCCTATCTGCAGAGTTTGAAGATAATGCACAGCAGGTATGAGCCAATAGAGAGAGAATGCCTGAAAATGGGACAGGCAGCAGGCAGGGCTCTAGGAACCTAAAGGAGCAAGGAGCCAAAGAAAGCTCAGCTGTTCCTTATCCGGTTAGCCACAGCCTCCAGACAGGACCCCAGCCTTTACACTCATTGCCCCCGTCCAGTTCTTCTTTTAGGAGAACGAACCAGTTAAGCTCAGCTACAGAGAGAGCCTGGCTGCATGGTCAAGAAGCCTCACTCCTGTCACTCTGAAGGGTACCCGCAGAGCCACCCACTGGCTCATCATTGGGACTCCACCTACCAGGGAAGTGGCAGGATTGTTTTATGGCCTATAGGCAACACATTGCCAGCCAGGTAGAGGGGGCCACCACCTTTCAACACCATCACAGCAGCTGGATGCCTTGCATGGGTCTAACCATCAGGGAGAAAAGTGGGTGGTTTCTCCATGAGCAGGCTAGAGAGCAAGCGGATGAATTTTTCTTTGTCTATTCTCCAGTGCTGGACATGGATGATGGCCCTTCCCACCCCGTCACCCTTCCCAGGTCAGAACCCAGATGAGGGTGAAATTCCCCCGTAAGGTGCTGACTCATAACCTCTGCTCTGGGCTCCATAGGTGTGGTCTTTACTTCCATCCCTTCTTCACAGTTTGATCCTGACTTTGCTCTGGGCTCCATTGATGCTGTCTTTATTTCCACCCCATCCTCATAGTTTGATCCAGCCTTTTTCTTTGATGGTCTGTAAATATTCATCATCCAAGGCTCTTTTGAATCGCAGTGGCTTTTAGTTCAAATCGAGTGAAATGTACCATTTGAATAATAAAAAACCTCATTAAAGGAAAGCTAAAGGATACTTCTCCTTTTGTACAAGCCAATTAGGTACCCTCATAATTTATAAAAAGAGGCAAGCACATTATGGTTTCATATTCCAGAAGCCTGTTTTAATTAATAGAGGTGACATAGTTTAGGTGCTAGGTACATAGTTTGCCTCTGGTATTGTGCAATTAAACATTAATGAAGGGAATAGAAATGTGGCGTGAGCTAATATGTCCCCCACATCCTCTGTGCATCCAGGCTAAGGTCTTCAGTGGTTTTCCATGCTTCGGGACACCATAAGACAAGAATAAAGGTGCCTAGAAGAGGACCCGCAGCCACCGAAAGGGTGTATTATTAAAATTCCCCATGGTCACCTGCCTCAAAGTGTCCCAAAGACAAGTAGTCACAGAATTTGGTCTTTTGTGGCCAAAGGGCAATGGTGTAGAGATAAAGGAGGCTTTCACTTAATCCCATAGGCTGGTAAGATGCTGGGGCTATGCTCATGGCCAACTTGCAAGCTCTGTTCTGTTCCCAGTTTATAGGGAGGGAAACGGGTTTACATGGGTTCACTAATGGGCCGTGAGCCTGCTAAGAAGGTAACTACCCTGGGTTAGAATGCCAACACTTTGGTCTTACCATCCTGGCTTGGATATTGTATTAGTTACTTGTGGGTGTGACAAAACACCTGACAGAAGCAACCGAAAGATGAAGGATTCATGTGGACTCGCTGTTTCATGGGATTACAGTCCATAAAGGTAGAGAAGTCACGGTGGGGGTGGGAGAGCAGTTTAATCCATGTTGCTTGCAATTCATCCCCCTGTGGCCAGCAGGAAGCAGAGAATAGGTCTTGAAGCAGGGCCAGGCTTTGTAAGCCTTAAAGGCCCACTCCCAGCAATCATTTATGCCTATGTCCCCAATACTTCTTGTTCTGTAGGCATAAATTTTTTGCAACCTTCTTTTAATAAGGGTCCAAGCTCTAGCCCACCACCCAGCCTAGGCAGTGGAAGAGAAAGGGTATTAGGATGTGGGGGAAGTGGACCTGCTCAGTGATAGTTCTTTGGGGGCGAGCTCTATCTTCTTGGGCAGCAGTTCAGTCCCGTAGCAAACACCAAATACGATTCAGCAGCTGCAGACCAGTCCTCGAGACAGGCAGACACCAGGGATGAACCAGCAGCCACAGTCCAGTGCTTTCAGCAAGCAGACACCAGGCAGCTGTAGTTCAATCCTGAAGAAACCACAAGCTCGCTAACCAGCCTGAGGTGTCAATGTCAGTGTTACCACAGGCTGAGCTCAACAACTCTATGTAAGTTGAACCAATACATGTGTGTCATTAGCAAAGATTAGCAAGGCAGTGCAAACCAAACAAAAGCTCAGTGCTCGCCTCTCACTGTCTGTGGGATCATATTTGTGTTCCTTCATCAAGCGTCCTCTCACATGCTTACTGTATCCCTTCACCTGTGTCTGCTTCAGGAAAACACTCTTTCATGTGTTGGCTTTAGCAATAGATCCTTCCACCTGTGTGACCCAGAAAAACATTTGGCATAACTAACTCTCCAAAGAAACTAGAAGTTACCACTTCAGTGCTCCAATATGGCTGCTGCTGGGCTTAAGTTCACAACCTGAGGCTGTGAGTGGCATTCTGCATTTGAACTGGAGCCATCTTTTGCCTTGTTCTTATTCATTCATTTACTTGTTTACCTTTGTTGATTCAAATCTTGGAATTCCGACCTCAGGAAAATTGCCTCTAACTACATTACTAATTGTATAATAGTGTAACGCACAAACCTCCTGTCATCCTGACTGAACAATGGCAACAAGAATGAATGTCACCCAAAGTTATCATGAAAGCTAAATGACCTATGTACCCCAAATTCTCAGTAGATGTCTACTCCATGGTTAACTGGACCATCCCAAGGCAGGGGTTCAGGGGGAGAAAACAGCTTGGAGAACTGAGCAAATATTAAGGTTATAACCCAAAACGAGCTCAGATGTAATAATACACTTGCATGTCTTTCCTTCCCCTGATGCCACGTTCTCCAGAGTCCGCCTTGCTGGAAAGACCCTCAGGCACAGACCTCTAATTTGGTGTAAAGCAAGACTGATGCATGCATCGGGAAATGCTGCCTCAGAGCACTCAAATCCAGTCTTCAGAAAGGAATGGTACCATTAGGGGCTGTTGATTGACAGCCATGGTGCACACCATGTATGAAAAAGAAGTTATCCGGGGCAAACCCAGCTGACCGCAACCATTTTACCACGCTAATTTTTAAGTGGTGATAAGCTGGAAAATAGATCAAGCAACATAAACGAATACTGTGGTCTTTTAACAAGATCCAGATTGCCCCATGATCGTGAGATTTCACGAATACTTAAAAATGTGATTTCTCAGATACACTTCTCTCTGGCTGTGCTGTGTGTGCTCTCCAACAAGCATTTATCCAAGCTTTCCTATCAGTTCTTTATCACCTTGCCAAGAACATAGGAGAGAAGGGAACGTTTCCAAATTCCTGTAGAAAGGCAGTGTTACCTAGATGTCAAAAGCAAAGGCTTCTGAAGAGAAGAAAACAGTGGACCAGTGTCACATAGGAACAGACACAAAATCTTCAATAAAATACCAGCCAGCTAAATGAAATAATGTACAAACAAAAGGATTGTACACTAACTGACCCTTCAGGGAGTCAAAGGTAAATATTCAAAAATTAATCAATGAAATAGAAACCAGGAGAATGAAGAGCCATCTGGATGGATACAGAAAAATTGTTTCTAAATAGTTCAGTACACTTTCTTATATTTTTGGTTGTGAGGCTAGCCTTTAATGGCTAAGCCATCTCTTCTGCCCTCTGTACACTTTCTTGACTGAAAGCCACACTCAGGCGATTCCTTCACCTCATTCATGGTACCTATAGAAAGTCTAGCACTGATATATTTACACTAATGGCTTGGATGATTTCTCCCTAATGTCCAAAAACAGGACAGGGGTGTTGGCAGCTACAACCCATCCAAACTGGAAAGGAAAAATCAAAACTGCCTTCCCTGCAGATGAAATCACTTTGCATCTTAAGAACTCAAATTGGAAAGTGTGACAACTCACAGCCAGGTTCAGCCAGGTTGTGAGGTGACTGCTCAATATGCAGAAGTCATTTCACGTCCATGTAGGAGCAATGATAACTGCTCCCAAAGGAATGAAAGAAAATTGTTCTGCTTGCAGTAACAGCAGAAAAAGAAGAAAAAAGAAAGAAGCAGTTCTGAAACATACAAATGTTAACAAATTTGAAAAACGTAAGAGTTTTGAATGTAGGAAATATTGTCCGAAGAAATTAAAGGACACTCAGATGAGTATGGGGATAGCCCATGTTCATGGATTGGAAGATAGGATGTGGTGTAGATATCGGTAGCCCTCAGTGTCGGGGTTGATCTTGGGCACCCTGTATTCAGATACTGGGTTCTGTGACCCAAGATCAGGTTTCAGTCTGGACATGGGCATTGTGCTGACCAATGTGCTATAAAGAATGCTCCCCAATAATCTCTGATTGGACTATGACTGCACAGGAGAGAGAGGAAGGTGGGACTTGACATCTAGTGGTGGTGTGTCTCAGGTAAGGGTCCAAGAGGGGGGGAGGAGGAAGAGGAGGAGGAGGAAGAAGAAGAAGAGGAGGAGGAAGAGGAGGAGGCCACCATTGGGCAGCATACACCAGGAATATGTGGCCAGGAGAAGGTCACCTTGAGGACAGACAACTATAGTAGAAGCTTTCCAGGAAATACTAATTTATTAAGTCATGGAGCATTCATGTGGATTTTAACAGCATGGAAGGATTAATATAGCTCAGAAATTGCTTAGCATAGTGCCAACAACTTGTTAGTAAAACCTCCATGTTTCTGTGTCTTTTATTATTCAGGAGCTATATATGGGCTGGAGTGGGGCAGAAACCCCCATGAAATTCCTTCTATACTTCATGTTGATCTATACTGTGAATTCAGTTTCCCTCAAACCTGGAGTTTTGGTCTTGAACTTCATATGAGAATGAAAAAGGCACTGGACAGACAAAGCAAGGTTGGAAACAAAGTGGGAAGCCTCCCATTTTCCATTAATTAAAAGCATGATGTGCCATGATCATGGACCATAGACCATGGAGAACTGAATAACATTGGGATTCTAGAATTAAACCCTTATTTGATTGATTTTTCAAACCCTGTTGCTGGAATAATGCAGTGGGTAAAAAAAATAGTCTTTTCCATAAATGGTTCCAGAACCTGTGAGTATCCACCACAAAAGAATGAAGTCACATCACTTTCATGCACCATCTACAAAGGTTAGCTAAACAGGAATCAGTGACCTAAATATAAAGGCTCAAACTACTACATCCCAGAAGGAAATAATCACAATATCTTTATGATATTAGAATAAATGATGATTTCATAGATCCAACCCAGAAAGCACAAGGGACAAAAGAGGAATTAAAAACAAAACAAAATGAGAAAGATATTTGAAAAATACCTTGAAAGGATTTCATCCGTCATATATAAAGAACTTTCATAATTCAACAATAAGAAGGTAAAACTGCTAGCTCCAAAGTGGACATAAAAGCTGAACACATATTTCCCCCACGAAAATATGCTAGCTGCCAATGAGCACATAAGAAGATTCTCAGTATCATTTAGCCAGGAAAGAAATTCAGATGTAAACCACAGTGAAGTCATCAGTTGGGTTTGCTAGCATGACTCAGGGATCATTGTAGAAGAAGAGGCAGAAAGATCCTAAGAGCCAGAGGATAAGGGATTTTCTAGAAGCTACACCCATAAAGTCTCACCAGTGGGACTGTCTAAATATGAGCTGACCAAGGCCAACAGCAACAGACATGCTAACATGGATGAGTGAAGGACTGTAAGGCCTCAGCCCTACACAAGGACTCACAAGCAACTAAGAAATGCTGACTGGGAGAAACTCTCTTCTCCAGGGAGGAGCACACCAATTCATTATACTAAGTGAGCAGCCCTGAAAACACGCATATAAGTAATGTTATATAGACTCAGGCTGAAGAAGTTGTATTTGTGTATTTAGGGTGTGTGTGTGTGTCTGTGTGTGTGTGCACATAACAACTATTAATGAAAAACGAGGCCATGAATTTGAAAAAAATAAATAAATAAATAAATAGAGAGAGAGAGAGAGAGAGAGAGAGAGAGAGAGAGTTAAAGTGCCAGATTGCCACAAGATGTGGGTGTGTAATGCATGGCTGGTGGGGATGTGAGGGACAGTTCTCACTTTGGACAGCAGTTTGATTCTTCCCCAGAAATTAAACACAGAATTATGCTATGAGCCAACAGTTCCATTTGCAAGTACATACTCAAGAAATAAACAAATACGTCTTTAGAAGAACTGGCAAAGCAATGTCCGTACCAGCGGCATTCCCATTAGCCCAACACTGCAGCAACCCACATGTCCATCAAAGTATTAACGGAAGAAAAGATGCTGCCCATGCATACAGCACAGATCTCTCGGGCTTAGCTGGGTGGGCAGTGTCCATGCTTTATACCACTGAGTCCAAGAAAAGCTTCATGAAAGGTCACGTGTCATCTTACTTGCAGGAGAAGATTGTGTTAGACAAGTCTATTGAGAGTGCATATGGGGTGGGTGCCATGGTGACAGCTAACGAGCTGCCGTATAGTACTTACAATTGCTGCAAAGGTAAACTACGGTGATGAGACCCAAGCCATACGAACACACTAAAACCCCTGGACTAGGTGCCTCAAGTGAGTTTTATGGGTGTGAATTACATCTCAGGATTAGAAAACACAAAGTAATAGCAAAAGCCTAGAAGGGAAAACAAGTCTGACTACTCCCTCCATACGTCCAGCTAATCTGCTATATTTTCTTACTCAGAGACTACATAGGGAGAAATCCCATTTTTCTTACTTTCGGTTCTGTTTTGATTCCGTGTTATTATCACATAATTTATTTGTCTTCCATGTTATTATTACATGTATTAATTTATTTGTGTCGTCCCTCAGAATGTGTGTGGGGGGGGAGGGGTGTTAAGGCTGAGATATGGAGGTAGGAAGTCAGCTTGCAGGAGTTTGTCCTGTCTTTCCACCCTGTGGGTCTGGGGGATGGAACTTAGGTCATCCGAGTTGGTAGCAAGTGTTTTTATCCACTGAGCCATCTCAACAGCCTTGGTTTGGGTTTCTTGAGACAGTGTTGCACTGTGTATGTCAGGCTGGCCTAGAGTTCACTGTGGATCCCAATCTTGGCAGACTGCCTCAACCTCCTTTAGTTCTGAGATGACTGGTGTGAGCCACCACACCTGGATTGGCGTTTCCCTTTTTTGGAGAAAGCTCTGGATACACATAGTCACACATTCTGACCTCTGCCGCTTCCTGCCTGCTCAGTTCATCTGGGAAGGTCCAGGAGCCTCTGGATTCACTGTTGTGTGTTTATACATTCTCCTTCTGAGGTCCAAGCTTGGGTGGCTTCTAAGCCATGGCTAATTTTAACAAGTCTGTTCATGTGTAATTCTTTCTCATCATTGTGTGCACACTTGGAATCTTTCCTTAGTGTCTTAGAAACTGTTCCTTTGCTGAGGTAAAGTGCCACAGCATGGGTGGTTTAAAGCAACAAATTCATAGTCTCTCATACCCCTGGGAGTCAAAAGTCTGAAGCCAAGGTGTCTACTCCTGGGCTGGCTGGGGGAGCCTCCTCCTCATTCTCCTGGCTTCCTAAGGTGGCTACCAGTCCTTAGCTTGTCTTAGCTTGCCCATCTGCCATCCCATTGATGTACGCAATCTCATTATATATTTTGCTTCATAATGCATTCTAAAACAAGATGGATTTGCTTGTGATTGAGCTGCTGGCTTCTTACTGTTTGCATGCATCCCACTCCGTGGGACAGTTTCCCCAATTCAGTTACCTTCTGGTTGGTTGCTTTTCTGTTTCAATTATGAATACAGTAGAGAGTCCTGAAGATCTGTCTTTGTGTCATAGCTGTTCCTTAGGAGTTCTTTGCAGTAAAATGTATTTATTAGGGCTTAGGGCTTTTAACCAAATGAAAGGGTTACATTTATTGTTAAATTTTCATTCGTAGCACACCTCTTCTTATCCCCAGGCTCATTTCTTACAGGTTCAGGTTTAATCCCAAATGAAGACTGTGTGTGCACACACACACACACACACACACACACACACACACACACACATTGAGGTAGGCTCTCATTTACCCAAAGATAGCCTGGAACTCACAGTCAGAGATGACCCTGAACTCCTGATCCTCCTGCCTACACCTCCCGAGTGTTAGGGTTACATACATGCTTGATTTATGTGGTGCTGAGGATGGAACCCAAGTCTAAGTTTATGCTAAGCAAGCATTTCACCGACTTATGCCTCCATCCCTAAGATAAATGTATTAAAATATTCTGTGACTGTCTTTATAAACAGACCATATTCTCTTTGATTCATTTATTTAGTATCAACTACGCATCAGGCCCCAGTGTCTGCCTTTCTTGTAGTGTATCACTGTCCTAAAGAAAGGAACTCAAAAGACTCATTGTGTGTATTTGTGGACTATTTGGATTGAACATAAAAGCAGTAGTAATTGTTTGTATTAGAAAGCACAGTTATCCAGAGACAGTGTGTTTCAAACCCTCATCTTGACATACCCCGTATGGTTCTGGGTTAGCATGGGTGTCTTGTGTCCTGGGAACTTCTTATTGCTGACACCCCGAGGTAACAGCCTATTCAGAACAATGTAACGTCCTGCCTTTTCTCCTTTCTCACCACTTGGCATCTTGTCAATCCCGAGAAATGGGTTGTTTCTAAGTGAGTGTGTATGGCACCTAGTTGTCGATCATCAATTTCTGCTTGTGTCGTCCATTTCCTCATGCAGGTCTCTTCACGTGCTTGTGTGTAATGCGGGGACTTTTGCTCTACCCTGGAGCCTCACGAAAGATGGCCTGGAGACGACCTTCCAGGTGAACCACCTGGGACACTTCTACCTTGTCCAACTCCTGCAGGACGTTTTGTGTCGCTCATCCCCTGCCCGTGTCATTGTGGTCTCTTCTGAGTCCCACAGGTAGGATTGAATCTGACTGCATATTTTCCATTTGTCCCTTCCTTTGCACCATCTGAAATTCCCTTCAAAGCACTGACTGAAATTAATTTTGACTTGAGGCTGTCGAAAGGGCTCAACATTTCAAAGCTCTTACAAGTTCAGTTCCTAGGCCCCAAGCCAGGTGACTCACAACCACCTGTGACTCCAGCCTTAGAGGATGCAACACCCTCTTCTGGCCTCTCTAGACACCAGCAAACACACACACACACACACACACACACACACACACACAAATAAATCTTTCAAAACTAATAATTTTGACGAGTCTTACTATGAGAAACATGAGTGTACATGAGTGTACACAGCCTGGCCTCATTCATTTTTCTAGAACCTTCCAGATGTGTGATCATGGGGAATTGTTTTGGGGGCACTGTCTAGAGCAATATAGAGTGATTTTACAATTATACCTTAGGCTCCCCATTGATTTCACTCAGAGATGGAATAATAATTGATTAAATCTGAATGGCATGACCTTTATTGATTTGTAATTTAACAACTTCAAAGTCTCACCAAAGGAGAGTGCGGTTATTCTAGCAGGGGAAACAACGCAGTTAAGGGCCGCTAGAAATGAAATCCAATTGTTTTATAATGAGAAATTAGGAAATTCAATGCAGACATTAGCAGCGTAATTGCAGAAAGGGAAGGGCTGTAGTTAGCGCGTATTGGAAATCTGGCCATGCCTCTTTCCGTTAGAATTTCAATTTACACATCAGATGGCGTTGCTTTCTGATTGCCACTAGACTATTCAATCGACAAAAAAAGACATCTGAAAACATCACCGTGTTTTCAACATATTTGTGCGGGAGTTGGATAAACAACTCTCTGAAGTGCTGAGGACAGACAAAGGATTTTCGGGGCTGTGGAGGCAAGATTTACAACTTGTGAGGGAGACTTGCTTCCCTGTGTTCTTGGTGTTGGGGGTAGGGGGAGCTTTGCCTCCTTAGGAAAGTAGCTATAAATAAATAAATAAATAAAGTGCCAGGGACTATTTTCTTCCTCTTCTTCTCCATCTTAACTCCTGAAATGTTTTGGTGACCCAGAATGCAGTTCTTTTCCCCCCTTTTCTTGTTAATCATACTTCCATAAAATGTAACCCCTGGGACTTTGAAGAGAGAGACCAGCCAAGGGTTAGCTTGAACCCTTTATCACTCCCAAACACAGGGGCTTACGGTGTAAGTGACACGCCGCAGACAGATTTACTCTTGCCAGTTTAAATTTATGAAGGCTTCAATGAAAGAGAAACTCAAGTAATCATCCTCCCCCGCCCGAGAAGACTCGAAACATCTAGTAATTAGACAGTAACAAAATCTGGCCAGGCTTATCTTTGCAAATCACACCAGGTTTGTGAAAGAAAGGGAGTGCCTTCCCACCCCCCACCCCCAAAGCAAGGAAGGGAGGCTACCGTGGGGGCAGGCAGGAGAGAGAGCTTTAGAAATAAATCTGTCAGCCACAATCGCTTACCAGATGTGGAGGGCACCACGGGATATGTTTAAATGAGCTGGTATTTAACGGGAGACAGTGTGGAGGTGTCAGCTGCTCACTTCCCTCTGTACAGCGCTGTCTCAGATGCCGTTTCCTGGGACGCCTTTGTTCTCACTGTAACCAGAGTGTAATTCCTGCCTACTTGGAGATCCACATCCTAATTTCATTTTAAAGATGCGTTTGGAAGGAAAGGCCTTGGTCTCCTGAATGAGATCCATTGTCATTTCTAGCAAGGCCAAACTAATGTGTGTGAGAAAGGCCTGCACGGGTGTGCTGACTGGCTCTGGTTGTCCACTTTCTTCTTATTAACATTATACAAAATATTAATTCCTGCAAGCCGAACTGTTTATCACTCTTTTGTGGTATCCCTGCGCTCCAGAGAGCAAGCATGGGTGCTAGGCACACAGACAGTGCTGGATCACTGCAGAAGGACCTGGAGCCTAAACCAAACTGTAAAACACAAGTGTTGCTCTCTAATTACCTCTATAAACCTTGGCGGAATCTCTTCGTTGGAGTCAAGACCCCCTGTTAGGGGAAAAATAAAGTCCAATGTTTGCAGAAAATATCATACTGGATGCCCTTGGGCGAAATATTTATTAGCCTCTCTTTTTCTCTTCTCTGTGTTTTACGTACTTCTCTGGAGTCTGAGTGAGTGAATTGAGTTTCTGCCTGTCTAAAATATATCATAATGAAATGGGAAGTTGGCTCCCTCACTGTGGAAATTTTTCAGATAACAATTAAAATAGAATGAGAAGAACAGAGTGCAGGTTGCACCATTCCGAAGAGTCCCAGCAGTATGAGGAGACAGACGGGTACGCACAGTCAGAGACACGGTCACACACACACAGTTACATACACGCAATCCCACATGAGACCCCACACAGCCAGCCACCCTGAGTTCTACACTCAATCCCTCCCCACAGTCTCACATGTGTACGGTATCACACACATAACTACACATATAACCACACACCATCATACATAGTCCTGCATACAACCTCACATATGTAAACTCTCAGACACATAAACACACATAAAATCACACACAATCAGAAAAAGAAAACCACATAGAACCACGAAGTTATATATTCTCATCCACGGTGCCATATCCACTCACACATACTGTCACACACACACAACCTACACATTGGGTCATATACACAGTCACGCATCCACAGAAGACCACACAGAGTCACAGAGAGACACACACCCCAGTCACACATGATCCAAACAGCCATAGAGAAAACACCCGTCATAAACATGCACCCACACAGCCACATACGTATGCTTCCTCACGAACACACACCACGCACAGACAGGTACACACACGCAGAATTTCCCATGCAAGCTTATTCCTGCTCCTCAAACATATTAGCTGATATCTATGACAGTCCATTCTCATGATTTTATCTTTGGAATTAAGAATTGTTTTGGCTTAAACCGAGACATAGGTAAAGAAATAGAAGACAGGGCTTGTCAGGGCTCATCTAGAAAGCAGGTGTCAGCTGGCTTCTCTGTGGATGACAGGGACACTGCTCAGACCTTCCTTGGCTTTGCCAGACTCTCAACTTGAAGTCAGCACTTTGCCTTGCCAGGCTGCCTCTTAAGCAGCCAGAGGGATGGGTCACAATCCTGGATCCTCCTTCACTTCTTCATAGATGAACCAGAAGTGTGTCCGCCCTTCCCACTTCATTAAAGACTGGCAGCATAAACTAGTGGGACCTCCAAGAACCTCTGGTCAGTGAGGCCCAGTGTCTCATTTGCAGCACCAAAGAAGCAATAGATAATATAGATAAGCCCAGTGATCTGCAATCATGAAGCTGGGACCCCCTCCTAACACCAGAAGACACTGCCTACAAATGTGTAACCCCAACCTTTGAAAGGGTGATCTGCACGGGCAGCATTACCTTTAAAGTGAGACTCAGACCCAGATTTTTTGTAATAAGGGACACTTGCCATTTGTCACTGCCATTCGCTTGGTGACATAAGCTTTGCAGATTTCAGAATCTCAGCATTCAGCATCTGAAGTGGGTGTCACTGAGTCCCGGGAGAGGTGTAATTAACTTGCACTAATGTGACTGCCACTACACTGTGGTGGTTTGAATGAGGAATGCCCTCCATTGTCTGGACATTAGAATACTTAGCCAGAGCCTAGATAAACTGGGTGTGCTGCAGAGGGTGGAGTCAGAGGCATGACCCAAGCCTCTTGGAGGAGCCCAGAAGATAGAGAGTGAATGTCATATATTGGACACTGAGTTATTTATACTGTAGGAATTTGGTTTTGCTTTATTCAGATTGGGACTGTGCACTGGTTCTTGGCTCTTGAAGTAAGGAAGTATTTAACTTAGTTTTGGTTTTGCAGGAGCCCATAGATGGAATGGCTAAATTTTAAAGGGGATTTTGGATTTTAAATGAGACACTGAATTTATGAAGAGACTGAATTTATAAAGACTGTGAGACTTAAAGTTGTGTGTGTGTGTGTGTGTGTGTGTGTGTTATCTTGGGGATGAATGAGAAAGGAGAGGTTGTGGCTTAATAGTGTTTGTGGACAAGTGGTTAATTATGCTGGGTAGTTTTATGTCAACTTGACTCAAGCTAAAGGCATCGAGATGAAGGAGAGAAAATACCCCCAGAAGCTGGAGTTGTAGGCAAGACTGTAGAGCATTTTCTTAGCAGTGACTGATGGGAGAGGAACCAACCCATTGTGGTGGTCCAGTATTGTATACAAAAGCAGGCTGAGCAAGCCAGTAAATAGCTCTACTCCATGGCCTCCGCATCAGCTCCTGCCACCAGGTTCCTGCCCTGTTTGAGTTCCTGTCTTGACTCCCATTGATGATGAACAGTGATAAGATAAACAGGTGATAAGCATAATCCTCCGTCTAGTGGAGGCTCCATGACCCGGGGTAGGGGAATGCTGGGGTGCTAAGACAGAAGTAGGTGGACAGGTCAGGGAGCACCCTCATAGAGGCAGGGGGAGGGAAAGGGGGCTTGTGGAGGGGAAACTGGGAAGGGGGCTAACATTTGAAATGAAAATAAATAAAATAACTAATAAAAATATCTTTTAACAAAAGCATAATCCAAATAAAACCTTTCCTTCTGGTCATGGTATTTGTTTACGGCAGTATGAAGCCTAACCAAGGTCCTATACAATGCCCAAAGTTAACATAATGAAGCTAAGTATGGGGAGTCCTTAAACAACTATGCTGCTATCTAGCACATTCTTTCTTGGTTGTTTCTTATGATCTGTGTTTTGTAAGACAGTCGTTTCTTCCTTTTGATTTACTTATTTCTCTTTCTGACCAAGAGGAAGGCAGGCATAACAGAAGCTTGTAGCTGGTGTTTAATGGCTCTGGCAGACTTTATTATAAAACATCACTTAGTTACTTTGATTTGTGAGTATCCATGCCGTGCCTGTACTCAAAAACAGTAGACTCGGCCAGAACCCATTTCTGGCTTTGTTTACATTTATTTTATTTTTTTTTTTACACGTGAAAGGCTTCTGATGGCACCTCACCAAGGTTACAACCCTTTTATGATCATTAATTTTTAATCTGGGAAAGAGTCTTGGAGGCAAGATGGCTCCTCTGTATTAACTTGGATACTCAAATGAAAACACACAGAACGCTTACATTTGGCTAAAATAATCAGAAAAGCCCTGCCAAAGGCTAGGAATGTGATATGGCCTCTCCAGTGCAGCCACCTTTTATCTAAAGTTTGTTTCTGTTTAATTATCCTTGAACTTGTGGTTGAAGATCTTCAGCTTGTGCATACACACATGCGCTCGCGTGTTCGAGCACGCACGTACACACACACACACACACACACACACACACACACACGGGTTGGGGAGAAGAGGGAGGGTTTGGGGAGGGAGAGGGAGGGAGAGAGAGAGATTTTGATTTTTGATTTCAGATTTTACATTGAAACTCAGTCTAGTCTGGAACTCGTGATAGCACAGGCTAGCTCCAAGTTCAGGGTGATTCTCCTGCCTGAGCTTTCTGAGTATTGTAACTACAGGCTTGAAATATGTAGTTGGAGTTTCAGTGAATCTTGAGTTTATTTGACCCACTACACTTGTGGGTGTAGGCTTATCCTTCCTCTTTGGATCAAATTAATTGGCAGTGTGTTAAGTCACCATCTTCTGCTTTTAAGAGACATGATTGTGAGGTACTCTAGATCAAATCTCTGTGGGTTGCTCAGATTTCAAACAAAATCCAAAGCTCCACGAGAAGCCGAGTCTTCTGTGTTCCATGTCATGCTCTCTGTTTTTCAGATTTACAGATATTAATGACTCCTCCGGGAAACTTGACCTCAGCCGCCTGTCTCCAGCGAGGAGTGACTACTGGGCCATGCTGGCTTATAACAGATCCAAACTCTGCAATATTCTCTTCTCCAATGAGCTGCATCGACGCCTCTCCCCACGCGGGGTCACATCCAATGCAGTGCACCCTGGAAACATGATGTTCTCTGCCATCCATCGCAACTCGTGGGTGTACACACTGCTGTTCACCTTGGCCAGGCCATTCACCAAGTCCATGGTAAGTGTGTGGCTTCCGGAACCTCTCAGACGCCTTCAGTCAGCATCACAGAAGGGCCTGGAAACCCAGACCTGTACGTCTAAGTTGTGATCTCATTGTCACCGGCTGTGGTAGGCCTGGTATTGAGTGTAACAGCATGTTGTCTGTTCATTTATTATTAGCAAAAGCTCTCTGACACACCCGTCATGTTTAGATTGTGTCTGTTGCTCTACTTGGCTGGGATAATGGATGTTGATTGTCGGTGTTAGGTGGAGAACACCTGAAAATCTTGGAGGTTTGGGGTGAGGGGCACAGTAATGGTTTGTTTTCTCTCAGTGTGATTTCTGCTTTGACTCACAAACTTCAGAAGTCTACTCCTTGGGAAAATAGAACTTGCTATGTGTGCTTTGTGTTAGTTGAAATGTGGAGTAGGGAGTTTTAGTAGGTTCGGCTCTGCTTGGTTCGGTGAGGTTTTTGTATTGGATATTCTAGATGCTTCTTGTAATGGAGGTCTAGGATCGCTCTTTCCTGGAGAAGGCTTTGTGGCTAGAGTGGGGTTTATCCTTCATATCCCTGAAGACAAATCTCTTGGATGAATCACTCCACTGCGGTTAGAACGGAAGTATTCACAGAACTGAATATGAAGATTTTACATTTTCATTGGTTGTTTTATCAATGGTGTGTGTAAAACCTCTTTTGTGAATTCTTTAGCCCGGTGTTACTCAAATAAAGGAAGTGCATGTGGAATGACATCCTTGGTCCGTTGCCCTTCTGAGCTTAAGGCCAGGGAGATGGCTTAGTGGGATAAGCATGTTCTGAATAAGAATTAGGAACTGGATTCAGATCCCCAGCAGACAGGGGAAAGCTGGGGTGGCTTTACACATTTGCAACCCCAGTGTTAGTGTCCCATGAGTGGATATCTCGGGGCCTGAAGTTCCAGGTGCACTGAGAAGCCTGCCGACAGATAGATGATAGATGGACAGATAGATAGATAGATAGAGGTAGATAATAAATACAGTAGAAAGTGTGTTAAAAGAAGAATCCAACATCTACCTCTGACTTATGTAAAATTAACTTTTATTTGCCTGTAGTAATTGTCATCTCTGAGGCTTACTGTCTCAGTCTCCTAACCTAGTCCTAGTCCCGGAAGCTTCTAGCCTCTGTACAATCTTAGCTAGGCCAAGATTGTTTTCAGCCTCTGAGACCTACTGCTGAATAAGCTGACCTCCTTCCTTGTTCTTTCTGAGCTCTGGCTCAGATTCTTTTCAATGTGAACTGATTCAATCTGGCTTCTCTTGGTTTCTTACAGAATTGCTCTGCTTGGCCCCATACTGACGATGCCAATCTGTTCTGATCTTCTCATTCTCTGGCTCATTCTGACTTCACCTGTGTCTAGCTTGTTCTCTCTCTGCAACCCGTCTCTGTACAACTGTCTGGTTAAAACGGACTCCTGCCTTTTTCTTTCTTTGCACCGCCCCTAAAGTAGCCTCTCCTTCCTTTCTTTTCTTGTGAGAGTTGGCCATATTGTATTCTGTCAAATTTGGCTCTGATTCATCACTTTGTCTGCCGCTCAATTAGACATCACTTTCAAACATGGTACTTTCACTACACACTAACTGTACTTCCGTTGTTTGGGATTAAATGTGTGTACTAAAGGCGTATCTGTATCCATCCAGTGGGATTAAAGGTGTACTCAGGCTGAGCCACACCACAACTAAAAATAGGTTTTTCCAGTAAACAGCACAATCTTGGGTTTCACAGTGAGATCAAATATTTTGCAGCAGACTTATGTACATGCACCCGTGGGTGTGCACACCACCACACATATGCATACGTGTGAATGTTCCATACATACACACATGGAATAAACAATAAAAGTTATTTTCCTTTGAATTTATCTATCCTTGGTAAGTACTGATACTGTTTTTTTTAATGATCAAAATTAGGTCTTTAGATGGATCATAAGACCAGCTATCCTTCTGGTGGTGGCAAGGGCAGCAAACAGCTTCTTGGTACAGAGTAGAACAACTAACTGGCTCTCCTTAACATTTCTCCAGATTAAGACCCAGTGTGTCCCCTGGGCATCAGAACAAGTTAGGGAAGTTTCCTCAAACATCTGATCCTGCCACATTATACCTCAAATCACGGACATAGGATGTGTCTCGTGGTCACCATCTGGCCATTGTTCACTTATAGTGATTGAGACCTCGATATAGGTTAAACAACTGAGGAGATCCTGGATTATGCTCAGTTTCAGTAGTCACATGTGTCTTGTGCCCATGTCATGTACAGCGTGCTGTGTACACGTCTGCTGTATAACTCTTCTCTTCTTGTCCTGCCTGTGTCTAGAAAGTTCTTATACCTCAGTGTGGATGACAGCTGTAACAAGGGTCATGGGCTAAAAATGATAATAAATCAAATAATTTTATTTGCTGTGACTATAGTGATTTTAGTTATGATAAACAGGGAGTCTGGTAGTGGGTACAAGGAGAGGTTTGATGGCTCTGCTCCTGCCTTCATCAGTCCAGGAGTAAGATTCCTAGCAAGACAGGAAGATGGCATAGGAGAACCTGAGATAGTGGCCTCAGACCTACCTGTCTGGTCTCATGGAAGTCCCAGTGGCTGGGAGTTTCCATTCTCGTTCCTGATTAGGAAGCAGCACTTGATATCTTGTCAGTGTGCTTTAGCTGTCACTGTTGACTTTCTTTCTGTGTGTGTATATGGTTGTTTTTTTGAGGCAGGATCTTATTATGTAGCCCTGGCTAGCCTTCTGAGTGCCGGGATTCCAAATCTAGGTGTAGAGATCAACAGGGCTGTGGAACACATAGTCTTGTTTATGTTCTCTTTGATAACAGTGACCTGTCTAGATGGCTGGTGGTAAATTGGCATTGAGTTCCCTATTGCTGGCTTCTTCAGAGGGGAGGATGGAGCTCAAGAAGAGGGAGGAGGGAGTTCGGATGGAGGAAATATGGAGTTCCAGGAGGAGGGAAGAGGGAGCTTGGGAGGAGGAAGAATGAACCCAGCCTGCCCCACTCTCTGCTCCACTGCAATTATTTAAAGGAGAAAGCAGCAGGAGTGAGTAGAGCTGGGATGGGTCACATCTCCAGCAGGACAGATCTGACTGACCACAAAGGTCTCTCTCTCATGTCATCTCCCTCACACTCCTCTCGTTGTCCCCATCGTGATAAGACATGTGTTTCTTGGACAACGGATACACTCCTGCTGTTTCCACAGAGCTGTGTTCTGCCACACAAATCATGTGTATCAGAGTTCCCACCCCATGTATAGGGTGGATTCCTCATGCCAGGCAAGCAGCATAATGTCAAGGTAACTCTCTAGGCTAGGGAATTTGTGCTTCAGAGTCCCTTCCTCATCTCACCTTACTAAAGCATTCTTCCCTCTGGCATGGGCTTAGCTTGGGTACACTCCCCATTGCACAAGGCCCAGGGAAGAAGAAATACCACCCTGCCTGGCCCTCAGAAAGCCCAGCCTCCCCTCCTCCGTGCAGCCAGCCCCTGTAAGCATTAAACAGCAGTGTTTTAATATCAGCGTCCCCTCTTTATTTGCTGTGACTCGCTGTGACTATGGTGATTTTAGTTACCGTAATTAGGTCACCCTTCATGGAGTCGAGCTATTTTAAGTGGCTCTTTAAGGACTATTGTTGCAGATCAGTAATTTTACAATGGAATGCTCTCGTGCAACTTTATTAAATGTAATATGTCTTTTAAATGTTGCCCTTTTACAGTTATACGTTTCTAATTGTTGCTGTAAATGCATTATCACTTTGAAATTAATTAATTTTTGCGTTTGGGCCTCCTGCAGTATAATAATCACTAATGAGAAACTCACGGGGACTAATTCTCAGCACAGCGCCCCCTACCGGCAAGGTCATGTCTCTGCCACCCTCTTCCTTCAGAGGGCCACAGGACAAGTGTCCTAGGGGTTCTGGGAAAGAGGTGATTATTCCTCCTGCCTCGAATTTATGATAAAATAAAAAGAATGAGCAAAATGAAAATGTGCTGTTTAAGCCAAGATTTTTTCCAGTAGCCGTCCGTAAAATGTCTTAAAGGAAACCAAAGTTTGCTGAGAGTGTTCACGTGATGAATTCAAGTCATGAGGGAACTTGGTGTGGACATCTCTGCCTCTAAGCTGTGTTTTATGTATGTGTATTAATGTGTGTGCTATATGTTAGCATATACATGGTTATAGCTATGTGTGCAAATGACTCATAATTAATACCAACGTGCCCTGTGCTGTTATCTAACGGGATAAGAGATCTACCACGGTGGTTTTGGCTATTGGTGTGTACTACCTTGTTTGAGAGCTTTGAAGCTCCCAGCTAAGGGACACCTTGGCAACTCCCACCTGACATTGAGATGCCTCACCTCTGGTGTTAATACCTACACGTTTATCTTTCCCTCACAACACTTTTTCAGGGTCAGAATGACTTGCATCCGGGCCAGGAAAAGCTCTGAGAGCTTGCCTAGCCTGTTCAAGAAAATGCCATTCCTGCCCCCAGAGCCTTCAGCTCCTCCCCTCTCCATTTCCTTAGTCAAACACGGGAGCACCCCAGCCCTGTGTGTCTGGTCCTGTCCTTACGTTTCCTCTTTAAAACATTTGACGGGACCTTCTTGACCCACTCCCCTCTTTTTTTCCACATTAGTTTTGAACTCTGGTAAACAACCTCCTTAACAGAGGTTTCGGGGCCAAGCCAGCCCTCTGTGGCTCGGCATGTAAATTCCAAGTTGAGCACAGTCATGTGCCTCAAAGGGTGTTTGGAGCAACCAAATATTTGTGTTGGCAGGTAACTGTCGGAAAGAATATCATGTGTTAGGGTAACGAGAGCTTAGCAGATGTTTTGGGGAACTGTGTTTTCATATCAGTTCACTTTTTTTTTTTTAACAAAAATGGCTTGAGTTTGTAGATCTTCTGAAAGGATTGGGTTTCTCTTCCTGTGGCCATGAAAAGGCTGCCATTGTAGGGAGCAGTAACAGATGTGTGGCTACCCAGCTAATGGATGGGCCTGCAACACCGGGTCCCGTTGCAGAGTTATAAATTACAAGCAGAGAAAGCACAACATAGCATTCTCCTAACCTTCCGCAGAGCCTAGCTGGGTAACTCTGCCCTTGAATAACCTGCGGCCCAGTGATTTATAGATGCACAATTTTAAAACATAATGAAGGGCCTAATAAATGTTGGTTTGTTCTTTAAATTACTATTTTAACAAAATACATCTTTCAAAGGCCTGTAGCTGGCTACTCTGGAGGTGCAGTCAAGGACCCAGCTCATGTCTGAGTCTTTATTGGTTTATTGGCATGTCCCATACAAGGAGAGAAGGGACTACCAGAGGATTTCCAGTTTTCCTTTTTCTTTCTCTTTCTTTCTTTCTTTTTTTTTCTCTTTCTTTCTTTTCTTTTCTTTTTCAGTTGAGAGAAGAAAATACACTCTGCAATGTGGAAATCCATATTCCTTGTTGATCTCGGTATTTTGAGCTTTCCAAGCATGGGTGGAATTCTCTGATTTCTGTGCTCCCCCCAAGCCAAGGTAGGGCAGGAAAGTAGATGTTTGGGACCTCTGTGGCCCGGCCACACGTGAGCTTTCTTACCATGGATCCTACAGTGGCTCAGCTCTCATCTTCCAGAGGGCCACCTCCCTGCAGCCTCAAACAGCCTTCTTACCTTTCAGGTGATCATCAGTTTAGGACTCATTAGTCAGCTCCCCATTCTGTCTAGAACTTTAAAGTCTGTGGTATTTGCTTAGTCCCAAGGCCAGTGCATGTGGCAGATTTCAAAAGAGCCAAGAACTTGGAATCTTTAGGCAGCTTGTTTTAAAATTTAGTTCCCCTGTTTCTCTTCTGTCGTTTTGTAATAATTCAGCCTTAGGTCAAATTTCTGTATCAGTTCAGTGACTATGAGCTTCGAGCTCTTAATTCACATGGAAAGATGGTTGGAGTAAGATCTGGGGGTCTCATTTAATTTTATCATAGATTCCAAAACCCTGAGGCATCCAGAGGTATGTTTGGCCCCTTCCAGGTTGTCTTGGCTTTCACTTCGTGCTTCTGAAGTGGCTGCAGCAGTGACGACCATTACATCCTGTACATGTTCTGAAGGCAAGGTGGAGCGGTGGGATTCTCCTACTCTCTCCTCTTCCTCCTTAAGAAGAGGATTCTGACTTAGAGCTGGTCTGTGAGTCCTCTTACCTTGCTCCAACTGTCATAAATTAGGTTGGTTATTTCTGTTCCTGGCGGATAGATAGGAGGCTAGCAAAGCACAGAAGTGACTTTTGGTAAAATAGAAGGATCAGCCATCCAGTGGCTTAAACTGTCTACTCACAGCATGGCCACGAGAACATATGAGAATTAGACAGAACCCCGGGCTCTCTGTTCCACATGACCAGCCCCAGCTCCAGTCAGCCCAGCCATGTGTTCTTTTCTAATAAATTTCTCATTCTGGAGTATTCCATCGCTTCCACTCTTAACCACTCTGCTCACCCAGAGTCATGGCCCAGAAGCATTTGATTGTGTCATGTGATGTCATAAAAAGAAAAAAAAAAAGGCAAGAAGTACTTGGAGTCCCTCAAAAGCCCAGGCTCCATGCTGACTAAAGAGTCAGGGGCCAGACAGTTCTATTTCCCAACCGTTCCACAGCTGTAACCTTGAAAGATAGTCCCTATATGCTTTCATTTGATGTTCAAACATGGCGGTTTTGCCTTACATCATTGTAAAGGAATGCTGCATGCTTCTACAAGAGGGTAAGGAGCGTGCTGTTTGCCTCCAGTCTCTGTGAGGTGGGGAAGGATTGCAGTTCAGAGGGTGTAAGAAATGGTGAATCCAGGCCTCACAGCCTCAGCAGGACCAGGGTAGCTGGGGCCTAAGACAAAAGCATCTGGCTACGAGCCACAACAATGAATTCCCTCAGAGAAGCATGTTTGGAAGGAAGATTATTTATGTTGAGTTCTGGAGAGCTGTGTAACAGTTAGAGAATGTTCTAGAGTTAGGAAGCTCTAGAAATACCAGCTCCCCTCTGTCCTAACTCATTAACAAGTTTCATATCTTCATTTAGATTCCCACGAAATACCAGGTCTTATGCCCCCCTATGGACTGCATTGAGAAATGAAGGACCCCATGCATATGCAGCATCCAGAACACACTAGATATTTGATACACATCGCATGGTCTTAATACTACCCTGTGGTGAGAATCTGGCATCGTGAAGGTTTCATGTCAGCTACATATGGAAACTCACTGTGTTATCTTTGGTCTGCATCACTGTGACTAACCTAGATGGCATGGTGGCAAACTCTGTCCATGGCAGAGGAAGCATGGCAGGGGCAGCTGTTTGTTCCACAATGGCAAACAGGAAACAGAAATAGAGCTGGAAATGGGGGTGGCTGTAATGCCTTCCCCAGGGCTCTAAATCCAACCAGCAAGCACCACTAACCAGGGATGGACTGTTGAGATGCCTCACAGCCAAGCCACAACATTTGATGGACACTTGCTGTGACTTCCTCCACACAGCACAGCTTCAACTCAGTTTTGGGCTGTGTCTCTGGCAAATACCACCCGTCTCTTTTTGGTATAAACACATACTATGAAGGGATTGCCCTGATGAATATATTTGCTGCCTCTCTTGGTTATTGTGCATGTACACATATAGATATATGTGTGTGCGTTATGGATACGTATATATGTTTGTTTTGTGTATCTATATGTATATATATGTGTACATATATATGCATCTTTGTGTGTGTATATGTGTATGTGTGTGCATGTCTGAGCATGTCTGTCTACATGTGTTTGTGTGTATTGTATGTATATGTAGGTATACATACATATATGTATCTGTGTGTACATGTATGTGTGTATATGAGTGAGCATGTATATGTACACATGGGTGTGTGTATGTGTGTATTCATATTAAAAACTTAAGATCTATTCTCACCCATTTCAAGTTCCATTTATGTGATAGATGGTCATGTTATTGGAATTTGGAGGGGTTCCCTTGATGCTTACTAGATGATCCAGGGGAAACTGGGATCAGAATAGACTCAAATGGAAGCATGAAGACAATTTTACTAGCATTTAAAAAGAAAAACTCCTAGACAAGGAAGCCACTGAAGAAGAGAAAAGAATGACCATAACGGTTGAGCCAAGCTGGTGTGGAGGGGAGAGAGTGTCATGTGACAGCAGGCAGATACAGAGCCGAGAAGCAGGGTGCTTCAGAGAATGACTGAAGCCCAAAGTGATGGGGAAAGCGTGCCTGGAACAGAGATTTAAAAAGACGAAAATGAAAAGTTGCACTCCGTTGAGCAATTCAGAGAAACAGGCCGACTTCCAACCAAAATAGCTGAGCACTGTAAGAGACTGTGCTAGGGGTGGAAAACCTTCCAAGGGAAGGTATAGTATCTCATTAAGTGGCTGATTATTCCACCCATCTGTTTGGCAAGTTTTCAGGGTTCCTTGGATAGGTGACAGGTGCTCACCCGGAATGTCATGCCTCCATGCAAGCCATGGACTTCACTCTCCTGACCAGAAGCTTTCTGCTTTAGTGTGTCTTCATTTCTGTTACCACGTTCAACAGCTCCCTCGCTGTGCTGTACAACCCATCTCCAGTGCTTATCCTTACTGAGCGTGTGGCCACTTTGGCCAGCATTCACCCGTTCGCTTTCTGCTTCCATGGGCTCACTCCCTGTCCACTTGCAGATGGAATTGAGGTCCTGAAGTAGTTGTCCTTCATGCTTGGCTTCTTCCACAAATTCTCTTACAGTTGCATCTTGATACGTCTCAACCAGGTATTCCTGCTTCTGATGTGGACCCCGTGCCTGTCACAGGTGTCATTCTCCCGAGAAACACTGATCTGACAAGCCCCTTATGTACAAGTCTGAAAAACTAGACACACATCACCAAAGGTGGAGGTGTGTGTGTGTGTGTGTGTGTGTGTGTGTGTGTGTGCATTTTGTTTGTTTGAGATATTTTATGTAGTCTAGGCTGGCCTTGAACTTTCTATATATCATAGAGGATGACCTTGAACTTCTAATCCTCCTGCATGCAGCTCCTAACTGCTGTGATTGCCAGCAGGCATCACCACGCCAGATTCATGCAGTGCTGAGGATAAACCCAGGGCTGGAGACACGCTAGGCAATTGCTCTGCCAACTGGCCTACACCTGCACCCTACTCTTGGCATTTGAATGAACTCTTTCTTTTCTTTCCTTTATCTCTCTTTCTAAATTTTTTTTATTGTAAACTTTGTTATCAAAACAAAACAAAACAAAACAAACCACACACCTCAATGAACTAGACCCAAAGTTAAAGCAGCCATTCGGAGTGGAGGAGGCAGAGCCTCACACTAGATTTTTATGTTTCACTGTCAAATATTTTTGTTATGCACTTATCCACCACCAAAAAAATGTTTTTATGCTTATTTTTGTTTTTTGTTGTTGTTTTTAAGTTTCAAAACAAACAAATAAGCAAAAACCTGAGTCTGGATCTCCCCTTATAGACCAGGCTGGCCTTGAACGTCACCAAAATCTGCATGCCTCTGCAGCCTGGTGTATACCTCACATATTTAGGTTTTGAGACACCTCACATATTTAGGTTTTGAGACACTGTCTTAGGTAGTCCTGGCAAACTTTAAGTAGCCTGTGCTGCTAAGGATGACATTGCAGCTGCCTGAACTTCCAGCATGCTGGAGTTAAGAGCCTTAGGTCAGGTTCAGCCTTTTTGGGGGATGTCTGCTTAGCCCCTACTGACAACACACCTCAGCATTGAGGAGAAAATTCATTCTCATTCATTCTCTGTCTCTGTCTCTGTCTCTGTCTCTGTCTCTCTCTCTCTCTCTCTCTCTCTCTCTCTCTCTCTCTCTCTGCATTATAGCGTTTCAAGTCTAACTCAGTCTTTGTTCCTGAATGAGCACCCGAGAGGAGAAAAGCAACCGTCTGCTCTTAATGTGTGTGACAAATCACTTAATGAACATTTAACCAAGATTTGAAAGCCACCAGCTTTATCTCTCTCTTCTCTTCTCCTGCAGACCCAGTGGCGGTTGGGTAGCCCCGCCCCTCCGTTCTTTGTCCTTGCCCTCCCCTGGATTCTCTATTCAAGCACAGGCTGCCTTTGATCCTCCCCCTTCAACTTCCTTTTCTCCAATTTCATACTTCTTTCCAGTAATTTTTGGCCTCAATGCAGTTTAGGCGCTGGAGGCCGGCATGATTAAACAAATGCCCAGAGTCTGTGTTGTCCCATGATTTTCCGGAATGTTCTCTGTATAATTTGCTGGATACATCAATCCCCCCCACCCCCTGTGAGGTATAAGGTGATGCTTTTCTAACACAAATAGAGAAGACTCAAACCTGAGTCCCAGTTTGTTTTCAAAACAACTCAGTTTTCCCGAAGTAAGAAAGAAGTGTTCTATATGAACCAGCTAAGCGTTTACCACTTTGTATCTGGTCTCACCTAATGGAAGTTTAGAGTCTTCACTGTTTGCATCTCCACCAACCCTTCAGCCAAGCTGATAGCATCTCAATGAGTTAGGTGTGGAACCAAGAACTATTTAGACTCACCATGCATCAGGGCGAAGAGAGAGAGGGTGGTATAAAGTGTGGGTACTACACAGGGCCCCAGTGCCTCCTGGCCAGGCAGAAACACACCCTCTGCAAGCCAACCACAGCCGGACACCTTACTCCATTTCCGTATTGTTTGTTAGATGTGAGTCTCCTTGTCTAGGCATGCTAGTGCTGGGGGGACCAGGTGCATGCACAGGGGGAGTATCTTGTAGCCTGCCCACCACTGTGTGAGTTGTGTTACGTGGTTTGGTTTCTTTTTTTTTCCCCTCTCTTTCTTTGGTTGTCCCTGTTACCGTGCCCCTTTGGCTGCAGCCCTCACAGACACAGAGCTCCTTGTCTCAAGTCATGGCACTTGTTGCCAGTGGTTCCATCTTGTCTCCCACTCCCGCTGATCACATCCTTCCTGTTCTCTGCTCGCTTGCACCACTTCCTGGACAGACTGAGGTGTCCAGTGCACCCGCTTCCTTCCTATGTATGTTTATGCATTTCTGCTTCGTGAGGGAGATAAGATGGAGTCCCTTAATACGAAGCCTTACGAAGAAGATGAAAGAACTCGGACATCGTGTGTCCATCCCAAAGTCCGTGTCTTGCATTGCTTTAGCTGAAGGGTTAACTGAAGGCCGGCTTTGTCTTTCCAAAGAAAATCATGCTGCTGACATCAGAGAGGAATTTTAAAAGTCGCAGAGATTTAATTCCTTGTAGTAAAACTAGATACATCTTGCCAATCACTCTCAAGCCTGTATGGAATATCATTCTGCTTCCTTAGGCTCCCTACTGTCTCTAGGATCAGTTGTTACTCTTCTGGGCTGCTGTGCTATTTGAAGAACTAAATAAAGAAAAACCTTTTTTTGGTATTGCTTTTTACTTTTTTCAGAAGAAGTTGATTTTGAATGTTAAAGTTTTGTTTCTTTTCTTCTCCATTGCCTATACCTACCCGTTTGGTTGCCTAACAAAATATCTTATTCAAAATATCTTCAGAATTCTCTAGAAATATCAAGCCATTTCTGTCAAGTGGAGGCTTTCTCCTTCTTAGTGCATCAGCCAGAGGATTAATCCTACGATCAACATTTGCTTCTAGAGTTTCCTGTGATGTGGTCTCTTTAAGTCTCTTGAATCATTTACATTTTGAGAAAGAGCGAGAGAGAAAGTGAAATGTTCTTTAAGAAGTCAAAGTTATCCCAGAGAATATATGGTGTTTGTTCAGCTGGGGAATCTTATTTATTTGAAGAACAGAGAGAAAACTCTTCTGACTGATCGGAAAAAGGGGGAAGAATAAACAGCGTCAGTGTCCAAGTAACTTGAGCTACAAAGTTCCTCGTTTTGGAGAAAAGTTATAAAAAGCATATTTGCTAGATCCAAAAAAAATACAGTCCATCAACTACTGAGACCAGTATAATGCTTTCTTTAGTATTCTCACTCTTTAAAAGAAAAAAAAAAGCCATAAAAATCGGGGGACTCGAAAACATTTTTGATATTTTAATATTCTTAGGCAGGTGAACATGGTAAGTCTGTTTTTCCTCTTGTGAGTTGAGCATCCACCACTTGGCTCCTGTGTGGGCTGCGTGTCACTGATCCCCCTGTTGATTCTCCACAGCTATAAAAGACAGAGCTAATGAAATTAGCATGTTTGAGATCTCATTGTTAACCTGCGCAGATTTTCTATAAGGAAGGGTTTGCAAAGATGTTCAAAAGAAACCAACCACAGCACCCTTCGGGAGGATTATGTTCTCCTGTACACACCCGTGAGAGTAGTGGAGCTTTCTTCCTTTTGGTCCTTTTGTTCCAAGGTCCAGGAAGAAGCTGGCAGGATTCCTTCTGCTTGAAAAGGATTCACCCCTTCTCCTGGGTGCTTGTTACCTGGGCGTGTCTCATCTTTCCTCCCTTCACCAGGACAGGAAGAGGTTCCCTTGGGTTCATCTTGGCCCCAGGGTGATGGGAGACCATTTAGATCCAAAGCCAAAACAAACAAACAAATCCCTCAGAAACTGAACTCACTACTTCCAGCTCCACCTGACCACTGCAGGTTTCCCATGTGTAATTGAATTGATATTCATCATAGCAGAGAGTCCCCCTGAGAGTTCCAGCTGATTAAGTAGTTCTGGGAGACAATACAAACACCTTGCCTTTACTGGGACTGACTGGACCAAGCATCTTTCAATCATCAGACTACTTCCCAGGACTCCAAGGCGGGTGGGAGTGGGTGGAGTGTGCTTGTCTCAGTTTGGTTGAAAAAGAAGTCAGATGGAGCAGAAAGGGTAAGTATGCATGGACCTTGAACCTGAAGGAGGGTCCATGTTCTGAATAGATCCCAGCACCTCTTCCATTCTGCATGCTGTGAAACAGAGAAGATATCCGGCACCTGGAGGTTGGTAGAGGTGAAGGCAAGGCTCAAACCTGGGCCACCTGGTGCAACTTGAACTGTTGTTCATTTGCTCCAAATCGTGCCAGCCACAGTGGCCTTTCCTGATTGTCCAGATCACAGAGAACAGCTGTTATCAAGGATGCTGTCTATTGCAGGAAGGAGTTGAAGCTCTGTGAGTGCCAAGCGCCCTTTCATCCCTAATTGCAAGGAATGTCTAGGAGGACTGGCCACACCCCTTCCATTTGATTATGACCTTTTAACAGGATTTGCTTTGGGAGCGCTTATTCCTCTGTCCCTTTGCAAGTCATTCTTTACTGTGGTTAACTTTGTGATTTTAGGGCTGTGTAGACCAGGCTGGCATCAAACTGACAGAGACTCACCTGTCTCTGCCTCCTGAGTGCTGGGATTAAAAGTGTGCACCACCAGCCCTGGCCAAGCATCTCTTCATGCAGACCGGAAGTCACTTTATCATGATGTATTCTTTTGGAATCTTGTTTGTGTTGGCCACATTCAACTAAAGAGACCATATAGTTATAGAGTGTGCTCTATAAACTAGAGACTCTATGAAAACCATTTTTGTCTTCAGAAATTTAGAAAGCCTTTTAAAAGTATGATTGTTAATGACTCATAATACCAGCATTTGATTGGTGTTTGGTATTTGTTTGTGACAGGGTCTCAATGAAGCCTGGACTGGCTTTTCTATATAGCTCAAGCTGGCCTCAACCAGTGGCTGATTTATTTTATTTTTACTCTCTCTCTCTCTCTCTCTCTCTCTCTCTCTCTCTCTCTCTGTGTATGTATGTGTGTGTGTGTGTAGGAACAAGTGTGTCTGTTGTGCATGCACTTGTGTGTGTTCGTGTGTGTGTGTGTGTGTGTGTGTGTGTGTGTGTAGGCCAGAGGACAACCTTGAATTTTATGTTTAGATAGGTTGTCAGCCTTCTAAGACATCTATTATTGGCCTGGAGCTCATCAATTGGGCAATGAGTCCCAGAGATCCTCCTGTCTCTACTTCCCCAGCCCTGGGATGACGATCAGGTACCATCATGTAAAGGATGGCCACTTTGATCCTTTGGAATTGCACCCAGAGGTTGGTCTTCTAGTGATTCTAAGTTGAGAGCACCAACCAACACAGAGGTATAGGTAATAAATACCACCAAAGGTGTTGTGAAGGATTTGGGGTCTTGCTCTCTTTTATTGGTGTTGAGGACAGTGGGGGTGATGGCAGTGAGGACACGGAGTGAGGGTGATGACTGTGAGGACAGAGGTTTTATAGCAGTGGGGACAGTGTAGATGGCTGAGTTTTTACATTATTTTATTGAGCACCTGCTATGTGCCAGGAGTTAAGGCATTTCTGACAGTTGAGTCTTTGAAGATAATATCCTCTTTACTTTCTTGATTTTAGAGATATGGCTTCACTTTGTAGCTGGCCTCCAACTTGAGATTCCCTGCCTCAGTCACCCAAGTGCTGGGATGACTGGTATATACCACCACTCAACAGATATTCTCCAATGCTATCAGGGGAGCTGAAAGGAGATAAATATCTTTGCCCAAGGCCACTCCACAGCCTGGACAAATGTACAGAGACATTGTACATTGAAGGCACAAAATCAGGAGAACTAATACCCATGACACTCAGGAATGACTGGATGGAGGAGATTTTGTAGCATGACATGACCATGAGTACTCAGTGGGCAGGCACACATATGGGATATGCTCATTTCTGAATGTATTTGTTGATTTGTACATGTGCGTGACTGGCCGTAAATTAACCAGGGAAGGAAAATATCTGACCTTTAAGTGTAATTTATTGCTTAACTCAATGTTTTTTCTGTCTTAAGTTTTTTTATGCAGTAGAGTTAAATTTCTCTTACCGGAAGAGTATCTGATAGAGCTAGCACATGGCAATATTCTAATGCAATTTAATGTATATTCTTCCCTCGGATGGGTATATTGTTAATTTCTACAAACAATGACGTCATAAATGACTCTGTGCCCTCTCTAAAACATCTTGATAGATCTCTGTGTTGATGGCTCTTAGCTAAGGATGTAAGACCCCAGGAAGAGGGTCTGTGGAAGATAACACGTGTTACTTTTGTAATCTGTATACCAACATTGTGGCCATTCGCTATTTAAATAGCTGTGGCCTTTCAGTGAATTCCAGCATTAGCAAACCATGTTAACATGATTTTAAATATGTAATGAAATTCAAGATGCCAACTGATGACGACGCTATCAAATTAGCACTCCTGGCATTGACAGATCGCCCCTGGGAAGATTAGCTTGCATTGTTTGGAGAAAAAAAGATGCATGTTCCCCATGGTCTGGCAACATCCCTGCAGGCACTGTGGTAGGTGATACTACCGGAGGGGTGGTTTATTTGATGTTGAAATTTCACGCAATGTGTACCCATCCTCTGGTATTAATCTCCAGTGTATTCAAGGGATTCAAAGTATGTTCCGGCTGACTTGTGACGTTCTCTCTGAGTGCATGTGTGTACTTAGATGTACTTTGCATGTACTTGCCTGGACCCTTTATCTACTTGTTTTCTTGTTACTGTCCACAATAATGAACATTTACACGGCTTTTCTTAGATCTCCTGCTATGGCTTTCAGGGTAGGATCTTCCACTGGTAGCAAAAGCTCCTCTGCAGGTACAGCACAGAAAAGGTCTCCAGTTGGCTCAGTTACTTGTATTATTCATTCAGAGGAATGTGTTCTTAGGAGTCTTTGGGTAAAGAGCATTAGCAAGTGTCACTTTAGGATGTGTCATATTCAAGTAAAGGTGAATTCTAGCAAAGCTAGTAGTTGGAGATACATAATCTTTTTTCTCTATTTTTATTAGTTATTTATTTTATGTGTTCCTATGTGCTTGCATGTATGCATGTGCATGTGAATGCTGCTGCCCACAGAGGCCAGAAGAGAGCTTTGAGCCTCCTCGGAGCTGAAGTTAGAGGGGGTAATAAGCCTCCTGATGTGGGATGGGATCTCAACTCTAGTGCTCTGGGAGAGCAATAAGCACTCTTAACTGCTGAGCTGTCCTGCAGCTCCATCTTGTTCTTGACTTAATATCGTTGTTGTTTTTAATTTTCCATGCATGATATTTTATTCCCAAGTGCAAAGCCATGAGACTCTCAGTAGCCACTTTAATAAAGTGTCTGCTTTGATAGCATTTATGGGGACCCCAGCAACACACTCAGTTTTCCCAGCAACACACTCAGTTTTCCATGTTGGGGTTCTCTTCTCCTTGTTTTTCGGAGAAAAGAATAGAGGAAAATCCCAAGAGATGAAGGTGTATGACCTGTCCTCACCAGCCGTGACCTGAGGGCTGCATTCAGGTTTATATTCTTTCCTCTTGTCTTGTACTTCTCAGTGTTCATGTTCAAACAGAGCACTCATCCATTTACTCTCTTCTCCCACATTAAAGCCCAGCGGTCTTTCAAACTTACTGTGTAATGTATAAATGTTAGCATTCATGCTATGAAGACAACCTGACATTAAAATATATGTGTGTGTATCTTTGCAGATGTGCACATGCATAAGAATTCATACATATAAACTCACACCCATACCGGTGGATTTCCATAGGCGGAACCAGGTTTCATCTGTGTGTGCTTTGGGGTGGAATTAGCTTGGACAAGTTGAATTCAGGGAGGGGTAGGTGATGAGGGGATTAGCATATACTTATTGCATCTGAGGAATAGAAACACACATACACGCACACACACACACACACACACACGCACACACACACACACACACACACTCCAAACCTTCATTCCCAATCATTTCCATTCCCCATGTCACCTCTGGATTTCATTTACATCAGTTTTATGATTGTTTGATGTTCTCCCAGGTTAGCTGGCCCCATTCATTATAACCCAGAGGGAATATATCGGTAAACTAATGGGTTACCACCAAAGACTTTGGAGACATACAGCCTTACGCACCAAGCATGGTTATGGAGGGCTGGGCCTTCCTTTTTCCTCCTCACATACCCTACCATGTGTAATGACCTTAGAGGTTATTTAGGCTACATCCATAGTTCAGAGGAAGAGACCAACGCTAGAGAGACTCTTTCCAGCTCACACCTATGCAGAATGATCAAATAGCCTTATGTCCTCCTGAGATGTGTCCCTAGGTCATGGCTTAATGGCATCTACTGTGGAGTGTATCTTGAATGAATGCATTTCTCTCGTCTAACTAGATGGTTTAGAATGGTACGTGACTTAAGCGGTGTGTAATATTCAGCCAGTGGATGATGTGTTTTCCCCAAGTGGCATGGGCTCCAGTGGTCCATGTGTCTACCTTTTACCGGTTTCTCCTTTCTATCCATCCTCCTCCTCCTTGCCATACTGTGTGGCTACAGATGGGTTCTGCCACTCCACCTGTTCCTGCTTCTGTTCCTGTGCTTTCTTTACCTCCTCACACAGAATTCTCAGAGAGTCTTAAACGTATATGGTTTAGTTGAGGTCTATTTGGCCTCTCCCTCTCCCTCTCCCTGCCCTCCCCCTTCCATTGATGAGGACTGTTCCATTTACCAATGACTGCTCTCGGAACTCACCTTGTAGTTTAGACATGTAAGAACAACACCATCTACCTATTTGCATTTCAGTTCATCCTAAAGGCCCACTAGACAACGCAGTTAGCAAACAAAGAACTTCATGGCTTGATTTTGAAATCCCAACAAGTTGTACTTAGTAGATTCATGAAACTATCTGAAGACCCACCAGCTCACAACTCTTTCCGGCCGATTTGCAAGCTTCTCACTTGCAGGGACCACTTTTGTTCCCTGTCCTGATTTTTACCTGTTTGGCCGGTGCATTAACCAAACTTGAGCTGTGTGTTTATGAGCATTTCTTTAGATGCCTTACCTGTTTCAGTTTAGAAGTGCTTTCATCCTCTTAGTTACAGTAAGGATTTTTAAAAATATGTTATATATATATATATATATATATATATATATATAGTATCTTTTCTGAGTGCACATATGTGCACTGTGTGCATGCCTGGTGTCCACAGAGGTCAAAAGAAGTCACTGCATCCCCTGTAACTGAAGATTATGAACCATTGTAACCCACCATGTGGCATGCTGGGAGGAGAACATAGGTCCTCTGGAAGAGCAGCAGATGTTCTTTACTGCTGAACTGTCTCTCCAGACCCCAGTAACAGATTTTTACTATTTTATTTTTTATATTTATATAATATTTATTTATTTTACTTGTTGTATATGTATTTAGGGCAGAAATCTCCAACACTGTCAGGGCCCAGTACTGAAGCTGTTTGTGTTCGTACCACACTTTGAGGAGAATAGTGGAGCTTAGAGCTTCATAGGTAACTATTAAGTCATGTAAGATATGCTTGCCCTGTAGACATTTATTGTCATATATAGTTGAGGAAGTAGAAGGGAGCAAAGAAAAAAATGCAAGATAGAAAAATGTCTCACCATGTCTTTTTCTGTAAGTCAAAAATAGTTTTCCTAAAGAGAAGCACTCACTAGGTACCCTGACCTCCTTGTCTTTAATCTCCCGTGATCATTGCCTTAAGCTGCTCAAGGTCAGCCAGTATGTAGGACTTTGTCCTTGTGGGATGTGCCAAGAGATAGGATGCAGAGGGGAGAGTATTCATAAAGCCAGAGGGCATGCATCTTGGGAAGGTAACCCCACAGCAGGCTGTTTCTCTAGTCTCCATTAAGGCAAATCTGCTATGCAGCTCAGTCACTGGATGCTGGGGTATTTCACTGATGGTCTTAAAACCAGGACAATTTATTATTGTTGTTGTTGTTGTTATTATTATTATTATTATTATTATTATTATTATTATTATTATTTCAGCTCAGCCTTTTACGTGTGCTATTAAAGAACAGCATTTTCAACAAGAATTAAAAACCCAGTCCATCATTGCCCCCAGAAACTCCTTACCTGTGTGACTTTGTTCTCTGGTGTCACTTGGCACAGTCATTATTATTTTTTAATGAGTTCTGTTTTAAAAAATTTTTTCATACAGCAGGTGGGGATGAGGATCGAGTTATTTGCAACACAGCAGACTTGGGAATGTACACCACAGTCGGTAACCTAGGGAAGCAAACAATGCCCTGTGAATTCTGGTGTTAGCACTCTGGATCTCCTGTTATTTTGAAAGAGTTAGCTAAGGGTGAAAGCAAAGTATTACGAGGCATCTTTATACTTTGCTGGTCTGGGTTGCCACCAGTCTGTGACCGTGGATATTAATGTGCATGATTATGTATATATCCATCCAATCCATCCCCATGCTAAGATGGGCTTCCAGTGTTGGGTAACCTGGGCATTCCTGGAATATACTGTTTCATAGTGTCTAGGTGGTTTCCCTTAAAACTGAATTGAAATCTGCCAGGATGCTTTAGAATTGCTCAGTCTGGACTGTTCTCAATGAATATTCTTAGCATCATTTTCAGAGGTACATAGGTAATAAAAGGTGGAGAAGAAGCCTTTGTTGAGTTGGCAGACCATGGACCAAGAACTGTTTACTTTCCACAGACGTATGGTTCTGAATTATTATACCCAGTTTACAAGTCAGGATATCAAGGCTCTCAATGACCTGCCTTCATCCCACAGTTGCTAGAGGATGGAGCAAGATAATCAGACTAAAGTATCTGCGCCCTGATGCCATTGCTCGATGCCTGCCTTTGCACAGCCTCCTTACATAGGTCAGGGCCCCCTTCAATCCATCTCTGACTGTAGGCTCTGTGCGCACCGTGCAGCTAGGCTTGCAGCAGTGTGATGTTCCAGGTGAAGAGGGGCCTGTGCCTCTGGCATTTGGGATCCTCTGTGGCCAGAAGTAAGGAAGGAGCTGTGTGGCAGGAATGAGCCCCATCTTGCCTTCTGGGATGCAGTCATCAGGCCGTTTCTGACCATTCCAACAGTCCATTAGATCCGGGGCACTCATTGCCATCTCTGTCCTTGCCCCCACCCAAATGCTCTTGTTTGAGGTGAACAGATCTCACTTACCCGGACAGAGAACACAACAGAAATCAGCATGAGCCTGGCTTTCCTGCAGACATCCATGATTTTGTACGGAGAAAGCAGGTGTGGCCTATGGCAGATATGTCTTGTCACCTGCTTTGTCCTTTCTTTTACAAATTCAAATGAACATTAGATATGACCACGTGTTAAACGTGTGGTACAATAAAAGATTCTGGGCTACTCAGATATTGTGGCGAGGTGGAGTGGACCTTGAGCCATTCTAGAGACCGTAAGCAAAAGCTTTAAATTGTGGTGTTAGGAGAGCAAGTAGCAGGTGGGTGATTCGCACAAGGAGTTGGAAGTGATTTCCTTGGAGGGCAAAGCAGAGCCTGCAGACAGCAAGGGAGGCGTGAGTGTTGGTCACCTCGCTTCCCGGCTGACTTCAGTCACAGCTGTCATCCACTCTATTCTCCATGTTTATTTCCTATTAGCAGCTATCCACCTGTGTTGGTGGCGATTAGCCTGTCTAGTCACTGCTGGAAGCTTGGTGCTATCCTGATGCTAAAGGATTCCAAGTTTGATTTGTTTTCTAAAGCCCAAGTAAAAGGACACCCTCCCCCCTCTATGAATGCTAAAATGCTAACTTTCCAAACTTGGACATTAGAATTCTAACTCTTCGTTTGGGTGCTGAATTCTTCTTCTCCAGTGCTCTGTGCCTGCCTGGGGTCCTCCAAGCATTCCCTGTCACCAACCTCTGCCCTTCCATTTACCCAAATGAAAGGGTGATTAATAATGGCAGAAAGAGAAAGATGGGGGGGGGGAGTTAGAGACGACTACATATAAGAAACAAATTCAGAGAAGCCAGCAGTATGTTAGGTGGGCACTCCAGGGCTCATTTAATACAAGAAGAAATAAAGAGAAACCTAGCAGGTCCCATCGCAAGGCTTCCCACATGGGTCCATATAACCTGGAGAGAAGGCCAAGGCAGCCAGGAGCCACTATTATTTCAACACAGTTCTGTTTTCAGAAGTCTCGGCCATCTCCAGACCAAAAGAAAAACCCCTTTGCAGGTCATTCCTGAATTCATTCCATGTGCCCCATGTAAAAACACCGTAGGAGTGGATGGGGCATGCCCTGTGAATTATACCTTATTTATTATCACAACGGCTCTTCTCTTTTTCTTTCTTTTCTTTTTTTTCTTTTTTTCCCCCATCAAGCTTTGGAATTATGGGCCAGGGCAGTTTTTAATACTCTATTTATTTTAGGGGTGGAAAATGTTTTTCTTGCACCGTAACATTCATGCCGTACCAACTGCTGGCAGCTTCCCCAGCATTTAAGGAAATACTGTCGTAGGCTTTTATGTTCCATACTTCAATCAGCCGGAGCCAGCAGCAACCCCACAGAAGGACCCTCTGCAGGCCGTTTGCAGCATTTTGCTGCAATTAAACTCCTCCGGTTTTAGCTCTCAGGCAATTTAGTAGCTTTTTTCATATGCACATTATGAACTTTTGACCAGGGTCTAGCAGTCATATATTAGAGTTCTGCTCTTGGAAGCAGGCTTAACAAGTTCCTCTGAGTATTGGGCTTGGAGTCAGTTGTGGAAAAGGTAATTGAAGCAGCTTGCAGCGAGGGCATTCAGAATCTCAGCGATGATCCTAAATATCGCCCTCTCTCTCCCCTCGCTCTCTCCTCTCCCCCTCTCACCCTTCCTTGTTTCCTCTGGAAGCTGGTAGCAAGAGCTTTCAAAGTCCGTGATTGATCTTTTATTCAGTAGCTAACGAGGGCTGTGATTCTATTAGCTTGCTACAAGGCAGGAGAACAGTGATTTAATGAAGTGTCTAGTGAGCCGGCCATAGATTTATCCTGTTGTCGCTAATTTGCGGGCGCAGTGGCAAGCAGAAAGGAAACGGTGCTCACAACCACTATTAGGCAGGTATTTCCTTAGTAAATTGTTGTAAGGTCAGGTACAGTTATCTGAGCCAAAGCAATGCCTCCCCTCTTCAGCGTCTGCAGATGACAGCCGCCGTGCTGAGCGCTCACTGAAGTGGAACTAGGAGATCAGAGGTCCGTCTCTAAGTCGCCCTTAGCGGAGGCAAGAGCAGATGAACTGCCAAGAAGGAGTAATAGAGTCATAATTGGTGATTAGAACGGGGAAAGGTGTGATAACATCTTAATACAAACTGGCGTGTGTTATAGTTACTGTCAGTTGTTGTAAACTCACCCCGCTGCCCGGACTAGTTCCATTCCCCTTGATTAGCTCTGAGAAATGAGGCAGAGGGCACTGGGAGAACCACACTGATGGCATCTTGGCCAGCTGAGGCTGCTTCCCGGGGTCTTGTCCCAACCCCAGTGTTTCTCTTGGGCACCTATGCTTGTCCCCACCCAGGGTGTTACCATGGTAACCTTTCCCTACCACCTTGGAGGGACTGTGACCCTGTCTCTTTCCAGGCACTGTGACATGGTTGCACACTGACTCGGAGGCTGACTGTCCTGCCTACCTTTGCTAAGGCAGGTACTTACTTGCCCCATGTCAATACTGTTCCCTGGCGCAGCTCAGTCTCACAGTAATACATATGCTCTTGCTGGGCCAGACAGCAAACACAGAACACACAGGCCAGAGGGATGAGAATCTCGGCATCAATGTTGCCCAGGATATGTGTTGGGGGTGTCCCTACAGTGTGTATGTAGATGGTGTTCATCCATGGCAAAGACAATTGAAGCAATTCTTAAGAAGCTTCGTGAAATGCCAGGCAGTTGACAAGGACCATTGGGAAGCAAGGGGTGCAAGTTCATGTTGATACAGCCAGGGGACAATCCCATGAGATGTGGCAGAAGTGGGTTTTGTTGTTGTTTGGGTTTTTTGTTTGTTTGTTTGTTCTTTTTACTTCATATAAGGTTCCCACGTCATCCAGACAGGCTGAGCAGCTCTCATTATTGATAAATCCATGGCTGGTCATTTGTATTGGCTCCTCATTGCCTCTCTCATCACTGGATTAGACAAGCACATCTGTACACCTTTGTAAAGGGAAAGGCTCAGCTTGTCACTTATATTGGTTTAAGTAGGATAAGCCATATCTGGATGCCTGGGACAGGAAATGAGATAACAGGCCCGGATGGATGTACCTTACCTACTAGTTGCCCAGTAAGGGAATCTCTTTCCCGTTTCGCACACAAAGCACCTTACCACAAAGACTGACTGACTTGGAGCAGTGGTGACAAATGTCTATAATGTGTCCAGTGCTCCCATGCGCCCACATTTTATTTAGCCTTCATCTAGTTCTTCAAGGCACCACATTCGCTAACTAGAAAAGCTGAGGTCTAGCAGCTATGTTAGAGGAGAATCAGGGTTTGGGCTGGAACCCGTCTGTGGTTTCTTTTTATCCATCTCTAGGGAGGTGTGCCGCTTACTTGGAGACCTCACTTCCCAAGGGTTCCCCATACATTCTGAGAAACAGACATTGCAACCCCCCCTTTGGCTGTATGATCATGTTGTTGATTCCTCAAGAAATGCCCAAGAGAGGAGAAGCGGTAAGTGGTCCGTGTCTTACGTGTTTTCGAAAGTGGTTGCAAATCAGACTGACCTACAGACCGTGCGGAGCAGTGTCCCACAGTGGTTCTGAAAGAGCGCTTATTAGGGAACCGTTAGTTTGGGCCAGGGGGTAGGGAGATGGCCTGGTAGGAAAGAATGCCTGCTTTGCAAGCAAGAGGAGCTGACTTCAGATGCCCAGCTCCTATATAAAAAGCCAGGTGGGGGGAACATATATGTGCCTGTAACTGCAGCAGCTATGAGAGACAGAGGCAGGAGGATCTCTGGGGCTTGCTGCCTGCCAATTTAGCTCCAAGTTCAGTGAGAGACCCTGTCGCAGAATAAGGCGTGCGTGCTACAGCACGACACCCAACAAGCTTCTCTGATCTCTGGAAGCATGTAAGGATGCATACCCCTTTTCTACATGAACACATACTGCACACATACACACAAACACATGTAGAACTATTTGTTTTGTGACCCCCCTAAGTCTAATTAATATCCCTGTAATAAACGATGTCTATGTACCCAGGATCTCTCAATCTGGTGTTTCCTGGATTATGGTCTTATTTCCACCTATACAGCCTGTTCGCCATCAGACTCCATTTGCACACTCCTTGGTAGGTGAATTTCCATACTCCTTTTTTTAACCTCATAAATAATGTCCCTCACAAGAAGGCATCCACAGTATTAGCAATGCACATAGTTTTGCTTTTTTTTTCTAAGAAAGAATATTCTGTTTCATAGATTATTTTTTTCTGTTAGAAGAGGCAATTTATAGAATGAGAGTTGCATCCATATGGGCTTTGCTGTTTCTAAAACTAGAAGAGGTCATCACGCCAGACCCAAGAGGTCACCCCATATATGATCCCACTTATGCAAAATGCCCAGAGCAGGCAAATCCACGGAGACTAGAATGCAGATCAGAGTGGTTTCCAGAGGCCTCGGAGTAAGGGGGTACAGGAAGGCTGCTAATGGGTTTGAGGTCTCCTCAGAGGGTGATAGGCACACAGAGGGTGATTTAGATTCAGACAGAAATGTTGATACACCTCTGTGAGTGTACTAACATGCCACAAAAATCAGATGCTTCAGAATGGTTAATTTTAAGTTTTATGAATTCTACCTCAGTAGGGGGTGGGGAGAACACAGAGAGAAATGTCCTGATGCAGAGGGCATGCTAAGCTGTTTATTTCCCCCTTTCCATCTGTAATGAACAGTCCAACTGTTACAGCATGGCTGGGAAATGGTTGGATTTCGGATGATGCCTGGCGAGCAGAGACGGAACAGGGTACCCATCCCACATGGCACTCCGAGCAGCCTCAGACACGAGTGCCTGTCTTATCATCTCTTGACCACTCTATTGATTAGTTATGTGTTTGCCTGTGGTATTAATAATGTATACCTTGAAAAATCTATGTGCATTATAGTCTTTGATCTTACTGTGAATTTCAAAGCCAAAGATTCCATTTTCTTTCTTTCTTTTTTTTTTTTTTAATTTTCAAAGACATAGTCTAGAAATAATTTTGATACTTCCTTTCCCTTTCCTGACAAAAAGATTTCTGAATGTTTTGTATCTATGTTAATAAGATATAGATTATGCACATCTGTGAGATGCACATGTACATAGATACATATGGATATACAGCCATCACATATACATACTGACCTGTTAGCATTACATTTATGTGCACATGCAAGTGTATCGTAAGAGACATAGAAAGTGCTTGCAGCTCAGGCTTAGTGTATTCCTAGAGGTGAGGAATATCTGAACACGGTTCTTACTCATCTTAGATGAAGACAGAAATTTAAGCCTTTGGACTAACACAGGATCAAAGAGTCTCTTCTCATTGTTCTTTTATTGTTTATTAACTTCAAAAAGACTTCTTCATTTAAACCGACTTTAATGTCTTTTGAATGCTCTTTTGTAAAATGACTTTGAAAACTCGAGGATAATGTCTTCATTAAGTGGAAGAAAAATCTTAGGAAAAATATAAGCGTAACTTGGCTTTCATTAGGGTAGAGGGAGATAAAGCCCTGCTTAATTAATGTCTGTTCCCCTCGGTTCAGAACTGTAAGGAAGAAAGGGATGAAATTAGTATGTATAAAAGCTTAAAGGAGCACTGGTGCTTCCTGCCCATGGTCCAGGAATTTAGAACATACTTCACTGTAACTATGGTAGGACTAGAATATGCTAGATACAGCACGCACTTGGGACAGCACGTGAATGTAAACTCTGTGGCTTGAGTCCCTCCAGCTTCTTTGGCACTTTGTTTCTCTCCTCTCCTTTCCTCTCTTCTCCTCCCCTCCTTTCCCCTTCCCTCCCCTCCCCTCCTCTCTTCTTCCTTCCTTCCTCCTGCTCCTCCTCCTCCTCCTCCTCCTCCTCCTCCTCCTCCTCCTCCTCCTCCTCCTCTTTCCCCTTCTCCTCTTCCTCCTCCTTTTTTTCTCCCTCCACCTCCCCCCAACTCTCTCTCTCTCCTTTGGTTTTTCAAGGCAGGGTTTCTCCGTGTAGCCCTAGTTGTCCTGGAAGGTGCTCTGCAGACCAAGTTGATCTCAAACTCACAGAGATCCATCTGCCTCTGCCTCCCAAGTGACATGAGCCACCATGCCTGGGTGGCTATGTTTTCAATTTTTTTGTGTGTCTCTAATACCTGTTTAGAGTGTTGAGTTCTTTCTGTTTAAATAAGGAAAAAACTTCTCACGTCTTTCCTAAGGCACCAATCCACAGTCACCTTTCTCAGAATCTGTGCTCACTGCCTGGGGAAATGTCTCAGGCCTCTAGGTGCCTAGGAACTCCCTGGACCACAGATGTTCATTTGTCCCAGGCTTTATTTATTTTATTACCTCTATTATTTATTTATCTAACGGGTAGGTGCCATGTCATATGTCTGGAGGATGACCTGGAATTCAGTTCTCTCCTTCCACCATGTGGAAGGACCAAACTCAGGGGCCTTTACCCTCTGAGCCATTTTGCCAGCCCTTCTACCTCTTTATGTAGCTTCTGTTTTCTAGACTGCGTTCTTCTCCTTTGGTGTAGGAACACAGTCCCATATAGCCTTTCCTCTTCCTTAAACTCCACAGAGACCCAGGAGACCCCAAAGCTAAGCCTCCTGTGGAAGTGCCTACTCGATGACTCCACTGGTGCCTCCTCCTACCCCTCCCCTCACATGACCAAAGAGGTAACACTGCAAGGGAGGTGCCACCCAGCAGAGTTCAAACCAAGTTTGTAGACCTGTCCTGTTGTGCTCCACAGCCAGTGTAAGGCAGTTCCTCAAAAGGCCAGCTCATGGCACTCCGGCAGCCCTCTTGGAAGACACCTCAAAGCTGAATTCACTGCTGTGCTCAGCAGTCCCAGCTGCTCAGGACTGGGTTTAAGAGTACTGTTTTGTATGAAGTTGTTGGAGACTCTCTCTTGTGGCAGAGTGAGACCCCTAGCTCCATGGGGGCGGGGAACAGAGGATGGAGAGGACGAGAGGTGATAACTGGAGAGAGAAGAGAATGGAGGGATTGAGACTTCAAGCCATCCTAGTTTCTAAGTAAGAAAGAACACTATGGTAAGTAGAAAAAAGAAACAGGAATATATGAGTACAAGTGGGGTTTACTGCATGCTGCATTTCTCACCCTCCTAGGATACATTGCTTAGCCCATTTGAGCATCAGTTTCCTCATCTATAAAGTGATGGTGGTACTGTTTACTCAAAGCATGGAGGTTTCCTCCAACGAGAATGGGTACAGCAGCAGTACATGTTCTGATTTTGCCCTATGACAGATCTGCTCTGGATTTTTCTCCTAAGGTCACTAAGGCCACTCTTGTCACCTGTCACCCCTTAAGGACATTGAAGAGTGAAACTCCCTGGTTCTATGCCTTTCCCTCTAGTGGTTCTAACTGGCTTCTCTGTGCTGATTGTGTCTGTTGATGGAGGGATGGGGTTTGCTTTGCTTTCACAACTGTGCAGTCTTGCTGGCCTTACTTTGTTGTGAATGCTCAAATGCCACTCAGTCCTAGATTTCAGAGGCAGATGTGAACACCCTGGGTTGTAAGTGGCAAGGAGTCACTGTCACTGTGTTATGTAAACCCTCCCTATGTTATGTACATGCCCTCTCCTGAGAAGGGTAATTTAGCCTCCACACCCCCCCCCCTAAAATTTCTACTTGTAAAATACTTAAGGACTGCTACTCTAAAGACATGTCCCTTCCACCATTTGTTGCACATGGAAGAGGGGGCAAATAAGGGAAATACAGGCTTCAGTACCTTATAAAAAAACCCAAACTCTTAAGTTATAAAATGTGTTAGCTGACAGTAGCTCTTGGAGAGGGGCTAAAGGCAAAGAGAAAAGGAGCAGAAAAGAGACCAGGTTTTCAATTGAGATGGCAGGTTCCATAATGCAGTGTGATGGCAGCATCATAAATCACCCATTCAACATGAAGCTAACTTCCCCTAGAAGCAATCATGGGTGTGCAGCAGTCCTTTTGATATAAGAGGTCTAGTAAAGAGATCTGGAAAACTGAACCTTAAAAATGTAACAGGCTGCCAAGACATGCCTTCCTCCCGGTAAGGAAGAATGCGTGGACTTACGCTGTGGGCATCCAGGCTTGGCCATGCTTTCCCTAAGAAAACTGTTCTTGCAAATGGATGTACCACAAATCAGGTGAGCCAATGCTAGACTACACCTGGAGATGCTCCTCTGGGTTTTTGCTTGACACAGTTAAAGCACACCAATGTGTGTGACCCAGAATAATAGACAATGATATGCAGATGATATTCTCAGGAACTGTACAACGTCCACATTTTAGGTTGATGTCTTAGTAAAGGCAACATCAAACAAGACCACGCGTGCATAGCCATAAACATACAGTCAGAGTCTATTTATTGCTTCCGGAAGGGTCAGAGTTACTGTTTTGGATTTTGAGGCGCTCCCTTCACAATGGTGACCTGCGGACCCAGGCTCCTTCCATCTTGTTGCTCTGCCTTCCAGCACTCATTGCTTCTACAGCTGTCCTGCTTGTCTGTATGAGTTTAGTGCAGGAAGCTAGAACACATACAGTCATGGGGAGAGGGGACCATCTGGAGGAACACATAAATTTAGGAGAGGTGAATTTCTTTGCATTATAGGAGGCTAGAAAATAAGGTTTAGCTATACACCCAAAAAGAAGTGGGCACCGAAAGTCGTTGCTCTGGCGGATGGACTAGTGTTTGTTGGCAATCACTTTAGACTCTCGATTATCTTTTTTTTTTTTTTCACATAAGTTGTTCGTACATTGAACTCTATAACAACCATAGATAATGAACCTATTTCTATGCCTTCCATGACTTCAGCCTTGTCAGTTCTTCTCCTATTGCCCAGCATACTAAGTGCTCTTGCCTAGTTTCTCCTGGCATGGCTAGGAAATATGATACTTCATAGAGCTCCTGGAAAAATTGGATGGCCATGTGGAAAGATCTGGGCAAAACAAGCATACGAGGATCTATAAGTACTTCTGTGTTAGGTTTTCTGCTTTCTGGGAGAATTATAAAGACATGGCTGGTGATTTTGTTCACACTTTCTTCCAACCAGGGACACAGATTCAGTCTCCAGCTGCTACTATGTTCTTGGTTTCATGACCCAACCCAAGAATGGCAAAGGAATAACAGAACAGCCTGCACACTGGAGAGCTACTGGCCATTCTCAGCATCCACATCACAGTCAGCCAGGTTTCTTTATCCAAGATCTGCTTTTCCCCCTCCTGACAATTCTTGAACCACAAATTATATCAATGGCACTTACAGTCTAGGTGTCCTGAGTCTGAGTGTGCTGTGGGAATGTGACCATTGTCTAATTCAGCATCTGCAAAGAATAATGAAATTTTGTTTCAGCAAGGGAATGATCCAATGCAGTGTTTCTGCAATATTACCAGTTACAGCCTACAAAGTGCTTCCTCCCTGTTTGGGTCTTGCTCTCCGACACATTTTCCCTCTGGTGGACTTGGGTCTTATTGATCTCAGAACTGTTGATCCTGCATGAAACCTGAAGTGCTGTGTGAAGCTCTCATCTTTCCTGTTCCATTTCCCTCTGTGACTTTGTACCAAGACACACTGATATTATAGTAATTGCCTAGTGGTATTTAAAAATCTTTATTTGGGCCACATTGGTCAGATAATAAAAAGAGAAATAGTCCTTTACCACCACTTGGTCTGAACAAAGCTGGAATGTTATCACTCTCCATCTCCAGCCACATCCTCTGCAGCAGCAGCAGCAGCAGCAGCAGCAGCAGCAGCAGCAGCAGCATTTATTGACATTTATGATCACAATAATAATTTCCAAGAAGAAACATTGTAAATACCTTCAAGATGCAGACATACAAATACATGAAAGAAAGTTTGAAATCTTTTAATGGAATCGATTTGTAAACATTAAAACTATTCCAGATAATCTTGCCATCTTTTCAGTCTACATATATATATATATATATCAAATATTATAAAGATACTTTAGTTTTTAAAAATTATGTATATGTATATGGGTGTGTGTGTGTGCACATGCATATCCACCTTCCCTGGTGCACATGTGGTTTACACATGGAGATCAGAGAACAGCTTTCAAGACTCAGTTCTATCCTTCCACCTTGCAGCACTGTCTCACTTGTCTTGCTGTGTATTCTACACTGGCCTGCAAGATTCTAGGTGGTTCTCCTGTCTTTTCCTCCCATTTCCCAGTAGGAATGCTGAGATCTGTAGATGTGCTCCACCACAACTGGCTTTTAAACTTGACTTCTGGGGATCAAAATCAGGTCCTCAGACTTTCATGGCAAGGGCTTTACCCACTTGATCACTGACCTGATACTGGTTTAATGCAGAAATGTGATATAATTGAGATATTGCAATTTGTTCAGTAAATCCTTTCCAGTTAGATAGAGATCGTGGGCTAATTGTGCCCATGGCTATTCCTAACAGCTTTGCTTACAAAGGTCAGAAGATTGATGGAGAGAAGGGAAAGTTGACCCTGTAAATACTTCTATATGTATTTCTGTTTCCAGCCCCAGCCACTTAGAGGTGCAAGCACACAGACCTTACTGTATGTTGCATTCACATTATTCAAAACTGCACTGGCAATGAGATTGTGACCACCGCCATGGGGAATTCAGTCTGTTTTGTATCTCAGAAGCCAAAGCCATGTGTCTCTAGTATTTCATGAGCCAGGGTTGCCAATTCTGGAAACCTTTGCTTATTTGTAAATAAAAGGCCTTGATAACTGTTTCCAGAGAACACATTCAGAAAGTTAGAGCAACTTTCTTCCCAGATAAACATTCTGAACTTACTGTTCTGTTGAGAGCATACAACTTAGAATGCATATCACTAAGTTTATATCTTTGGCAAAAATGAGGCCATTTTGTTCTCAGAGAAGGCACCATCACCAGACTCGAGGGATTACTGGTCTACCTAGCTCCTGGGCCAACTCTGACCCATTGCCCCTTTCTGTGGAGCTTGAAAATCAAGAGCTCTTTTTACATTTAAAAATAGCTCAAAACATTTTTAAAGGAAACCAGTAATTTTTTATATATGAAAAATATATGAAATTCACATTGGAATATCTCTAATCAAGTTTTATTGTGGTACAGGACTGTAGCTCTGTGGTAGGGTGATTGCTTGCCTAGCATGTGCTAGGCCCAGAGTTTGATTTCCAGCACCACAGGAAAATAGAGTAAAGTTCTGTTGGAACACAGCCTTGTCTGTCCCTGGGCTACTGTAGTGTTGTAGCAGCAGAAATAAACAGTTGTAACTGGTATGGTTTGGCCCACAAAGCTGGAAATGTTTACTTAAGACCCTTTTCAGGCAAAGATTACTTACTCACGGCAGCAGAGGAGATTGTGGTAGCTTTGGGGTCCATTCTCCTCTAGTGAACTGCGAGAAGGTGGGGATGTTTACCAGAGTAGTGATCAGACTCTCTTGGCCATTAAAAAACAAAACAAAACAGAACCCTGCTTTTCCCCTCTCTTCCCTTCCTCCCTCCTTCCCCCTTCCCCCCAGGATCTGTCTACAGCTGACCTGGAACTTACTATGTAGGCTGGCCTTGAACCCATAGATATCCATCTGATTCTGCCTTCTGAGTGCTGTAATTAAAGGTGTGTACCACCAAACTCAATCGAAACGAATTATTGTACATTTATTTATTTCTTTTGAGTGTGCTGTGTGTGTGTGTGCCTGCCTGCCACAGCGTGTGTTTAGCAGCCAGTAAACTGCCACCCATTTTTAATCTTATTTTTATCATTTTTTTTATTTTATTCTTTTAAATGTTCTTCATCAAATTCCCACCTTGATTTTTTTTCCCCCATTTGCCCTCTTCTTTATTCCCAAACCTTTGCAAAGCGAGCATTACAGTGTTAGCCAAGGGTACTGCATGCAAGGAGTGGCCTTCAGCAGTCTGGGAGAGTGACCTTTAAGATTACTGAGACAGGAAGGCCACCATCCCCCGACTCTGCAGTCACAGTATTAATTTAGGGGTGACAGAGGAATGTGCTCTCTTTTTATCTGTTAATTCCTCGGGGAAGTTCTCTGCAGAATGAATAATCTTGAAATGTGTAATAAAGTTCCCTATCAAGACCACTTTTACAGAGAGATTTAAATGTGATAATAAGATAACAGAAAAGGAAGTGACATTGTGAGCATCTTCTTTTATAACAGTCCTTGGTCCTGACTGTTAAGCACACCGTAAAATGACTTTTATACATTTATGGATTGAAATGGTTCTGCTGAAATTTTAAGTGTTAACATTGTTCAAACTTCCATTACCCACCCCTCTCGCACGGTTACAAAACAATTTCCTATTTGACATTTTGATCACAGTACCCCAGAATGGGAAAGCCCTGCTTTCATGCCATCTAAAGCCTCTGCTGATTTCCATTTGAGCGCCTTCCTTCAGCAGGCCACCACCATCTGTTTACACATTTTACCCCAAAACATCCTTGACCATGTTTCGAAGAGAAGGTGTTTTGTAGAGAAGGAGAGAAACGTACCTTTTTCCCCACAGGAGGATTTAGATGGAAACGAAAGATAGCCTTGTTTTCTGTCCGCACAGTGGTCCGCTCTTTATCCACATTTGAGTTGAGTTATTTTGTCATATTCCTTAAAACTATCACAGAACCCACCCACAGTTCATAAACTGTACCTCACTTTTCATAAGTTTGATTGAGATATGAGTCACATACCATTCAATCTGACCCTCTAAAATGTACATGTCAATGGCTTTTAGTGTATTCACAGAGCTGAGCAGTAACCACCACAATCAATTGTAGAATATCCTTATTACCCTGGTGGTGGTCACCTGGCAGTATGCGGCCTGTTTCCTCCCTAGCTCCTGAGGCCACTCTTCCTGTTCCTGTGACTCAACTCTAATTAGAGTCATTCACTCCCTGTCCCTCTGTTTGTCTCTGGTGTCTTTTAGGATCATGATGCTGTCAGTAAGTATTGGATTATAACGTCCAGCCTCTCGCTTACTACCTTTTCTTTACACGTGCAAAATTCTTAAACTACATATGCAGAGATACTTGTGTGCTTCTATATGCATCCTGATTCTTTTGAGTTTATCGCTATAGATGCCACAGTAGCTACAGAAGCTCACGTTGTGTATGTAAATGCTGGGTAAAGCTAATGCTAGTTAATTGGGCCTGAAAACCTCTCTCAGTACATCTGTGAGTACATGTAGAGAGGAAAAGCCAGCTCACTAATGAGATCTTTCCAGAAACCGAAGTAGGCTCTGTCCACTCCTCCCATGTTTGAAGCTGCTGCTGTTTTGTCTCCATCTTTCCTATGAACTGAGAGCCAGGGACATATGACCCTGTGTTGTCTTGCCTTCCTTATTAACCAGGGAGGAGATACCAGCACCTTTGTCAAATGCTGTTGCTGAGACAGTAGCTGGTGGAAGGTGGGTACATATAGGGTGTGGTGTGTGTGTGTGTGTGTGTGTGTGTGTGTGGTGTATGTGTACACACACACATACATACATACATACATACATACATACACACCCCCTCACACACACCTGCAGGAAAGAGACTAACATTAGCTGAAGATAACTGGCGTCATGAGAACAAATAGGCCCCCGAGTATTTTGGGAAGTAATGAGGGGAGTTGGGAGGTGTCCACGCCTGCGTCTTCTTCCTCTTCCCCAGGACTGTTCTCTGTTCAGATGCCTGTGTCCTGGTTTGCCAAGAATACACACCGGTAAACACAGTGAATGTTCCCGGAGTTACCAGATCCAGGGAAAGTTCGCCGGTAAGACAGGTGGTGTGGATTTGCCAGATGTAACTGGAGAATCGGTTTGTTTGGTTTTTTTTTTTTTTTTTTGTCTTTTATTTCAAGACCTGTCTCCCATTATCACAGAGGATGGAAAGTCTGCTTAAATTATAAGCTAGCTAATTGCTTCCTCAGTTGAAGACCTAAATGAGTTTTAAAGCGAAATGCATATCTCCAAGGGCTAAGTAGCCAGCACACAATAGGCAATTGAGATAGCAAAGACTAATTTAGAAAAGTCCTTGCTCCCTCCCTCCCTCCCCCCTCCAGTACCATGCCTCTACTTCTCCCCCTCTTCTCCTCCTCTGCCTCTCCATCTCCTTTTCTTCTCCCTCCCCCTTCCCTTTTCCCTTTTTTCCTTCTCAACCCCATTTCCCTACTTTGGCTCCTGCTTCCTCTCCTCACCTGCCCCTCTCCTACCTGCCTTTCCTTCCTCACTTGCTTCCTTCCTCTTTCTCTCCCCCTCCCCCCAGACTCCCTTCCATTTAACCATTAGGAATGCAGCAGAGTTGTATCTGTGGGTTTCTGCTCCTAATTAAATAAATCATTTATGCATTTAACACAATCTTGAGTTACTAGGTGATCATCTTAGGCACTCCGAAGTCTAAGAGCCCTTGAAAGCCACATCCAAGCATAGATATTCCATAGCACGCCTTACAATCTGAATATTGCTTTTAGTGTAATCGAAGCAACTAGAGCAGTCCCAGCAGTTGATGGACTATTTTTCAAATTGATTTCAAAAATGTATTTAAGGGGATGATCTTCTAGTCTAGATTACCTATTGATTTTTAATATGAAAAGCTCATTATGTAAGCAGTAACTGCATATAAAAACCTCGCAAACCTTTGCATAAATCCTTTAATTGAATTTGCAGAGCCTGTGGTTCTACTTTTTTTTTTTAATTAAATCTATTTCTTTTTTTAAGTGTTACTGTGTAATTTGCATGCTGTGAAGAGGCCCTGTCCCAGATAAAGTGCCATTGATCCTTATTAAACCTCACCTCTGGGCTTGCTTAAAACTAACTGGAAAAATTAAAGTGTTCATGCTGCACTGCGCTTACAGCCCCTGTGATGGGATTATGGGAAAAAATAATAAAACTAATTTCCAGCAGAGAATTTGTAATGTGAGATTTTATTTTTCTTCAATTTGATAATTAATAGTAAAATCTTATCACAGATATAAATCATATTTTAGCCTATAAAGTGAAATGGCCATTAGGAAAGATAATACATACTTGATGTAAGCCCATCATGTTACGGGCACTAATCTTTTTGATCTTTCGGTACTTTAATTTTTTAATTGTGGAAGGAAAGGATTATGAATGCAGTTCAGACCTGCTCAATGGAAGGTTTCCTTGAGAAAATCTGATTCTTCTGCAGTACTCAGAGGGATTTTTAATGTCAGCGTGAGGGAGCATTAAAGATAGGGCAAAGATACCCGGCTATGCTTGTGCTAAAATGTATGTGTTAGAATTACCAAGGGAAAGAAGAATAGGAAGCCTGCAATAGGTTTTTCTATTTTTTAATACCTAACATTTGTTATTTTAAAAGCAATAAAATCCCCTAAAGAAATATTCATAATCAATAAGAACACAAAATATGGAATATATTAACGGAGTTATAAAAATGTTTGTGGTATAGCATGAAATGAAAAACACAGCAAGTTATGTACGGTTTAAAGTGTAATCAATTTTGAGGTTGTATACAAGGATATAAATGATAAACACAAGTAGTAGCGTTTTTAGTAAAGGCTATTACAAAATACGGTATTTATGGCCTATTCCATTCTTTTTATAGCTCATTAATGTAGAAAACAAACACAGTGTATCAATCTTCACCGAGAGCGTAAAATTCCCTTAAATGATGTTTTTAAATGGAAGTACCGGGCTTATTTGATCTGTTTCTACTTTAAGCAGGTTAGGTTGAGGGGGGGTATGTACCACATTGGGGGTTCTTTCTCAGACTTTGGAAAAGAAAAGGGATAACAGTTACATATTGCCCTCACTCCTCACAAGAAGGGGGGGGGCATCTAACATTTGTAGTTTGGGCAGCTGCTCCCTCCTCTTCCAAGGCTCCATGCCTACCCTCAAGGTCCTAGCCCCACCCCAAAGAGAGCCTTCCCACCTATGGAAGATGCATTAATTCTTCCAGGCCACAAGGGGGCTGTTGAGTTATTGGTTCACTGCGTTGACTGGTGGGGGAGTTTGAGAGCTGGTTCCAAAGGTGTTTAATTTCCTGCAGTGCCTGTGAATATGCATAGAGCAAGTGCTCAGAAATCTAGCAGTTCAAAAGAGACAGCTGGCTTTGGTAATAAGGGATTTCGGTTAGTTTCTCTTTTTTCTTTTCTTTCTTTCTTTCTTTTTTAACTTCTCTTTCTTTCCCCTTTTCATGGACAAGCCCTCCCTGGGTTAGCTGAATTTGTAATGCAATTTCATTAACTTATCGCCAGTGTTTGAAAGTTTGCCATCATGTTTCCATCGTGAACTCCTTTCTTCTTTCATTTCCACATTCCACAGATACCCTAGGCCATCATCATCAATGGGGCAGATGCCCGTGACCATGGAGTCATGGGCTTGGCTATCCAGCCTTCCTAAAATATAAGTAGGGCTTACTGGTCCAACCATATCCAGAAAGGGGGAAAAAACCCTTAGTAAGCAGGAAAAGTGTTCAAATGTCTCTTTTCTCTCTATTTGGACTGAAGATTGCTTTAACACTATGCAACTCCATCCATCCCATCTATCCATCTACCCATCTGTCCGTCTACCCATCTGTCCGTCTACCCATCTGTCCATCTACCCATCTGTCCATCTACCCACCCACTATTATGGTTTCTCTCTCATACCTCTATCCACCTATACTTCCATCTACAATGACTCCAACACCCTTTCTTTTCCCATCCATCCATCCATCCATCCATCCATCCATCCATCCAATCATCCAGTACACATCAAATACCTACTGTGAATCAGGTACCACTTCCGTAGTAAATCTATATAGATATGAATTTGGGTCAGTCAGTGCCTTTAGGGATCTCATTACGTGTGGAGAAGACAGTCTTTTGTCAGTAATTCTGATAGTCAGAAGAAATAAAGGCCTATCTCAGCCTGAGAGAAGATGCATTTTAATCTTGCAGTCTATTTGTTACCCTCTAACTATAGTTTCTTTGGACTTTCTACTTTATAACTTAATATTGCATGGGGCATCATAAGGTTTTAGAGTAACGTCTCTTCGTGGCATAAAAATGTCAAGACAGGAACTGCTTTACGATACAACTGAGATAAGACATACCAGATTCTTGCTAGAGGAAGGCTTTGGTTTTGTTGCCTTCTAAGAATCATGTGGCCCCTGTCAGCATATCCATGTATAGAATTGTGCAGCCATATACATATTGGAGATGAGGCACCATCTCTGGGCACCAAATACAAAGGCAGTATCTGGCCTGGGATGCAATGCAATGGTTAGAGGCTGGATTCATCTGGGATTCTAGACCCAAATCGGGAAAGAAAGCTCAAGTAGAGCTCTCCTTTAATTAGAAGCTTCTTGTAAAGCTGACCCATTAGCACCATATTGTTTCCTGCCCCCTCCTGGCACAGAAAAGCCAATGGCAACAATAACGAATCTTCCTACTGAGAAGTAAGAGGACCATGAGGCTGAAGGCAAAGCCTACCCTTATAGGAGCTGCCACACATACCTCTAATAGACTGATGGATGCTCAGCTATCCAGTATTAGAGCAGTACACCCTCAAGAGCTTTGTCTTCCAGTTTTAAAGTCATTGTCAATGTGGCTATCTAAATACATATTAATTAAAATTAGAAATTCAGTTGCTTGGTCACATGTCCCATAGCCATGTGGTTAGGAGCACATGTGCTGGGCACTATAGACCATTTCAACCAAAGCTTCTGTGTCTCCTAGGGTATACATCACATTTATCCACCCACCTCTTCCATTGAATATTGAATATATGGACACATTCAGGGGGTGGCACATACTCTCCCAAGTGCTTTACCTGTGTTTACACACATCTTTTTTGAGTGTCCTATAAGGCTGTACTGTTATGATGCATATTTTATAGGTGAAGAAGCAGATATACCCAGCAAGGAGTTTTTGAATTCCAACTCAGACAGTCCAGGCCATCTACTCTTAGTGATGGCGTGTTGATTCCCAATTAAAATAAAAAGTATTCTCCATAAATACAGTACACATATGTTGATGTGTGAGGCCTCTGATGGTCAGGAGCTGCATTTGTAAGCTGTGCAAGGTACTCGAAAGTTAGCTTGTCACATGGATATGGCCCAGGCAAAGGGTCCATGGCAGAACCTCCATTTCTTCTCCACTCTCCATGGACTTTCGTGTGGGTGTTTTTTAAAAAATGCCTATAGTTTTCTTAGTGGTGGGGGATGTGTATGTGTGTGAAATGGGTTGAGATATAAATTATTTTGTTTCAAATAAAACCTGCTCACAGACTAAAGAGAGGCTTAGAAAGATTTCTGCACAGAGATCATCACATGAGGAGGTACCCAGCACAGGCTGGCTGTTCTTAAGAAAAGAGGAGGATTACTCAGCCAGTTCCTCCTTGAATAGGAGGCGCTTTCAGTTGGTACAAGGTAAAGACAATGCGATTTGATTCGATCTTAGAAGATGGAAGGCAGTCTCTCTCTCTCTCTCTCTCTCACACACACACACACACACACATACACACACAGAGACACACACACACAAACACACATACACTCTGCTAAGTCTAGTACAAAAAGAAATACAAAAATTGCATCCCTGTTTTTAAAAAGTGAGCATCACTGTGACTCTAGGCCACTCCTAGAGACAGAAGCCAATAGAATGATCCATGCCCTTAATTTGTAAATAAATAAGTAGGTTTCCAGAGCCCTGTATGCCCTTGAGATTTTTCCAACTGATGAAAGCTAGCAATTGAGACCAGTCTGGAGCCTCAGGGATTGTGGATAGACTGAGTAGCCTTTGCAGGTCTGCTTGTGATCCTACCCTACCTACCCTGAACTACTTGAAAAACTTCCCTCCAGAAGACCTGAACACCATCAAAGGCAAACTTCTGCAAGGAACACAGTCATGGCATAAAACAGTCATGGCCAGAGAATTGATTTTGGGGAGATTTTGCTGGTTGTTCCTTTGTTTGTCATTAACTCAGGACAGTTGTCCCCAGCCTCCAACCGTCACTTTAAAGGTCTTAAAAGATTTATTTTTCCACCCTCAAATGCATTCCAACATTAACACAAGAGTACACTGAAACTAGCTGATAGGGTCCTGAAAAGATGAAGATAAGAGTTTCCCCCAACATTCTAGCCATTTTTGTTGTAACTTTTTCAAGAATTTCGTATTTTCTGCTTAGAGCAGAGGGTGTGTGTAGGGGTGTGTGTGTGTGTGTGTGTGTGTGCATGCACCATGGAGGTGCTAACAAAGTTGCATTTGTATGTAGTTGTATGTAGACATAACACCTAGCCATGAGCCTTTCCTGTGCATCCTTTTAGGGCTTGAGTCATAAAGTACAATCCTGCCGTCTCCATACAGAAAGGAGCCATTCCTCACCCAAAGAGTTCTCCATCTATCCTGGTCCTGGTTCATGCTGAGCCAGCCAACATCTGTCTTTCTGATGTAGTTTGCTTCCTTGTGCTTTTCTAGGGCATTTTAAAAAAGTTCCACAGAGTAATTTGGAAACATGTCCTCCACCATGTTGCCTCTCAGAAGTGGTGACCTGGGGGGTAGGATACCTCTGCCTGTGTGGCATGGGACAATGGATATTCTACCTCTTTGTACCCCACAATGTCACAGTCTCACCTTCAAAGCAGAGGTTGGGAAAACTTCACTCATGTTCTTGCTTGGTATCAAATGGCTTTTCATTAACCAACACTCCCTGAACATTTACCCCTGCACTGGATGCTTTTAAATTGCTAATAATAGCATTGCTGTCCACTTGTAAGCAAAGAAAGTTAGGCTCAGAGGTTTGACGGCCAGCCGGATGCCACACCGTTGGTAATACCATCACCCTTCCCAGGACTGTGTTGTATGGGTCAATGGAACAATGCAGGATGTGGGTCTCAGTTTTTCTTGGGAAGGACCCATCTTGTTCATCCATCTCCTGAATCCAGCAAGAATACCAGGTACACCGAAGGTCCATGATAAGTCTTAATAAAGAAGGGAAGTCATGACTATAAATGTGGTCATAGCCATTTCCAGAGGTGGGGGCGGGGGTCTGAGCTTGCAGGGAATGAAGCTTATGTGTGTTGGAGGCCATATAAAAACAGCACCTGGAAACGCCTCTCCCTCATTTGAAGAGCTCCTTCCTTCAGCTCCACATTTAGTAGCTCAAAGGTTGTGCTGTATTGTGCAAACCCAACTTTTCCATGCCTTTTCAATCCCAATGAAAGGATTCTGTTCCTTCCCTTTCTTTCCATACCTTCAAATAGGAAAGGCGTTTTAAAATTCCTTTGAGTTTGGTGTTGAAGCTTATGGGAACAATAGTCTGCCTTGACTCTTTGAAATGGATTTACCCTGAAGAACATGACATGGTAGTTTCTGCCTTCCAGGAGAGAAGCCAGCTCCCTGGGGACGGCCCACTGTGTTCAGCAATGTTCACCCCAAAAGTTTTGTCCAAGGGGACTCCTTCAAGGTTTACCTTTTTGTTTGAAGTGGGTAGAATTCCCCCCCCCCCCCCCAATTTGGGCAGTTTTTTAATGGTCTTTAGCAACTGAAGTAAGTGACAGTGGTCAGTGGAGGCGGACAGTAAGATTTATAATGTATTTGTGCTAGCTGATTGCCAACTGAACCGGCCTTTCCCAGCGGTGCTGTACGCAGACTTGGAAAATCAATAGGGATTAACCTCTGACCCTCTGCACATACTTATACTGTGGCTGCATCGCTTACCAATATTTCATCTGTTTCACTTAGCCGCTGTTACTTACTCAATAACGTGTGGCCGATCTCACAAGATACTAATTAATTTTTTAAAATGCACCATCGCTTGAAGCTCTGATGAAATAGCCCACCTTTGGAAATCAAGGCCCATTTGGTTTATTTATTAAACTCACATTAATTAGCCCTAATTTAAAAGAAAAAAAAAAAGTAAGAGGTCAGCATTATGATATAGAGGTTTGCTTTGGTTACAAAAACTCCTGTGGTTGGTTGGCATCGGGGGAGATGTCTGGCTGTAGAAGAGCAGGTGTCCCTTGACTGTGCTGGAAGATGGGTCCTGTTCAGCAAAATTGCTGGTCTGACTTTTTGAGCATACTTTTTTTCCCCTTTCCAATTAAAGGGACAACTATAGATAAACAGACAGTGAGATGAACCCAAGGCTTCATTAATTTAAAGAATCAACATCACTGTCAACACATGGTGTGTGTATGCTCACCAGTCTGCACAAGTGTGTGTCACTGTTATGAACTGCTTTTAATTTTTCACAGCAGGGGTTGGACAGCAACAAAATTTGCAGTGATATAATTTTGTAATCTTTCCCTTTAAACTTTGGTTTAAAGTACTGGTTTATATGTTTTGGTTTATATGTTAAAAGTATTATACGTCTGTTTTCAAATTGAAAGTATATGTTTTCTTCATCTAAGACTCTTTTGTTTGCTTTTTTTTTTTTTTTTTGCCAGTGTGCTTATTCCCCTGAGTTTACTTACAGTTTGCTATTGATCTGGCAGCTGGAGTTTGAATTGGTCGATGTGCTCTGTAACTTGTTTAAGATACCCTACCTGAGCTATTAGCTTAAATAATGTATTCATAAATTGATTAATCATTACAGTAAAACTTATTAGCCGCATTTATATCTGTGTGTTACCCACAATTGACTTGTAGTCTAATCATCACGGGTGCTTAAGCAGAGACTGGGTTTACATTACAATTTAATAATAATCAGGCTGGGAAACAATGGTATTTACATGGAGACAGTGAGCGGATGCAGGCTGAGCTCCTTGGGCAGCTTTGCACCCTTCCAACAGTCTCCTGCTGAAAATGAGCTATAGGGAGTAGACCAAGATCCTCAGGAGGAAGTGACTATGTTTGCAAGGGCGATTCTATTCTAAAATCTGTGTTCTTGGGAGTGAACTGAAGGAAGAATGGCCTTCACTCCATATCTCCGGCGGCTCCATCATGGTGGCTCTATGTGTATGGCTCTTTCCACTCCTCCAGTCAGTGGTGTTTTTCTACTGCACAGCTTGTAAATGGAGGAAGATACTCACACTCTACTCTGTGATGCAGTGATGCCCACAAATACAGAGAAGTCGAGAGGAACAACATGTTGTTCAGGGGGCTTGCTTGTCACCAAGTATGTCACTGAATACCCTGGGCCAGTGTCCAGGCTTTCTACATGGCTTCCTAAACAGCAGGCAACCATTCACCTCTGTACAAGGGGTCGAAAGCAATACGTTCTATTTCTCTCTTAATTAATATACTATTTTAAATGTGTGTGTGTGTGTGTGTGTGTGTGTGTGTGTGTGTGTGTGTGGTCACGCACATACCAGAACACCCATGTGAAGGTCAGAGCACAGCTTTCCTAAGTAGGTTTTCTCCTTGCACCATGGATTCCGGAAAATGAACTCAGGTGGTCAAGCTTGAGTGACAGGTGCTTTGCACTCTTCTATAAACTATTTTTAAAGCAATCTAAAGTTTTCAAAATTAAGTAAAAAATACAGTTTGCCTCTGACCCTTGGGTCCACAAACATGGCTTCTTCAAGTCACATGCTCTTCTCATCCACCTGCATATTAGTTCAAATCAATCGCTTGGGTAATGGATGTGTCATTTTAGCTCATTCAGCTGAGGCACACCCAGCTCCTTGATTAGCTGTGTTTCCCGTTTATTCTTGGAGTACAGAACCTTCCAGATAACCCCCACAGCCCAACACACATAGAGCTTCTATAACAACTGGATCCCCTTCTCTCTCCCAAGAGTCATTTGGCCTCCCCATGAGGCCTCCTCAACTTCATTAATCCCTCCTTCAAAATGTTATTCAGCAGCTTGCTAGATGAATGTACACTGTGATCTTTCAGTAGCAGTGAGGGGATCCTGTCTCACAGCTTGGGTCTGTTTAGTCTCGTGTCTCAAGAGTGCTGCTCTCTGCATGAAGGATATCTGTTCACAAGCCAGCCATTGTGCCTCAGATTCAGGGCAGCACCTCCGCCCTGAGGTCGGCTCCAGATGAAAGACAGATTGCCACAGAGCTTTTTTTCTGAGGGTCCCTCTCCCCAGTATGGGACTTCATACATTATTGAGCAAACCCGCTCCCCACCACCACCACTCCTGCGTGCTCTTCTTTTGCCAGCCTTCCTCAGAATGTCAGCATGGATCACTTTTCTACAAAGGCATAAAGGACCAGTCAGGGAGCTTCAGCCAATAAATTATTTACAGTGTTTAATTATTATTGCACAGATTTATTAAACTTCTTGGTTCCCTGGGAGCCCATGTTGCTGCTGACAAGACTTTACTAAGCCTGGAATCATGGGCATTTCGTTGGGAAACAAGGTCCCTTGGTAAATGCTGTTTCCATACACCTGATGTCTCTGTGGGTGTTGGTAGGGATGGTGTGCCAGCACAGGTGTAGGGCGTATGCTTCTTACTGTTGTGCAAATGCCCATGCCCTGGCTGATTTCAGGCTGCCAACATGACGTCATTGAACATACAGTTGCAAAAGCTGTGTAGTCCCACAGCAGTACCTGTACAGTAGGAGTTCCATTATACAGATACAATGCATGTCAGTATGACCTAGAGCATATATGCACTCAAGCATGCTAGCATTACCCACTGTGTTAAGCTCTGATAAACTCTCACCTTTGTATTCTCCCATCCTTATTTAATCATACATTTGCAAAACTTAATAATGAGTTATTTTTTTATATTTTCGTGTGTGTGCACAGACACACACACACACACACACACACACACACACGCTTGCTCACATGCATGCATGTGCCTCAGTGCACAGGTGGAGATCAGAGAAGAACTTGAAGGAGCCAGTTCACTTTTTCTATGATCTGGATCCAGGGGTTCAAACTCAATGGTTTAACTGCAAGCACCTTTACCCACCAAGCCATCTCACTGACCCACATAATTTAATATTTAATAGTCTATACATCTACTAACTAGTTCATAAAAGTTTTGAAAACTGAGCAGTGAGCTTTGCTGGGCTGCTTGGAGCTACCTGCAGTACACTCATATGTGGACTTAGATTGCGTCTTAGGCTCAGGGGTAACTTTGCACAGTTTTTCACATGGGTATGATGAGCCAGTTGGCAAGTCACTGAGTACCCTCAACTGCAAGCAGACACATGTACCCTGTGCAGTACAAACCCGACAATTCTGTTGCCCTGATATTCAGAACAACAACATTTTGCCAGAAGCCATAACAAGATGATTTCGTAACAACAGCTGGGTGACACCAGACTGTGTTTTGCAATTTTCTTTAATATTTATGCTGATAAATAATTTATCCCTTTTTGGGGCTTTCTTTTCTTTCTTCATTGTGAACATGTTGATATAGACAGGTGCTAGGTTTTCCTGAATGTCTAATGCCAAGGTCTGCTGGTTTACCTCCCTGATAAAGCAGGTTCACCAACAGAGTTCAGCCTCTGGGAATTGTCTGCCCCATGCTGCATTTCTCCTATTAGCATGAACTAATGGGCTCCATTAAGGTCCAGCCCACATATTTGAAGGAATCTACTCATTAAAGCTCTGTCTGTGCATGGCATTTGGACATCAGAACCATCATCTGGGAAGTTCAAAGGCATCCCTCATCCATTCAGGACTGACTGGGGATGCTCAGCCTTGGCCCTTATTGACGTTGGAAACTGCATCATTTTGTGGGGTGGCTGTCTGACTTGTACATTGGAAGGAGCTTAGTAATACCCCTACCCTGCATCACTTAGATGTCAATAGCAACTCCCTCCCCCAAGGAGCAATAATTAGATGTGTCTCTCAATAAATGCCTCGGGAGTGGGCAGAGTCAACATTGTCTTGGCCATGAAGCAGTTCTAGAAGGTTGGGACTTCGTGCTTCAAGCATGGGGGAAGGAGCTATGGGATTGCCTATCCAGTTGAAGTTCCCCCTCCCTGCAACTAGCTTACAGAATTCCCAAACCCCAAAACACTGGAGCTGGGACTAAGTCAATCTTATAGGCCAACTTCTTAATCTGGTCCTGGACCAGAGGGAAAAGGACATGTTTCTACACAGTTACATGACACACTGTTACATGTGCGTCAAAGTCATCTGGATCAGTCTCTGGAGTAGGTGGAGGTAAGACTTTTATTCTTTTTAGGCTGGAGGTTCTCAACCATCCTAATGCTGTGACCTTTGAATACAGTTGCTCATGTTGTGACGACCCGTCATGAAATTATTTTCATTGCGACCTCACAACTGTAATTTTTGCTGCTGTTATGAATCATAATATAAACATCCGATATGCAACCACTGTGGGGTTGAGAACCAGTGCTCTAGGCTGTTGCTTGCTGTGGCCACGTGCCAGTTTCTAAGCTATGTAGTAAGGGGGTGATGTGTCTCACTGGGAACTGGGCAGTGTGAACTTGGAAAGGTGTGAGTTTTCCTGTTACGTTTGGATGTGGATGGAGGAACCACGGGCGACAGCCCTTTGCTGGGAGGAAGCTCCTTAGCCCCTCTGGTGTTAGCACTCACTCAGCAGTGAGTCCAGAAGTGAGATGCCATGTTGCTCTGTGACTGCCCAAGTCCTTGCTGAGCTGATACTGATTTTGCGCAGCTAGCTTTTAGGCGGTGTGATCATATTCATGTTCTTAGAGTAATGCCATACCTCATTAATACACCCACTTTTCAAACCATGAAGGGCTGACCTTAAGTATTCACTGAGTTCTCTTCTTGCTCACTTATCAGTTGAGTGACTCCCAGGGATACCTCGTATGATTGCAAGGATCCTCTGCTGGCTCCAGCTGGCACTTTGGTCCTCAGGTAGGTGATCCTGGATCCTTTGGAGATGCTATCGAGGGCACTGTTGGGATTCTGTGCTTACCAGACATCACTGGAAATACTGTATATGATGCACTAGGCTGGCTCTGAGTCACCAGTCCTGGGATACTCCTGTAGGCCACACAGGACCTATGTGACTCTGGGGTATATGACTTGGGCTCTAAGAATCTTAGTTTCCATTCATGTCAAGTGAGCATCCTGGTGGATCCATGCAGGAATAGTAGGGACAATAAACCTAAACACCATCTAGGGATGGACTCAGCTATTGAAGACCTAAGATTCATCCTCAGATTGCACTTAAAAGCCAGAGGCAGTGGCCCATGCTTGCAGTTTCAGTGATGGTGAGATGGGAGGCAGAGACAAATGGGTCTCTGGAGCTTGCTAGCCAGCTAGCCCAGCCAACTTGTTCCAGACCAATAGGAAAACCTATCTGAAACAAAAAGTGGAAGAAGGTGCCTGAAGAATGACACCCAGGGCTGTCTTCTGACCTCCACAACCAAAAATATGCATGCACACGCATTCACACACGATATCATAAAAGATCAAATATGAGGTAAGCCATTAGAACATCGTCCATAGCTCTGCTCCATGGCTGCTTTCCAGTTGCAAAATGAAGTGTTCATTCACTTTGGGTTCTATTTCTATGTAAGACATTCCATCAGTTCAGGGCACTGGGCTTGTGCCTCCATGCCTGTGGGGACATTGGGTGGCCTGGTCTCCCCAGATTGTCTGGAGTCCCAGGGCAAACAGACCCCTTCAGAAATAGTTGGCATCAGCAGTTACATACCTCCCTCTCCATCTGCAGTGAGCTTTTGTGCTCATTACCAGAAGATCAATAGTGAAAGCTGATCTGTTAGGCTTTCAGTGGAGGTCATAAATCTCCTTCAGCCTCAGTTTCCCTATCTGTGAAGTGAGTCTAACTGGGATGATAATGAGGAGTTAGGTCAAGTGAGGTTGGCAGCAGACACCTACCACTAGCGGGGAACACAAGAACATGTCTCCTCTACAACCCAGGTCAGCCGTGGTCCTCCTGTTTAGAATAATGAACTGCTATGTATGGGGTCTTTTCTCTCTTTTCTCTGTCAAATATTCAAGCAAAAACTGTGCTTTGTGCACCTGCTGACCTGCACTTCAGTGTCAGTGACAACTGGGAGAAAACAAGAGGGTGACAAATGATTGCCTTTCATGTGCACGTGTGTGCAGATGCATGTATGTCATGTGCATATGCGTACAGATGCATGTTCTGTTGTGTGCATGTGTATGAGGATGCATGTATGTGTGCATATAGGCCCTCAGGTGTCATTCAGCTTTTGAGAGATCATTACCCTGGAGCTCACCGAGTAGGTTAGGTTGGCTGGCCATCAATCCACAGGGAGCTGCCTGTCTCTGCCACCTCAGTACTAGGATTACAAGTCCATACCACCCTACGTAGCTCTTATTTTATGTGGGTTCTGAGGATCAACCACACTCAGGTCTGCCCATCTGCAAGGCAAGAGCTTTACTGACTGTGCCCAACTCTCTTCCTTTTTTATTTAAAGCACTTTACCAGTGAGACTTACATTTTCATCAGTTCCTGAGAAGGATTCATATTTGTGTGCATGTATTCAAGTGACATGTATTTTAAATGTTCAAGCACTTAAACTGAATTCAGACGGGACTTGCATTTCTAGAAAGTTCTTATCACCTAGTCTCCCTCTTCCCAGTGGAGCAGAATAGAGGTTCCCGTAAGCTAAGGTCTGGAGGTGAGGGTTGTCAATATGGGAAGGGGGCACAATGTGACATTGGAATGGTGTAAGCTGGGCTTGGAAACCCCTACAACATGCTGGCCTCACAGTGCCAGCTGGAATACTTGCCTCAAAAGCTGATGTATCTTAGTGTGGGTAACAATTGGGGAGGGGGTGCTGGGTCTGACCGATAGCGGAACAATTTTAGTGTTTATATTCCACTGGGGTAAGCACTAACAAAGACCCGCCATTTCCCAGATAACCAATTCTTTTAAAAGAACATCTGTTGAAACTGGCAATTTACGATCTTCTTAAAATACCGAGCGACATAATTAACCCTCCGAGGAGACTAATATTAGTTTATTAGAGACAATTTCTACTTCTGTTTATTTTTACACTAAATGATTTGTTCGGATTGGGGGAGAATGGTTTTGGGTCTTTTTGTTGTTGCTGTTGTTAGTTTTTTGTTGGTTGTTTTCTTTTGAGGTGGGTTGGGTTGGCTTGTATTTGTAGCTGACCTTTCCTTCTTAATCAAGGTTACAGAAGGCAAATGGCTAGGTGGTAGTATTGGTTTCCATGGTCATCAAACCGTAAGTAGGTAGAACTCAACTGTGAGGCTCAGTATGGCTTTCTGTTTGAGTAACTGGGCACACACAAGCTTTTAGGCACCATAATTTATCTGCTCATTTATGTGGCCACCATTGTCTGCTGCAGCCGTTGGCCAGGCCTCTTCTAACAGTGAAACTGTCTGGTGATGGAAATCTCTTCTGGCCATTGCTGCACAGCCTCTAAAACTACACCTTTCACAAGGAGGTCATGAACTCTGCTGTTTCAACACAGGGCTAATTTCAGACCTTCAGCTAGCTGAACAGAGTAGAAAGGAGACAGGACACCTTTTGACCTAGTGCAGGATGGGAGGACACACTTGGCCCTCACCTTTTGCTTGGCTGTTTTTGGATTACAAAGCACCTCGTTGGGTACCTAGCCTTTGTGTTCCAAGTTCTCTGACCTGCAACAAACCAGGCTTTAACTCTGCTCTCTGTGTGTGGTGGCTGTGGAGTCCCCATCCCCTTCCCATCCTAAGCATTTTTCTACTGTGAAAAACACCATGGCCAAGTCACCTTATAGAAGAAAGTGTTTAATTGGCCTTATGGTTTCACAGGATTAGAGCCCATGTAGCAGAGCAAAGGCATGGTGGCAGGGATAGGTGAGCACTCACATCTTGATCCACAAGTAGGAGGCAGAGAGTGACACTGGGAATAGCATGAGTCTTTTGAAAACCCATAGCCCAACCCCAGTGATACCCTTTTTCTATGAGGCCACACCTCCTAATCCTTCCCGAAAAGTTCTCCTGTATGGGGACCAAGTTTCCAAACATAGGATCCTACATGAGTCATCTTTGTCCAAGCTACTAGATTCCCTCTTCTCCAAGCTAAGCTACTAGCCATTCAGCCCAAGAATCAACTCAGAGAGCATCCTGATAACTGCTGCTCCACTGAAGGGATGCCCTCAGGAGCACAAACCTCATAAAATAAAACACGAAATAGGTTCATAGTATTTCACCACACGCACCCATGTTTCTGGACTAGCCCTGGCTGTCCACCCTACCTTTCTTTTCTCCCATGTCTTCCCCCATGGCTGACTTGATGCTTTAGCAACAATGAACTGGGCTCACCACTGCTATCTATCCCTGAGGCTCTTATCTGTCTACCTCCTCGTATGTCCTTACACTTGCCTATGTGTAAACTTCTTTGATATAGCAAAATACAGTTTTCAGTGTCAGCTTGTCTACAAAACCTTGATGAGACCTTCCCTCACTTACGAGGGATGAGTCCTTCCTCGTTCTTCTGACATCCTCTTCTCATCTGTACTCTGTGTAGCCAGTAAAACAGAGGCCTATTGGGCAGCATGGTGTAGCCAG
>JADRCH010000090.1:4710173-4807673 GCA_019843965.1 Rhynchomys soricoides
GGTGTAGCCAGTAAAACAGAGGCCTATTGGGCAGCATGGTGTAGCCATTTGCAGTCCTAGCCTATGGCCTTGTGGGTGTTCAGTGAACAGTTGTTGCATTTAGTTATCTGTCCATTCACACTGCTGTCCAAAATATGAGGCCTGCCCTTTCTGGGTGTCTTCTTTTCAATGAAGTATAAGGATTCACTAAGTCACAGATCTTATCTAATTAGGAAATGTTGGCTCACACCTCTAGAAAATCTGAGTGTTAAAAAGCATCTTTGAATCAGTCAACTTGTGGCTAGCTCATGGGGTGAAGGCTTAAGGCTGGAACCAGAGACCAGTAGAGCTTGGATGAGGCCCTAATCGTGAGGGTGTGCTTATGTGTTATGTGCCTTCCAATTGAATCATCTTTTATATTCACCAGCTAGTGGGCAAGTTGGTCTGGGGCATGGCCTACTGGAGAAACCACCTCAGTAACTCTTCAGCAATTAAGCCCACCCCTGTAGCCTCCTAGCTCCTTACCCTCACCTATATGCAACATGCACTTCACAATGAAGTAGAATATTCAACATTCAGTACACATGAGATCCATCACATGTAGCAGTCAGAATGTTGGCTCCTTTGCATGTAAGAACATGGCACCCATCAGAGACATCTTTAACCTTAAGAACAAAAGACCCAGGAGTTATTTACAAGATCTCTTTCTCTATACTCTCAAGAGAGACAGGGTGTAAACTGAAATTTTGTCTCTGTATTGGCTCAGAGAAATTTATTGTACTGCTTACATGTCCTTAGTGACTCATATTGACTTAACAAAGCTATCCAGGAAGTACCTGGTTCTGAGAGACTAAGCACCATCCAATCAGAATGTATTAGCTTTGCCTTTTTTTTTTCCCATTGTCAGATATCTTCTTATGAACTACCAGCAGCCCAATGCCTGGTATGTGGAATGCTTGAGGAATGAGCGTGGGGCAATGGGTACCCAGGGTAAATGCTTCCATATCCCAAGTGCCCAACCAACACAGACATCACTAACCATTCAGATTACTAATCCAAGGAATCACTGTCTATAGTCTTCAGTTAGTATGAGCGGTGTTCCTCTTTATTATCCTAGCAAAGTGACATTCTGTGTGAGTGTGAGTGTGTATGTGAGAGAGAGAGTGTGTGTGCCTATGTATGTGTGCACTCATCTGTGTTCGATCATGAGGGAGCCAGAGGTTGACATCATGCAACTTTCTCTATCACTTCTCCACCTTATTTTTTGAGACAGGGTCTCACTGAACTGGGGCTTGTCATTTCAGCCAGGTTGGCTGACGAGCAAGCCCCTGGGATCCAGAATCTGCTTGTTCTCCAGTGCCATGGTTACAGATGTGGGTCCTCAAGTTTTCCTCCTTGTTCAGCAAGCAATTTATCTATTTCCCCGAAGTCCAAAGTGACTCTCTGGAGAAAGCTGCCTGGTTTTTTTTTTTGTGCAGAGAACAAGCTGGGCATCTATCCAAGGGTCTTTGGTATTTTATTCTCAGTGGTCTTCTGCTGCTGGAGGTCAGCCTTCCTCTGGGAGAAGTCTAGGAAAACTTCACCCAGTTATAGATGCTTTCTACTGGGCACTGCCTCCACGGGTGAGGCACTCACTCTCTGAAGCACATTCTATGGCAAGGATCTCTGTGGGATGACTGGAGGCCAGCATTGTCTGATCCAGAAGCTACCTTAGAACACTTTTTTTTTTTTTCATTGCAATGCTCATTTCAGTAGCAAGCTTACCTGTTCATTTAGTTGGCCTTTGATTTCTACACACACAGGTTGATGAATATGCATCCCACTGAACAAGGTTGGCCTGTGTAGCTAATTGATGGCTCCGTCTGTGTTACAGCTCACAGGAGCACTTTCTTTGGGCCATTCCAGGTGCCCACAGTGTCAGTCATTTTATAAAGAATCTTTGAGAAATTTAAGGAAATTCATTCCTTTGACTACAGGTTGTGATTAAACATATAAGACCAAAACCCACAATAATTCATACATACTATGTTTATGTGACTCTTGCCCAACTCTGATGAATATATAACACGTCAGGTCTCTCTGATCACCACATTATACAGTTTTAGAGTTAGGAATCCTGAGATCAAAACTATAGAGCAAGACCAGAAACAGACACAAGCAATGTTTTTTAAACCATCTGGGACCATGTTCTGACCTAATGAATGATATGGGATTACATCAGCTTTGTTCAAGTACAGATGTATGTGCACCTGTGTGTGTAGGACAGAGGGCATCCTCATGTGTCTTCTTTAATGTTCCCCTTAGTCTTTGAGGTGGAGTGTCTCAGTGCACACGTAGTTTGCTGATTTAGCTATACTGCTGGTCTTCACTGTGCCTAAGTCCTGGCATTACAGAAGCATGTGTTGTCTCTGCACGAAGCTTTTTAATCTGGGTGCTAGGGATCACACTACTGTCCTTATGCCTGCATGGCAAACCCTTGACTGACTAAGCTGTCTTGCCAGCCCCTAATCTTTTCCCTTGTTTGAGAAAGTTAACAGTGGGTACCTCTTCCTAACTACCTTTGGATTCTTCACTTTTCTGGTAGTGTAGCCGCCAGAAGCTCAGCTGAAGTTCAGATTTCAAAGCCTGCAAATGTTGTCTTCCCCTCTGCAGTTTGGATGGCTTGAAAAATAAACACAACACCAACCCAAAGCTGTGAGCAAGCAAAAGAAACCAACAGCAACGACAGCAAAATTGTGCCTCTTGAGCGTAATTTGTATGGCGGCACTTTGTCGAGCTGGGTCGTTGAGCTGGGGGCTGCCTCTCTGAGCCTCACAAGTGCCCAGAGTGCAGAAGCCTCATCTCCTGGGTTTGCATGGTCCTAGCTTAATGGATTATGCTTCAGTTGTCCGATTGAGAAGAAGCAACAATGTGAGGCCGGGCCATTGGTCCTGGAGACTGCACATGGAGCTCTTTGTCAATTACCCCTCCCCCCATCCTTATGGTATGGCCTTTCCTGTAATTACAGTTGAGATCCTATAGCCAGAGGAAGGGCTGTCAATTGAGTGGGAGGCAGATGGGAGGCTGCTGTCCATTGCACAGTGACAGGCCATTTTGAGGGCTTCAGGCTCATCCTGAGAGAGGCTGCCTGCCGATTTCCTCCTTAGGCACTCGACCGCCACCCGGTTTCCCACCATTAGATGAACGGATGCACTAGTTCTGTGGCTGAGCCTGGAGGTCAGGCCCCTCGGACGGGAAGTGCTGCCAAGTGGAGAAGAGCCATCGATCTACATTTTTAAAACTGAGTACCATTATTTCGCAGGCCACCCCTTGTGCTTAAAGGAGATCTAAAAACACAGGGAGCAGAGTGTTGGTTGAGTCTCAGCCCTGGGGAGTCAGTCTGGGTAGAGAGCCATCGAAAAATAAACCGTTTCCTTTTCTTATTTTTATTAGTTCATTGAGAGTTTCGTACAATGCATTTTGATCTTATTTACCCCCTCCCGCGTCCCTCCTAGATCCATCTACCCAGCTACCTACGTACCTACCTAGCTTTATGTCCACCTCTTTCTTAAAACCTACCAAGTACAATTTATGCTACACATCTACTCTTGGATATTTGGCCTTCACCGAATGGTGGTTCACCCTCCAGGGGCCACAGCCCCTAAAGAAAATGGACACTCCTCCCAGTGGCTATCAACAGGCCATAGCTCCTCAACTACAGGTAGGACTCTGTGCACACCCTCTCTCCACACTAGGATTTTGTCTAGCATAAGCCCGCGCAGGTCTCTGTGTGTGTTGTCTCAACTGCTGTGAACACTTAATGTGCAACTGCTCTGCTGTGCCCAAGGCACACTGTTTCTTTGTTGCCACTTGTCACCTGTGGCTCTCACATTGTGTCCCCCGACTTTCTGTCATAATCGGTGAGCTGTCGGCAGTTGCCCCTTATCTTTACCTTGATTGGCTGTGGGTCTCCGTACTCACTGCCATCTATGACAAAGAGAAACTTCTCTGATGAGGCTTGACCACTGCACTAATTTGTGGGTGGAATGATCAGGTTTTACTTTAAGCCAAGCATGCTTTTTATTTTTATTTTTTTTCACCTTTTAAGCTAACATAGATTATTTTCATACGATTGAAAATCAAGATCATTGAACTTGGTTTTCATGATGAGAGATTTCAAGGGTATTTGGGGGAGACTCTCAGGTCAGCATACAAAGTAATGGGCTGACTCACCGCTCCTCCTGCTTTGAGTACTTCCTGTGTCTATGTCATTTATACTCCCCTCTGTCCCAATCCCTTCTGTGCCCACCCTCTCAAACTCAAGGACAGTCACCACGTCTTCTAAGCACCCAGAGTGATGCGCTCCCAACAGAAGAGTTAGCTCACTGCAGATGGGAAGCTAGTTGGATGGAAGTAGACTAGACTGGTCTGTTCCTTCAGGGCCACAGCAACACAGCCACAGGCCACCAGGACAGTGAGGGACAAGGACTCTGAGTTAAGTCACAGGCTCTCTGCTCGTGAGTCCTTGGGATTTTAAGATGTATATTTGGGGGGGGGGGGTGAAAACAGTGACTGGCCTGAGAACATAAATAGCACATCTACCTCTTTACCTCCCACAGTTTAGTAAATACTTGTTCCTTGGGGTTCAGGCAACAGGCCTACAGTGTGGGAGCTCAGCCTAGCCTTGGTGGGACTGTGGCTGGGTGATATCCTGGGTTATGGCTTAGAGAGAGATACCAGACTTCCAGATAATTAATTTAAAAGACCAATATTCTGAGGGGAATTCAGAAAAAAAAGTTTAATTAAAGTTAAAATTTAAATTAGCATATAAAGTATTACTATCATAATGGCATTTAATTTTTGAAATTGTATTTTAAAAGTGTATGTGTGTATGTAGTGTATGTGTATGTTGCAGGGGGCACACATACCAAAGTGTGCACAGAGCAGTCGCAGGACTAGTTGTGGGATTCGGTTTTCTCCTCCATGTGGATTGCAGAGATTGAATTCTGCTCTGTCAGATTTGGCAGCAGGCACCTTTGCCTGCTAAGCATCTCACTGGCCCCGTGATGGCATTTTAAAACAAAGTTCCTTGTAATTTTTTCTCACCCAGTTCTCCTATCTCCTTCTCCTCTCCTCCCCTCCAGTACCCTCTTCTTCTCTATCTTTCTGGTATTTTTAAGAGAGCGTTGGTACTGTCACCATGGAATGGGTTGGAAAGGAGACTTTGAGAGACTCTACAAGCGTTTTGTGGGTCATTCTTACCTCTTCATATACCTCACATTAGGGAGGTTTGCCGCTGGCCATTCAGAGCTCAACAAGAGTGGGATTCCAAACTGCACAAGTCCTGCTCACAAAGGTGGCCAGAAGCAAGGGGACATCAGGTTGTACAGCCTTAGCAAGAGAGTGGCAGGGGCGTTACAGGGAACCCCTGTCTTTGCACTTTCCTATAAACAGAACCTCCTGGGTCACCCCGAGTTCCTGGACGTTGAATGACACACGAAATAATGATTGAGTCTGGAATGTTATAAAGGCTAAAGAAATAATTCTGAAGACTTTCAGTCTGTTAACTATCTGAGGCTTCTTAATAGTTTGGCTTAAGGCAAAAATGATCTTATTCAAGTTTCATCCTTGTTGAGTCAATAATTAACTTAACCGACTTTGATTAAAACTGAATTTTCATAAGTACCAAAACCATCCAGGCCCTCTCTTTTTCTCTACGAAAATGGTGGCAATGAACTCTGCAGTCTCTCTAGATGGGGCTGGCCTATAGGGAGCCTGGCTTTCCACCAGTCTTTTTGTAAATGCCTCCTGTCCACTTCTCTGCTTTCACGTTAGGTAACCCCTCGGATATCTGATCATCCTGGACACCTGGGGACTCACTTCCCTGTCAGGGACCACAGTGCCTTTGTCACTGTGTTGGGTCCACGGCACTTGCTATGGAGTCTCCAGTGCCCTTTGCTAGCCAATTTTAAGAGGATCCTCCCACCAAATGGTGATCACCAAGTATCTGATTATCTTAACCATCTGGACTTGATCTCCTCCAAGGTCAAGACCATTTCTCATTATCATTCAGCAGTTTCATACATGAATACAGTGAATTTAGATCATATCTACCCCTCCCCGTAAATATTGCCAGACCTTTCACATATGCCTCCCAACTTCTTGGGTTTTTTGTTTTGATTTGTTGTTGTTGTTGTTTTAAATAACCCCCTGAGTCCAATCAGTTTTGCCCGAAGATGCATGGATGTATTATCGGCAACCTACTAGGGACCCATGCTCAAGAAAATTCCCCTTTCTTCAGGAGCCATTACCTAAGCATCTCAGCTAGGAGTAAGGTCTCCTGAGCCCGTTCTGTAAGCTGGAAGGCTGATTGGTCGGACCTTGTGCAGGTCTTATACACGTCACCACAGGTGCTATGAGCTCATGGTGCAGTGGTCCTGCAAGTTCGTGTCTTCTTTCTATTGTGTCCTCTGTAGCAAACCTGGGGCTTGACACCAACAGGCATAAAATCGCCCATCCTGGAAGCCTTTTGTGTCCTAGAAGCTGAGAATGTGAAACTCCTCCTGTGGCCCCCTCCTCAAGGCCCATCTCCTGGTGTTACACTTAGACTCTTGTGGGTTGGCCTAACCAGGATTGAGAGGTACCCAACTACTCCTCACTATCTTGAGGCCTCATTTGTTGGGGGGCTTTTAAGAAAGAAGGGGGGATGGGGTAATATAAACACATAAAATGACATGCACGCATAAGGTCCTAAGTAAACACACCGTGCGTTTGGTTTAAAAAAAATCAGTTACAAAAAGAAAAAATAAAAGGGAGCTGAGAGGGAAGCCAGTTGAAATTTGGTTGCTGTGCACAGGAAAAGATAAACAAAGCAGCTTGGCCATAAACAGAAAAGACAAGAGCGGTTACAGGTAATGCTGATGGCTTTGGGATGTGAGGCTAGGGTGGGCGCCCACATCACAGCAAGGAGAGCCGTGTGGTGTAGAACTCTGCCAGCCCCTGGATGCTAATACTTAGATCCACTGCAGCACTCCCAGGGCCTAGGCTGTGCATTGCAGGGGAAAGTGAGGCCCTGGAATAAAACAAAAGCATTTGACACAGATATTAAGTCTCCATCTCGACTGCTAAGATTAAATTGAATTGTCCTGCTGCAGTTCAGTTTTCCTGTGTGCAGAACATAACCAGCATTTCCCCATGTCGCCCTCCCATTTCTCCCTTTTTTATTCTTTCTACCTGATTTTTTTGGGGGGGGGGGTGTCTGTCTTTTTTGTTAGTGTGCTAAGGCCACATATGGCCACATAGAGTCAACCACAGTGACACTTCCCTCATGGCCAAAACAGTGGCAAAGTGTGCCAGGCACATGCTGTTGGAACACCTGGCTGAGGCTCTGGCATAACTTCCTATGACTCGGAGTGGGTACATGGCTCATAATGTTTTACAAAACAGGGGGCTCCATCCCAATGACTTGGGCGCCATCCCAATGACTTGGAGCTGTCTCCCAGCTGGCCTAGCTGCTTGGGAACACATGTATGTTTGTGCTGGGGCTCCATCCCAATGACTTGGGTGCCATCCCAATGACTTGGAGCTGTCTTCCGGCTGGCCTAGCTGCTTGGGAGCACATGTATGTTTGTGCTGGAAGCCCCAACAATATCATTTCATTCAAAAGCTTTTTTTTTCCCCTGTGATGAATTATTCAAGCAATGTTTTCCAAAATTGTCATTGATCGGTACAGACCCAGAGAGAGTGTACAACAGCATTTGTGCCGGGCCCTGTGAAGGGTCGATATTTTCTGGCTCATAGATGTTCCAAAAGGAAGGAGGGGTAAGGAAAGAAAGTAAAACACATTGTGGTGTTTTTTCTCTCTTTCTCTGCATAGTAAAGCAATGCAGGTACCACTCCTGGGGTGGCACATGTTTAGCTTGGATTGAAACCCAGCCCGGGAGCTAAGCTTGGCCTTGCTGGGATGAAGGTAGGGGGCACAATATCCTCCAATATTCAGCAGCAATGATATGGAGTAGGAGGAGGAGACTCCTAAATGGCACTGGTTGAAGACACCAATTAATTTACATAAAGTTCTGGGTCTGAACATGAATGGCTACCCTGAGCATATACAAGGATGTGTATGTATGTACAGTCTTTTAACTGTACAGAGGTACAGTTAAAAACAGAAAAACAAAGCTGGTTTTGGAATGATACCTGTGTGTTGGAAGAAGGCCTGCCTTGGTTCTGATTCTCTGTCTTTAGAAACACTATGGGGATTTTGGTAAATTTCATTGCCGGGAGGGCTTGTTGACTACATCCTGCCTTCCACAGTGGCCCACAGACAACCAGTGAAAACTCAGACATACCTTCGCAAACATAAAGGAATGAGAAGCAGATACTCTCTGAGATCTAGGAAGCCAGCTACAATCTCAGCCAGCTTTGCCTTCTGACTCTATTCTAGGTGTTATGCTGGCTCGCTCCCAAACAGTGGTCCTCAGCTTCAGCTGGAAGTTAGTCACCTGGGGACTTCTTATAGAGTAGTGATGTTCCGGGGTAATAGAATCTGGATCTCCAGGGAGTTGGGGAGCACAGGAGAGCGAAGCATTAAGGGTGGAAGCCCCTCTTTACCCAGAATTTCCATCATTAGCTTCCAGATCTGAAAGAAGGAAAGCTGAGTCAGAACCCTTTGCAAAAATAAAGTTGGGGTCCTGCTTAGCCCAGGTTTCCAGACATTGGCACTGCACCCCCTTCCTCCTGTTTTTTGTTTGTTTGTTTGTTTTTGCTGTGATTTGGCTAGTTCATTTTTTGTTTTCCTCCTTTAAGCAGGGAAATTTGACACATCCTAGAACTTTGCAGAGTCATCCGCCCCTAGCCTTCCACTGCCTCCTTTATCCTTACCAGCTGAACGGATATGTAACACATGTGCCATAGAAGCCATCCATGTAAAACGTGTGTTCCAGTTGTTTTTAGTATATCTACAACTTCAGAACATCTGATTAGCTCTAAAATATGTCCTGCATCTTTAGACACCACCTCAATCAACCCCCTCTACATATACACACACCACACACACAGCCCTAGGCAGTGGCTCATCTCCTTCCTGTCTCAAAGGACTTGCCTGCTGGGTCACCTCAGAGAAATGGAATCATACATGGTGTTCTTTGTGTTTTAATTCACATGGCATCCTGATTTGAAATTTTACTTGTTAACAGCTTCTACTAATACTTATGTTTTATGGTTGAATGCTAGTCTGTGGCAGGGACGCATCCCTGTACTGTTTGTCTGTCCATCGGCTGGTGAACATGTTTTTCTTTTTCTACCTTGGACTTTCACCTTGTCAGTGTCATCTACGTCTGACAAATATCTTGAAATGCTTCTTACATCGGAAAGCAAAGTGTGATCAGCAAAGCCGGAAACTGTGGATCTTTTCACTTCACAACGGCAGTGTGACCTTGAACTGTTACTGACACTGCTTCTCTGTGGATGAAGGAGCCACGGGTGCTCATCTGTTCCTGACTTCTCTCCTTCTGGAGGTAGCCAGAGGTGAAGGGAGGGTGCTTTCCAAGAAAAGGAGGGGGTCCTTTAAGATCAGCAGGAGGTGAGGCGTCAGTATTGTTTGCGTGATTAATGAGTCTGTGGTGCGAAGCTCTCATTTAATGTATCTGTGCTTTCTAAGAACATTTCGTTTCGTGTGCTTCGACTGGGTTTGAGATTTATGAGGCCTAACTTGCGAGCGATGTGCACCCGGATTAAGGGAACCTGAGACTGTCTATTTATGTCTGACCAGAGGAAATTCCCTGTAAGTTGCTTATCAGAGGCGCTTGCTAAGAGCATGATGGGAAGATGGAGTCCTTTGGTCCCCTGGTAAAATCTGGAATCTGCTGTCTTGCATTTTCACATCCAGAAAATAAGTCTACCTGTATGTATGTGCCGGATGATCCACTGGTGTAAATTTAGTTTTAAAATACATATACTCTGTGATTCTCAATTTCATTTCAAACACCAACTCTTCAGGGTATAATTCAGTATATTTAATTCTTCGTTGTCAAACATCAGGTCTGATCAAGGTGATTTTGAGGAATTTAATGCAATTCTTTACTCTGCGTCTGTTACAACACTCATGAGCTGAACTCTTCCTATCTGTTTTGTTTTCTTTATTTGAAACTTTTTTTAACACTGTAACAATTAGATGTCTCCAAAATCTTGAGAGAAGTGCACGCATTTACTGTTTCTCCACCAGGGGGCACTGTGGTTTGACTGCCCATTTAAACAGCCTGTCTTCTATCCGTTTACCAGGAAATACACAGAAGGAATCCTATCTGGAAGCAAACAGATGTCAATTCTTTCTCCGCACTAGCAAACGGTAGTGTTGTCAAGTTTGTTAAACTTAGCTCCCTGGCGATTAACATGCAGTGTATAATACGCATGTGCCTAACTGTATAATAAATAGTAAATCACATTTTTTATGCTTTCTCTGAACTTGGAGGCTTGCAAGTTATTATTTTTTTATTCCCTGGGTATGATGAAATAAATAACCTTAAAATACATTTTAAAGATGTCAGTCAGGGAGGGGAAAAGTGCTTGGCAACTGTAGTTGATAGATTTCTTTTGTGATTAATTCTCTTGTTGAGTTTTAACGACTTTAAAGATATAAAGCTGGAAACGACAAAACTAGGGATGGTTAATAAATAACCAGAGTAGCAGGTGTGTAGAGACGCATCTGTGGAAAACTGAAATAAAATATGTCTCTAGGTTGTATTTGGAAATAGCTCTTTGGGGTGAACGGGTAAAAGTTTTAAAACAGTGAACAGAGAGAGGATGCTTTTATTTTTCCAGAAAATTCTTTCAGAGAGTGTTCTCTAAAGTCCACATATGCACACTAAATTATTTTATGAACTAATGTTTATTAGCAAGATCGGTGTCTTGAAACACATATGTCTACCTGGAATATTTTGGAAATTGTTCACAGATATCTTCTGGTATTTTCTCATGTCTCCTTACCCAGCTCCCATTCCTGGCTCCCATGCAAAGTGCTTTGCTAATAAACTGCCTTTAACAGACTCGGATAGCTGGGTCATTCCAGAAGACAGAATTGTGTGGACTGTGTTTCAGTAATACTATCATTTTTTCCCTTCCTTGAACACTCAGAATTTATGAAATATGACCCAGTTTATCCTGAAAACCTCTCTGTGAACCCAGGAGGGTGGAAGAATGAATGCTGGTCTCCAAACAGCAGGTGTAAGGCCCATCATGGGGCTTCTTGCCTTGTCCTAGATGTGTGAAGCTCCTGTCACCCCTTTGGAAGGCTGGATACAGCCCATTAGCTCCACCCCCAGCCCCTTACCCCTACCCTGTCACAGGCAGTGCTGGGGTATTGACTTTCCAAGCACATCTCAACTTGAGTTCTTAAGCCCAGCAGTTTAGAAACCAAACACCCATTAATTAATATGAATAATGACTCAGAAGAGTTGCAGGCCCCCAGAAGAAGAATGTATAAATGGACATATTTGCACATATGCTTTTGTGTCCAAAAGGAGATAAATGGTGTGTTGAACACAACCCTGTCTCCTCCATGAAGGGCTATTATTGTCCCTGATTTTTTTCCTGACTCCCCCAAATACAATAGGCCAGGCACATTTCACACAAGTCAGCTCTCCACCCCAATCTCCGGAACTTCAAAGTTAAAAGATCTTTAAAAAGAAACCCAACATAGGTCTTATTTCTGAAAGCTCTGGGATTGTAAATGAAGTCTAATTATCTACCTTCCCTGTGGCTGAAGTGAGGAGGCAGACAGAATTCTGTGCCCTTCTGTTTACATTATTTCTTTCTAAATGAACACACTTGCCAAGGGTTCAAGGCGATTTCTGGCTGTAACGCACCCTATTTAAGTAGCCTGCTTTCTACAAAGAAGGCACCATCCTGCCAGGCAGGCCCTGTCCAGTGGCTCTCCTGTCAGACCTGTTCTGGATGAGAGCAGCAAAAATAAGCTCACTCAACCTCCCACCCTCTTTCCCTGGAAAATCATCTTCTCTTTTTAAGGACTTGGGATGGGGGTTTTAAGCTCAGAAGCCAGTGAGTGTAAGGGTAAATACCCAAGTCCAGAGGATTGCTGGCTTACAGAGTTCAGTGGCTTGCCTAAAAAGGCCAGGCTTCTTTCTAGCTCCAGCCTAGGGAAGTTACAGGCCCTGTGGTCAGCAACACCCCCCTTCCCAGTCCTGGACATGCCTTCCAGATCTTGCTAGCACGCACAGCATGCAGACTGAAGGCTGGAAGCAGCCCCAAGCATTTGGCCAGGAAGAGGCAACCAATTCCAGCTGGCCCACGTGCTGCGCTTTAAAAATTACCCAGATGAACTGATTTTTTAGAGAGTGGGTGGAGAGGACTCCAGGGCCCTGGGGGTGGGAGCTGGGGTGCAGATTCAGTCTTTTCTCATTCACGAGCAACGTGACTCAGAAACAGGCAAGGGTTGGCTCTTCAGAGAACACTGCCTTGTCTGAATGCAAGAGACAAGAGATGGTCTGTCTGGTAGGAAGGTTTACCACCTTGGCCTGGCCCCTTCCAGACCCCTCACACCACAGGGTCTGCTTGAGAATCATCTTGGTTTGCCTAAGAGGTATGTCTTCGACAACAGTGGCATCGCAGAGCCAGAAACAAGAGGCTTCTCCTTGGGAGCAGGGGCTTCTGTGGACGTAAAACTGCTGCCTCAGAACTGTAAGGCATCTCTCCAAACGTACTTGGACTCCCTGCTCTCTAGTTCCCGGTGGTGGACAACTGACAAGCCTCGTTCCCTTGGCCCTGTGCCCAAGTAAGTTCTTGGCACTCGTCAACATTGTATATCACTTTTGCTTCAGAGTCTGCTCAGTGACTTAGGCACTCTGTCAAGCCGGAAGTCTCACTCCTCCTGTGCTCCTAAAATTTCATTTCAACCTAAGAAAGAGAAGAAGACAGAAATGAAAGGGAATCTGGGCGTTCTCTCTCTCTCTCTCTCTCTCTCTCTCTCTCATTCTCTCCAGTCTGCGGAGGAGGTGCTCGGAATCTCCACAGTCTTACCCACCTACCTGAATGCCCTGCAACCAGCCAGGGACCATGTGTCTCACTGCCACACCTGTCCAGCTCCTGCAATGTCACGTTCACCAGCTGGCTTCTGCTAGAAGCTAAGAGCTGATTAATTATAATTTACCAGAGTCCTGTTTTATGGTAAGACTCAGGCCCCGTCTGTTCCTACCACTGTTGAACACACAGTTCAAAGCAGGATTCTTCTAACAGGGACAACGTGATCTCAGATGAAGAAGTCAGCCCTTATAGTACTGCTTGCTACCCATCCACCCAACAGTGAGCAAATGTATAGGCTGAACCAGTCCATGTGATGATGGAAGAGAACATTGGCGATTTCTCAGTGTGTTGCTCTGTTTTTAAAGGAACAATTAACAGTAATAATAACTGAATACAAATTAATTTTCTAAGCATTGGGGAGGTGCCTCAGCAGGTAAATTGCTTGCTGAATAAGCATGAGGACCTAAGTTCAGATCTCCAGAACCCATTAAGAAAGCTGAGCACTCTAGCTGAGCAGCCGTAGCATTGGGGAGGCAGAGACAGATCCTAGGGTCCCTGGCAGCCAACTGAGCTGAAATAGTGCCTTCAGATTCAACGAGGGGGTTGGGGGGACACGTACAGAGAGTAGTAGGGGAAGGTACCTAATGTTGACTTCTAGTCTTTACTCTCAAATATGGGTGAGCATTACATTATGTGCACACACGTACACACACGATACAACATACACACAAATATAAAACTATACTGAAGAAAAAGCAAAGACTGGAGACAGTATTAAGAGTGCTTGCTGCTCTTCTTTCAAATGACCCAAGTTTGCTTCCCAGCACCCACATTGGGCTGCACATAACCACCCGTAACTCCAGTTCCAGGAACTTTGACATTCCCTTCTAGCCTCTGCAGGCATCTACATACCCACGACACAGGTGCGCATGTGCATGCGCATGCGTGCTCACTATAAATATATATATTAAAATAAATTAAAACTTTTGGCCAAGCAGAACAACCATGGGTGTTTATTGTAAGCAATTGACCATCAGGGATCTGGATAAAACTGGGAAAAGGCTACAAACAAACCCTGTCTCAGACAAGTGCCAGGGGACTCTGGTTCATGTCTTGTAGATGTGTCACAGCTGTGCCCTCTCCTGGGAGTGCTTTGGAAGATAGCTAGTGTGCTCAGCCCATTTAATGCTGCCTATGATATGATGCTTTGCAGATCCGTGCAAACAAACCCCCAGCGTGTTACATTGGGTCTCCGTGAGGAAACAGGCACATGGCATCCACGTTGCAGACATCCTATTTGGGGCTGCACCCAGCATCCTATTGTGGTCCTGTCCCTAGTTAAGCCTGCAAAAAGAATGCCTCTTGATACGTGCAGAAGCTGCATGTGGTGTCATGGAATTGAGACATGATGCGCTGCTGCTCCTGCTGCTCCTGCTGTTCCTTTTGCGTGCTGCAGAGAGAGAGAGAGAGAGAGAGAGAGAGAGACCTATACCCAGCTTGATGAACCAATTTTTTGCCTTAGTAATGTTAGCAAATAATTCACAACAAAATTGCAATTTTTTTCTTTTAAAATTTTTATTTAATTTTTAAGTATGTGTACACATATGTGTCTATGTGTGGGTATACACACATGAGTGTGGGTGCCAGTGGAGGTGGCAGATTCCCTGAAGCTTGAGATACAGGCCATTATGAGCTGCCCAATGCGGTGTTGGGAACTGAACCTCTGCAGGAGCAGCAAGTGTTCTTAACCACTGATCCATCTCTCCAGCTCCATGCTTGTTTCTTATTACATTAAAACAAATCAAAAACCTCTAAGTGGTAGAAAAAACTAACAGGGAGGCCGTCTATTGATAGCCCTGTCGACCTGGACTGCAGTTGATTACTCTGTATAGATGGGGCCTAATGCTGCTCCTACCACCTTCTTTGTGGACCTACCAACTCTTCCAGACACAACTCTCTGATAGTCCTCCTGCTGTTGCTTTTCAGGCATAGATCACCAGCCTGGGTTCCAAAGGGTCCCCGTGTGTGTGTGTGTGTGTGTGTGTGTGTGTGTGTGTGTCCCCGACGCTTTGGTAGCCATGTCCAGTTTGTGGCCTGGGGGTCCAGTTGGGCCAAGGATAGATGTCAGTGCTTCCCAACACAAACTCATAAGTCTACTTTGAATATTTGAAGATACTGTTTTTAAATTTTTTGTTTTGTGACTCAAGTGCATGGTTCTCTACCATGAACTCTGTAGATGGCAACATCATGTCCTAAAGTCAAAAGGTTGGTAAAGCGACTTCCTAGGTCAATTGTGTTCCAGTAGTGAAAAGATCTAAACATGTTTTAACCCTGCGTTTAAGGATATTGCCTTGATGTCTTGAGAGCAGCCATGACAGGGGTATTTACCCCATAGGAATGGGCAGAACCTACAAAAGGAAGCTTGATTACCTTACCTACATTGTCTTGATGGGGAAAGTGGTTACAATGTTCCCATTGCAGACTAGGTTGCAGGCTAACCTACATGTGAATGCACAAAACACCGAATTAAAAACTGAACTATCCAATTGAGCAAAGAGTTCACTCACACAATCAAAGAGTGTGTGGAACATGGAATAGGTCTGTCTTAGTGTTCGCAGTAAGTGATTCACTCTGAATCATCAAGCCGCACTCAAGAGGGGATGGCACTTGCTCCCCTGGCTGGGTCATAGCTCGGCTCTAGATACAAGTGTTTGTCACAAATCAATAAAAGCTTCCCTTGAGCATCAGTTGGCAGTGTGGCATTTGTAACAAATAGTTTTGCACATCTCTTACTGGCGAAGGCCATGCCAGTTGTCCTTTGCACTAGAGAATGTGTTACAGCCACATGTGTCTGATTATATGCCCTCTCTCGTTTTCAGAAAACCAGTTGTTATATTTTTCAGAATATTGGATTCATATCAGGCAGGTGCACAGTGGAGAGAGTGCCTCAGTGTCTGTGACACTGGGAAACATAACAACACTGTGACTGTCATCTTGGCTCCATGATCCCCTAAGTCTGCAGTCCTAAAGGCATTACTTTTCAGAGAGCAAGGATCCTTTACGACTGGTGAATCACAAGGCCTCCTTTACTTCCTTTTGATATTTACAGCCCATCTAACGGCCTGGGTGGGAGTCAAGAAATGTCAGAGGCTGGTGCTTCTTGGTACTGAGGCAGATAGGTGTCTGCCAGCCCAACACGCAGGTTGCCCCTACTACCATCAGTGAGTGTCTCCATCCCCTTAACTCAAGTGAAAATACTCATCCTATACAGCAGAAAGCAAGATGACACTGTGTTGTCCCATAGACTAGAACGCCAGGACTCCTAAGACATGGCAGCACATCTAATCTAAAGATTATGTGTACCTCATCTGTGTGTGTGTGCATGTGTGTGCATGCTTACCTGTTTATGTGTGCAAGGAGGTATGGGCCACAGAGTGCACATGTGGAGATCATAAGTCAACCTCAGATATGGGCCCTCCTTAACTTCCACCAGCTTTCTGGTGGCCCGTGAGCATTCTAGAGAGTCTCCAGTCTCTACCTCCCATCTCAGCACCAAGCACCAGGCGTACAGACACAGACACGGGTTCTCAGGTCTGGCTCTTCATGGATTTTGAGAAGCTAAACTCAGCTCCTCACCCTTATGGCACGTGCTTTGCCCACTGATCCATCTCTCCGCACCTAGACATTTAGACAACTCAGATCATTGTCCTATCTCCCAAGCTAAGTAATGCCCAGGCCCCCATTTTTTTTGGGGGGGGGGGAGTGATTTTGAGCAATTCCACTCCACTCCTGCTTACACATTCTCATCCATTTCTTGTTATTCTAGGCAAGTCCTGCATGCAGACAGAGGTTGCCAATAAAGTTTATTGTAGGAGCCAAGTGTCAATATCTGCAGCACCCCCTGCCTAGGGTGCTTGTAATTAAAATGCCACAGATAGTCTGGGAGAGGCATGAAAAATTGATGGTAAATTGATTTCAGGTTCATCTTGAAGTTTGTCCTCAGCTGGACTCGATACTCCTGGCAGCTGTGGGGTGGCTTTTGTCAAAAGGGGCTTCGAGAATGAGACAGAGATGTCTTGTTCTGAATATTAAGTGCAGCGAGCTGTTTATGACAGGTCATGTTTAGTGCTGGCTTGTGCGGCTCCTGCTTTCTCCCATTCTTGTCCTGTAAATGGGGAAGATAGGCTCTCACGACTCTCTCCACTCTCCACACGAAAAGGAAAAGTAAGTATCCCGACAAGATCAGCAACTGTTAGAAACACTGGCATCACAGGGAGGGTGTTCTGTCCAATACTCTGCAGTTCACAGATGTAACTTGCATTTACACAGCCCTGGGCATCATGGTAGTCAGCATATCATGACATGGAAGGTGGCCCCGGAGTATTCTCTCAGAATAGTGTGCTTTCACAAAAGGAAAGGGCCATAGAAGTGGATGAGAAAGTCAGCCTTTAGTAGTTGAAATGGCAAATTCCTATAAACTTGCATCTATATATCACATTACAAAGGCCACTCCTGGTGAACTGCTCGTACAGAAAGTTGCTCTAATGATAATGTTATTAAAAACACAGTCTTATTTTCACAATTTAAACTTGGAAGAGGCTGGTAAAAAAAAAAAAATCTCCAGTGTTCCTAACTAAAATAAAATAAAAATTAAAAATAAAGAAAAGAAATAAAAAAACAAAATAGAAGAAGGGAAGCATTCTTAAGTAAAATTAAATGTGTTCAAAAAAGCCCATACCTAATTCAAAATTATTTGGCAATTATATTTACTTAGGAGTCAATGCATGAGTAGAAATAGAATTTAAAAGAACACTATTTGAGGCTGGAGAGATGACTCAGTGGTTAGGAGCACTTCTTGCTCTTACAGAGGGCCTAGGTCTGGTTTTCAGTACTGTGTGGTGGTTCGTGACCAACTAAAAACTCGGTTCTGGGGGATCTGATGCCCTCTTCTGACAGAGGCCCCAGGCATGCAGGTGGTGCACATGCATGTGTGCAGGCAAAACAGTCAAACACAGAAAAAATAAATCTAATATTTTATTTGAAAAGGACAATATTTTAATAGAGCCTATTCATTCATTCATTCATTCATTCATTCATACATTCATACATTTAACAAATATAAATGGAGTCCTTACTCTCTGAAGAGTGAAACTACAGGAAAAGAGATGTGTGAATCAGAATATACTGAGTCTCCTGTCCTGGGCTGCTGCTGTGCTCTCATATATATTCATGTATTAAGTAATACAGTATGATATAGTTGATATAATGCAGTATATGGAATGTATAATATCCCATATACATACATATACATATATGGCATAATTGTTCATTCTGGGCAGTTTCGATTTTCTTTACACCCAGCCTGCCCCCTCAGGAAGCCCAGTGCTTATCCCGACAGGAGAGAGAGAAGGGGAGCTTAGCATATGCTCCAGGGCCATCAAAGCCTCTCGTCTGCACATTCCAGAGATATTTATGGATCTTTTATTAGGACAGTTTTTACGGCTTGAGATTAAAAGGTAAAGTTAAATAGTAAAAGTAATGAGCATGCGCCTTCAGAGGCTCCAACTGGCTTGTGTTCTCCTTCCTTCTGCTTGTCATGGTCCGTTGCATCCCGATGGTAGCATTAAAGGGGGTGGGGTGCCTTGAATCATGTTTTGGAAAAAGGCAGGACTCTGAGTTGTCAAACCAACAAATTACATCTCAAAGATGTGAACGTGTGGCTTCTATGTCTGCAGGAGGCCATTATCTTCAGACAAGGAATGAGTCTGTACTGGGATCAGAACTGGCCACAAGATTAAATTATTTGGGCAGGGCATGGTGAGGGATGCCCGTGATCCCAGCAGTCAGGATATTAGGGCAGAAGACTGTTAAATTTGAATCTGGCCTGGGCTGTATTGTGAGTTCAAGGCCAGCACGCTCTATAGAGACCCCCACCTCAACAAATAGATGGATAGATAGATAGATAGATAGATAGATAGATGTGTGTGTGTATATATGTATGTATACATCTCTGTCTTTATATGTATACATATACATATATATGTACATATATATACACATATGTATATATACATACGCAAATATATAAAGAGGGGGAGAGACAGACAGAGACAGGGACAGAGAGTCATTTGCTCCCAGAAAGCAGGGATTGGGCAGTGCATCTACAGCCTGTGTACAGAGCTTGGTCCTTCTTGTGTTCCATCAAGACTGAGGCTCTCTAGTGTCTCAGTCACTTTATTGTAAAGTGTTTCCTTTGTGCTCAGTGAAAAGCTTCATGTTACGATGAGTGAACGGTCTATAGGGGACAGCAGTCATCTGAATGCTCTATAGGGGACAGCAGTCATCTGGCCTGGATTGCTTTGTCTCCCATTGACCTTTACAGATGGGCAGGTAGGGGAAAGGATTCAGTAGAGAAAGCTTTTCAGAACTGCAGTGCTCACCAGAGCCTCCCACATCATTGTCACCTACCTCAGTTACAGTCAAGGACTGACAGCATGTCCCTGACATTGTCCTGTGGCCATTCACTTGCCACTGCTCACCCATGATGATGATGATGATGATGATGATGATGATGATGATGATGATGATGACGATTTACTGTGTGCTTATCAGGGCTAGCCTTGAACAAACTGCCTGGGGTCCAGAAGAATGCTGCCATCCAAACTGATATAACCACTTACATTCTTGAGAACAGCCATTTGAAAACTTCTTCATGCCCATGGACCACTGCAAGGAATAAAATTTACTCCGGGTAATGTTTGTAAAGAAATCTCTCCTGAAAATGGATGATGATGCATCGTCGTCACCCAGTTTACAGTGCTCCCTGGGCATCTCTCTGCACGGAGCCCTCAGAGAGTAGGGCGCACACATAGAGTGACTTTCCAGTTCAGCGAGACAGCCCATGCTGTAGAACATTCTAGAAGGAGCAGATTTTGATATCTTTACTACCGCACTTGCTTTGACTCCCTCTTTTAGTAATTAGATAATTATGTATAATTAGCACATTAATTACGTGCAACAGCTGCAGAGGAGTATGTGAACTTGAGAATGTGCGTGTGCACATACCCTTGCCCGAAACCAGCATGTGAGTTCACTAAAAGATCCATCATGTTTTCCTCCTTGGTATATTTGCACTATGAATTCATCTGGAAGAATTCACATGCATGTATAAGTATGCATAGATACATGCACATATATAGTCAGGAGATATAGAGGTACAAGTCATTTAATAAATTAAAAAAAAAAAAAAAAGTCACAGTAATCCTGACCTCCCCATAGCTTCTCTGGCACAGTTAGAGAGAGTGTGACCACCCTCCCTAGCTGTCTTTTGGCACAGGTAGCCACTGTCTGACCAACTAAGTGCACTGCATCACTGCTTGTCCCAGGACCAAATAGAGAAGTCCCAGTGCCCTGAATGTCGGTGGAAGTCTTGTTATATATTAAGTGGAACCAGCAATTTAAAAGAAACAGAATGTAGGTAGTTTCTAGGCTCTATAAAAATGCAGGAATAGAACAGAGATATACATAGATAATGTCACCCTGGGTTATCTGTCTGCATCCTTTCTCTCCAAAGCCACTGATGAGACAACTATGATGTGCCCCTGCTGTGTAGGAGCCAGGGATATGACTCTAGTAAGTCAACTGTAATCTGTGTTGTGGGAATAACAGACATTTTGCCATTAATTTTTTTGTTCCTTGGGACTGGGGATGGATCAGTGGTTAAAACAAGGACAGGGGCTTGGATCCCCAGGATCCATGTAACTTCTGGATGGCATGATGACCCATCTGTAATTTCACTCTCAGAAGGCAGGGTTCCCCAGGGCAAGATCGGTAGCAAGTATCTGGGCAAGTTCTGGGTTTGATTGGGAGACCTTGCTTTAATGACGAAGATGAAGAGGGATTCCTGACATCAGCTTCAGGCCTCCTGACATACCATACAAGTGCATACTTACACACATACACACACACACACACACACATGAAAATGGGGAGAAATAAATTTTTTTCTGTTATTGATCATTTTCTGTAATGAATGTCACTTTTATAGAAAAACAAGATCACTCATTGGGAGGGGCATTAAGATATAATTTTTTGTAAGGCCAGAAGAACCTAGTAGGTACTTCCAGCACACCCAGCGAGTTAAGCAGCATTTTGTTTGAAAATGACTAGTAGATGGGAAGCAAGCTCTTCTTACTTGTCTCTTCACTTCTAGTAACTTGCTCTGTGGTCACCTCCCTTAGGAGGACCCAGGGGCAGTGGGTGACCTGCACAGGGTCTGATCTCTTTGGGAGCCTCAGTGGACCTGCAGACTCCCTGTTTGTCTGCTGCTGGTGCTCAGAGAACTGGAAAATTCCTATCAGCTTTCTGGCATCCTGGTCTCTGTATGAGTAGCTTCCACACCTGCCTTAGCACCTGCCGGCTCCGCCAGGCTCCTCTGCAGGCTCAGCACTTGCAGCTCCCGCTCTTCTGGGAAGGTGGCTTTGTAGAAAGTGTTCTTCCCAACAAGTCAGCACATTCCTGTGACACAATGTCAAAGTGCCCCAGTTTGGGCAAGTTGGCAAAGTTGAAAGACTCCTGATGGTGTATGGCCTTTGATGAGCAAGATCTTTGTATTATTGGGTTTCTTTTTTTATTTCTGTCCCTCCTCCTCCTCCTCCTCTCCCTTCTCCTCCTCCTCTTCCTCCTCCTCCTCTTCCTCCTCCTCCTCTTCCTCCTCCTCCTTCTCCTCCTCCTTCTCTTCTTCTTCCTCCTTCTCTTCCTCCCATCTTCCTCCTCTTCCTCCTCCTCCTCTCCCTCCTCCTCTCCCTCCTCTTCCTCCTCCTCCTCTCCCTCCTCCTCTCCCTCCTCTTCCTCCTCCTCCTCTCCCTCCTCCTCTCCCTCCTCCTCCTCTTCCTCCTCTTCTTCTTTTCCTTCTCCTTCCTCTCCTATTAACATCTTCTCACAGTTAAGGGAGTAGATGTGCTTCTCAGAGCCAAGGACTCCATGCCAGTATTCGAGGACAAAACCTCCCCCATCCTACAGTTACCAAGCTAGCCATCCTGTCTGGCCAGGGCCTACAGTTGAAAGCCACCGGAGGCCGCGCCTACCACTCTTGCTCTTTTCCCTCCCCCATGTTCATCTGTGCTGAACTATTCGCTGTCCTGTTTGTGCGCCATAAACTGATTCTCACTGCATGTCTCTCCCATTCCCTCCAGGCCAAGGGACACAGCCATCACCTGCCTTCTTGTAACTACACGATGCATCACACCACGGCTATTTCACAATGCATTGCAATTTCATAGATACCTATTTTCAACTCTCGTGTTCAGAGGTTTGGAGACATTCGGAAGCATTTTGTGAGCTTGGAGTCCTTGTATAGACTCGAAATGTTGACAATGTCATTAGGCTTAGCCTGTCTATTCTCTTGTTCCTTAAGCACAGATCTTCTCTCTTTTGGACATGTACCATCTCCATAGATTCCCCCAAGCTCCTAGCCTACCTAATATATAGATATGTATCTCTTCTCTCTCTCTCTCTCTCTCTCTCTCTCTCTCTCTCTCTCTCTCTTCCTCTCTCTCTCTGTTTCTGTCTCTCTTTCTCTGTGTGTGTGTGTGTGAGTGAGAGAGAGAGAGAGAGAGTGTATGAGTTGAAAGAACACTCACATAACATAAACATAACCACTTTCCTGATGCTACTTCATTTCAATATTTTTTTAAAACATTAGACTATTAAAACATCCACATCAAGGCACTGAATGCCTGCACAAGAGGGGTAGCCATGGCTCCATCACAGAACTTGAAGACCAGCTGCCTGGTGCCATCTGCAGCTGAGAAGTACAAGCCACAGATGAGGGCCCATGCACTCAGTGTTCTGCTGCCTTCGCTAGCTCTCGCTGTCTTTCTGGACACATGGGTCTGATTTTCTAAGAAGCCATCTTTTCTCCTCCCCAATAGCAGCGAACTTAATTTGATTTTCACTACGTTATCTGTTGGCTTTCTATATGTGTATTTTAAAGTTTCACACACATACACAAATCCTACGTGCATTTCTTATTTGGGAAACCAGGGTGGTCATCCTTCAAATATGAACCAGATATCTTTTAATATTAAAACCTTAGATCAGATTTATAGTAGTGTGAACGATACTCCCGAAACCGACATAGCGTGGAATGCCTCTTCTATTACTGAATTACTTTTTCTCCAACAAAATATTTATCAGATGTAACTAGATACCCTGTCTTCTCCCTGCTAAACTAGTATCACACGCATGCACCAGTGATCTTCCTCCCCCCCATGCTCACACTGTTCTTAGTCTCCTAGTGTACTGTGACGGGTTAAATATCCACAAAGGAGTAATAGGATGAGCCACCGAAAATCGCCAGAACTAGAATTGTTTCGAGCTGTGCTTTAAGTGCACATGTCTTGCCCCACTCAGTATATGTATTTGGGGGGGGGGGCATTATAACATAATGGTGTCTTAATGCATGTCTGCTGAATTATTATGGGATCCAGGAGAGAGGGGGTACAGCTGGGTTTGGATTCCGTAATTGTCATGCTGTGGTCCAGAGAGCACCAACACTGAAATATCTCCTGGCGTTAATATACCTGTCTAAATCCTCAGCCCTCCCCAGGATGCTGGGTTGCTGGACTAGAAGCTCATGTGAAATTGACCAGGATGCTCTACTGTTTAATCTTCATCAGTGAGTGAGCACATAGGTACACACAGCAATGGAGTGGATAGATGAGGGACCGGCCTGTCTTTATATCCAGCGTGCTCACAACTAGCAAGACATTCTTCAACTAGGATATTAAATTCTTGGGGCCCCCATTTCTTCAGCTCTTGCCCAAGAGCTCTAGCATCTTTCTGATATCCTGCAAGAGTAACGTGAAATAAGTCCTTAAAGGGCCTGGCATGGTGCTTTTTAATTGGACCTTAGTATGTGGCATTTGTTGCTGGTTTGTATTTGCCGTTATTAAAGTTATCTTTACGTAAAGCACACACAATTCCCACAGGAGTAATTTCGTTGGTGTTGTTTCATTTCTACACAAATAGTAACTCGCAGTTTTAATATCAACAAGGCATATTCACAAGGTGCCCAGATTCCATTTATTTAAGAAAACCGTAGAAATGTCAGCTGTGTACCAGGCGCTGAGGAATGTCCTGGGAAATGGGCCAGCCACATATAATAGTTCCCAGCCTCACAGAAAGTGGGCCTTCTCCCTCTGAAGGCCTCCATTCTGACTAACAGTGTCTGCTCCCTACCAGGGCTGGGCTCTCCCTTAGCTCCTAGAGAACATGTCGCAGGTGCCTTGCGTGTGACTTCACTGAGCATAAAGTAGTGTTTCAACACTGTACCAGGGCATCCACATGTACCCTGTGGTGCTTATAGGCATGCTTTTCTGTAGGACTAGCAAAGGTGGAGTGTACCATGCAGAAAATCTCAGGAAGTCCTGCAAGCATCCTGAGCTGGATATCTGTCACTGCTTACCAGTTGCGAAGTTGTACACCTAATTTTGGCTGAGCTGTTGTTATGGTTTGAGGTTGTCATTGATGGTTGTAGAGAGACAGAGACACTCTCTGAAGTAAGTACAAGTGGCCCTGAACCTTTTTTTATCTGTGCACCACTATCTCTTCTGTGAAACAGGAGTCACAGTCACCCAAGCATGAGGATTAAAAGCGATCATGCATCATTGCTCAGGGGCTGGACATCTGAGACTCGGGGAGGTATACCCAGGTCTTTGCAGTTTGTTCTTTTTGTTATCAGTGCATTATTCTGATAATCATTTGATCACCTCTTGGGACCCGTCTCTTCACTCCTTCTGCCATGTCCATTTCAAACCCCTCTGTGTGGGATAAAACACAGCAATTCCTCCAAACTTTGCCTGTGTTCCTATTATGTGTAAAATGTATCTGTCACATGCGGGTGTATGTATATGAGATACTCATGTGCACACACAAATACACACACACACACTTAGAATTTGCTGTGATTGGAATGTTTTTATCCTTTATTCAAGATGATGGGTTGGAATCCCAACTCACATGGGGGGGGTGTCAAAATGAGGGTCTTTAGGATGTATGTCATTGAGCCTTAGGGTGAAGTCTTCCTAGACTCCCTCCCCACAGGCTCATGGAGCATACTGGAATAGGGAGTGTGACTATTGAAGAAGTCAGGGAGGACTGGGACAGAAAGATGTCTTCTGGATACCACTGGGCCGTTGCATCAGTACCTCATAGTAGCTATGGTTACCTGAACAAGATTTGCCTAAGTCTAGCCAGTCAACATTTCAGCATGGAAGGGAAGAGACACACAAAATCCCCAACCCTAGCTGAGGAGTTCCTGGCAGTTGAGCTGGGGTGGAGGGAGCCAGTTTCCCTTAGGGGTTTGGGTCCCGGTAGTTTGTCCATTCTTACAGGCAATACACATTCAACTCAGTGGGCCATGGAGCAAGGCTGTGATGGTGGGGGGAGGCCTGGGGAAATCTCAGAACAGTGGGAAGCAGGGAGTGGTGGGGAACTGGGATCAAACATAAACATGAAATTCTCAAAGAAAACCTAAGTGTTGTTTTTTGTTTTTTTAAAGAAGTACCAGAGAGATCCTCACCTCTCCTACCACATGAGGTGAGGAGGTGCCTTCCATACCTTTAGAGTAGACCGTCCATAGACACCAAATCTACTGAACTTTGACCTTGGACTTCTAGTCTCCAGAGCAGTACACATCAGCCTTCATGTGCATAACATTTTGTTATGGCAGTTTGAATGCATTAAGATAGGACTTTTATGAGTCCCTCCCACACATACCTGCTTGATATAAAATGTAGGGTCTGTCTATGCATAGAGATTTGAATTTTGCTCTTCTTGTAAGCAGGAGAACAGTATTCCTTGCTGTGGTTATATCCTGATTTCATGGCCATCTCCCAAATGGAGTCTATTGGGCTTTCACTCAGTGTCTGAGGTTTCTCCCTCCATGCTGGCCATGAATAGTGATGCAGTCAGCACCCTTGCCCAGTCTAGACTGATGCTTTGATTCCGATGGGGCGAGTTCCCAGGTGTGGGATCTCTAAGCCAGACTTTAAACTTTTAAAATGGCTTTTTATCATTCTAATGGATTGCAGTGAGAAGAGCCAAAAATCATGACAGGAACACTGGGAGTGAAGTTTTTAGATGTAAAAGCAGATGGTAATTAAGAGGACACACATTAAAGAGGGTAATTTGAGCAGCATTTCACAGTATTAATTGGTTTTAATGTCTCCAAGACTTTCAATTCCATTTTTTGAGGATGAGGAAGCAGGTGGTAATTCCTAGGCTCTGCTCGCTGATTTCACACACACAGAGCAGACAGGGGACTCCTTAATCGTGCTGGTGCTTGGGCAGAACAAAAAAGTGTCATCCCAAGAAAGCCAAATACAAGTGGACATTGACAAGGATTGTCCAGTGAGTGTGAGATGGGCAGGAGGGCTGTGGGTGGTAGTGGTGTTCACTGGGTGGGACAGAACGCCAAGACAGCATTGTGAATCTCCACATTTGCTGCTCATGCATTATAGTGACGGAGTTCACCCTCATCAGGCCCAGTCTTCCCATAGAGACCTCCTTTTCATCCAAACTCCCTGAAGTTCAGCTTCCTGAGTCCAGGGAGGGGGTCCTTGATGGTATGTGATAGAAGATTGATGAGCTTGCTCTTTACCGTGACTCACACAGAAAAGGAACAGAGAGAGCCCAGAACAGTATTGTTTGGACAGCAGTGGTCAGGACAAATAGGCACTTCATGGAAGATGGGTTGGCAGGACCAAGGAGATTGCTGGTTCTAGAAGCACGCATCGGCCTTAGCTGACAAGCAGGCACATTCAGTGTGAAGAATTGACAACCTTGCCTTCAGACCTTGGGCGGCTCACTCACATGTCTTGATTATTGATGCCAGGGAATCTTAGAGAAGCCTTAGTGGTCATCTCGTAGATCGTCTCTGCTTTTCAATGCAACATTTCACTGTGAGTGAGTAGGTGGCTATTGGCTGTTCTAAGAAAGAGTCAGAAAAGAGGAGGGAGGTGGAGAAGGCAGAAAATGATCAAAGGTGTAACCCAAGTACCCAATCTGGTGCTGCTAACCTCTAGCTCTGTTATAGAAGACTGCCCGTGTACTCAGGTTCCATCCTTTGTAGGCTGGACAGTTTTACTCATAAGGAAGAGACCGGACATAATACCTGTCAGTGACATAAACCTGCTCATCTCCCTAAGCCAAATTCTAAACACACATTTGTTCTCTCTACGGGGTATGCTGTGCCCATTTCTGACTTTAAAGGTGTTCTCAAAATGTTTTACACTTGTCCCTTTAATTCAGTAGAACAAATCAAAGTCTGTTGTAGCCAGTACTAGGGGCCAGAGTTCCAGATTCTGGTGTTATCAGAGTTGGAGACTTTGCATAGACTTTTCCACTTGAATATCTGCTATGGCACTTAAAGAAAGGTGTGTATCTTTTAAGGTAAGCATTAAAGATATTGGGTTCTCAGGTTGGGTTGCTTAACTGTTGTCTACAGATGGATTTCTCAAAGTATTAGATAGTAATCAGTCATCGATTTAAAAAGGAAGTCATTCTTGGTGGCATCAGCCTACTTGGGAAAATGTCTACGGTGGGGCTGTGAGAGCCCATGTGCTTGAGGGGCAGGGTTGGATGGTGGGGTGTGGAGAGCATTCACCTAGGTCTTCCAAGATGTTAACATGCTTTTGGTTCTTGAAGGGGAAGATGACAGTTGTACCAGTAATTCAGGAAGTTCAGGGTCAGAGAGAAGAAGCAATTTGACTGAAGCTTGCTGCACTCCCAAATTGGGTGTACCCGAAGCTGTGTTCTCTTCACACACCTATGCATGGCCATGCAGGGAAGAGATAGAAGGAAGCAGAAGACAGGCATTGAAAACTTACGATGTAGATTTGAGACTCATCCATCTTTGCTGTATGGTCTTTTCTAAGGCAGGAAGTACAATCATGAAACCTGGAAAGGGTGAAAAAGTGAAGTTCAGATTAAAAACACAAACAGCAACATCACCCTTTGACAGCAACAAAGGCCACATTTAGACTGTTTCTCAGGCCTGGCCAGAACCTTGGTGTTTGGGCATCCTGTTCTTTTCCTTGTTGGGTGGAAACTACTCACCTAACTCTCGGGCTGTTCTTGCCATCTCCCTAGTCTCCATGTCATTCTCCTCTGCCTCCTCAGTCACTATTAAACGACCTCTAGATCTCTCTTTGCCGCCCTGTATTACCATTAGGAGACATCCACACTGAGAAATCGCTCAGTTCCTGTTTTTGATTAATATTTTATCAGCCACAAGAGGAAATGGTATTCTGCAGCAACACTAATTGAGCAGATGAGATGCTCTCACCAGCTTAGGTTAAAACATACAGGGTGGGCTGCAACTTCAGAGACTACATGAGCCTTGGGATATAGAGTCCAGCATCAGCATCGTGGGTTATGGTAGGGTGAAAGTCCATCACGGTCCCAACAGAAAGTAAGCGACATTCTTTCTTGAATAGTATCTTATAACATAGTAGTGGTGGTGGTGGTGGTGATGATGATTACAATGGCGATAAATCATGATAAATCTATATATAAAAAGCAAAGAACCTAAATATGAATTTTGTAGTGTATAATGTGTGCCACTACATATAAATTTGAGGTTACTCAGTGAGCAGCCATGGCCTGGGTCCCTGCAACACCCAATTGCTTAGAAGTCAGCTCACCCTGGTCTTTATCGAAATGGTTCTACATCAGAGGGAGCAGAGTAGCTATCAGTTACCTTGCCATCTGGTAATTACTGAATCATAGACATTTGAAGGGCTGAAGGTCATGGGCTTAGAAGCAACCCTAGTCTGACTCTTTGTGAATTTCAAATACATGCATTCTGCATCTGGGTGGTGGGATTTTAATTCTCGATAGACAGTCTGGTGGGTGTGGGTGTGGGTGTGGGGGTGTTATTCCATCACGTTCATTCTCTTGAAAAGACTTTATTTCCTACAATGTAGTGCAGACTGGGTGGAAATGGCTTCAGCACTTCTTGGGCCGACTGTGTTAGAAAGATGAGCTGTTTCCCCTCACTTCTGATGTCCACTGGAGGCTTCTGATTTATGAGAAGGTGAGCCTAGGGCAAGGGAACCAGCTGCTCACAGACTCCTTGAAGGAGGCCCAGGCTCTCCAGGGAGGAGGCGAATGCAGGGGGGAGGAGGCTCAGGGTACAACCAGCAGCAGCAGTTGGGGGGGGGCGGGCACGAAATTCCAGGTAAGAACATAGCACGTTTTAAGAAGCAGCGGAGGTACTTTCTTCCACCTTCCCTGGATACTGAGTTGATGCGTGCAGCTCAGTAGCTCTTCACTCGGGGCTGTGTTCTTAGGTGTCTGGGGGAAGCCATCTTTACATCCTGGCAATTCCAATTTGCATGGCTATCAAATCCACAGCAAATAATGCAGAAATGTGTCAGCCTGCAAAACATCCCTTCCTAATTCTCTCCTGGGCTCGGGCCAATTCACACTCCTCTCTTGTTCTTGATGCAGTTGCCATTGTTAATGTGGGGCTGCTGGTATTGTTGGTAGACTGACATTGGAGTCGTAATGGGGATTTCTGTCTTTTGGTGGTTAGATGTGTTGTTTTTTTTTTTTTCCCACAAGGCACTTCATTTTTAACCTTCTTCCGTTAAGATCCAGCTTAATTAGTAAGATTTAATGAACCAGAAAGTTCGTATTTGTCTTTTAACTGATGAATTATTAGCAGCATGTAACGGATAATATTTAAAATGTAATAAAAGAAGTTTAAAATACCAGCTATTCAGTCTCTCATGACAATACAGAGCCAACTGGAAAAGATTTTCCTGTGAGAAACAGCCCTTACCTTTTGATCTGTACCGATTCCTGAAATAGACTGTGGTCACTTGGTTTTGTAGGGGAGAGGAGCTGGGAAGTTTCCAACTATATATGTTCTCTGATTGTCCTGTTTCTCAGGGACAATAATTATGTGGCTGCCCTGACCCCTCCCCCCAGGGTTACATCATCTCCTTCCTCCTCCCTGTCCCTCTCCATCCCCATCTGTCCTCTGTGTTGTTGACCTGAAATCATGGTGGCCTAACCAGAGCCTTGTTTAGGAAAGTGTGTGCTATTTTTAAGAAGGCACCGAGTATAATTTTTCCCCTCCTAAACGGAGATATAAAACATAGAGGTATGGTTTACCATTTGATTGGGACACCATAGTTTATGGCTGTGAAGCGCACAACCTATATGCCTGCGACATCCAGTAAACAGCTCCAGCTTCCGTAATTTTGACGGAAGAGCCTTTGTCAAGAGTATTTCAGTGCAGACATAGCACACAGCCCTGGTTGTTAACATGGCCTTGAGTGTCCACACTGGAGCAGAGGATGCTCAGACCTTAACTGCACTGCAGTAGAGGCAGGAATGGGAAGAGATAGCGCATCAGCGAGGGTTGGTGGAGGACCACTCCTGATACTGCCTGCCTCCCTCACCCAGCCTTGAAGAATGGTTCTTTATGACCGTCTACATCAAGGAATACGGTGACTTGTAGGGGAGTTGGGAGAGTCAGAAGGACAGGTGATGTTCTAAGCCCCACCATCAGCTCCACCGTTCTGCCCTACTCCAGTGAGCAGGCTCAGACTTACACAAACAAGCATGGAGTCCGGCATGGCACCAGTTCCTGAAGTGCATATGTGGTCTCACACCACCCTGGAGCAGCCCTGGTGACCAGAAGAACTCGCTGCCATCATGTGGTCCTTGGGAACATCCCCTACCAATGCCTCCTAAGAGAACAGAACCCCAAACTGCATGTTTAGCAGGAAAGCTGTTGGTTTGCAGTGTAGCACACATGATCTGTTCTTCCTGCAGAGTGACTTTAAGGCAAGTCTGCACCCAAACCTCTCTCCTCCTGGAGTGTTTGGTATGAAACGGCTTAAACATACAACAGAACACACTGTGGGCATATGCTTTAGAAAATCCCTACACTTTGTAGGAATGAGAGACTCCATGCAACTAGGAGATAATTTTGAATCAGCTCATTCTTCTTTGAAGCTGATACCAGATGCATCTTTTCCATTTGATTTATGTTCCTTAATCAGTTTTAACTATCTCCAATTAGATATGTTTCAGCCTTGTAGAGTCTCTTAAGACAACCTTTTAAAGCAATATGTGTGATGACATTTGGTCTTTATGATAGCTTGCCATAAAGACTTGTTTGTTTAGTAGTTCTCAGTTCAGTTGGGTGATTTGGCTTTCGGTTAATATTTGGCAATGTCTGGAACAAGACAAGTCTAGGGGGCAGAAACTCCAGCCAGCACCCATTGGATGGAGATCAAGGCTATGTTTGATACTACCGTGTGCAGGACAGCCCAGTACCCCTAAATGTCAGTATTGTCTAGGTTACAGAGCTCTGCACATCCAGTGTGGGAAGGTTCAAGGGTTTGTGTCCTGGGACAAGTTGACAGGGCTTGTAATGCAGCTCTAGCTCTCCTTCAACCTTGTTTACTGTGGGTAATTAGGAGAAATTAAACAGAAGATTGCTGTCACCCATGCCTATCTCCAAAGCATCCAAGGTGCTAATTAGAGTGTTTTGTTGCCAGTTAAAACAAGAGTCAGAGTCCATGATTGATTCATGATTATTTTAAAATTAATGCTGCATTATCATACAAAGCCTCGGTAAGTGGAGGTAGGAGACCTTCTGCTGTGGGATGTTAAGTCAACACACAGTAAACCCATTTGTCTCAGGCTTAATACTTTGTTGTTTCTTTTAAGCACTTCTTAGATGCCCGTGGGCTTTTTAACATTCTTTGAAAGTTGTAATTTATTTATTTATTTATTTATTTTAATTTGGCTTGTAAGAATGAACTTTAGTGGCGGCTCTGCTGGAATGAAAAGAAAGAGCAGTTTGTTTATCAGCAGCTGGAGCTTGGACTCTGAAAGTCAGGCCAGTGGGGGAACTTGGAGGTCCTAGACTCTGGGCTTTCTCACACCCCAGAGGAGGAGCACTCAGCAACAGTGATGGCCTGTGACCCACTCAGACATGTCCTCACATAACCTGGTAGAGATTAGCTGTCCCACCAAAGCATTTGGCTATGGTCCTTGAGTCCCCTGTGTTTTATTTTATATTTTGCTTGTTTAGGTTTTGTATCTATGGACTCATTTGAGTCAACCTCTCATTGCTTAGATAAAACACCTGATAAGATTAGTCTGGGGGAGGGAAATTTTATTTTGGTTGATGGTTTCAGCCCATCATGGTGTGTGTGTGGGGGGGGAGGTGCAGAGTTCATGACCATGAGATTATGTAGTGGATGTGCCTCATGGCAGGGAGCTCTGAATGCAAAGGGTTTGGGGCATTAACCCCAAGACTCAGCTTTAAGAGGAAACTTGACTGAAACAGAGGGATAATGGATGGTCCACTCGTGGGCAGATTGTCCCAACTCTGGACTTTTAAATCATGATTTTCCTGAAAATTGTATATTTTGGGCTAGGACCCTGCTTATCATTTCTCCCCTCTTTCTTCTTCGCCTTGCATACGGGGAATCGGACCTGAGCCATGTGTGTGTTAGGAAGTGCTCCACCACAGAGCTGTGTCCACTGAGCCCTCTCAAACTTTTGAGACAGCATCTGAATTACTAGACTGCCCTTGATCCCACTCGGTAGCCCAGTCTGGCCTTGAATTTGTGATCCTCCTGCCTCAGCCTCCCAAGTTGTTGAGGTTACAGGTTTGCACCCCAGGGTGCTTTGTACCGTGAAACCTGCAGACCTCCAGGTTCTGTGTGTCACTCCTTGTTGCTTTTCCTGCTCTGAGCTCTTTCCTGCACCTACTTTCTGTACCAGGGCATGGAGGCTAGGGACAGATACCAGATCTTGTTGGTGAAAGATTGTCACCTGGTGGTTCTGCCTCTTGCAGCAGAGATGAGTGATTCGTGGTAGGGACCACACTAGGTTAAGTCTCTGTGACCCGGGAGACAATTCTATGGGAATCAGCCTTCTTTGTTTTCTCTGTCCATGCACCTCAGTTCCAGCTACTCGATCTAATAGGGTTGGGGATGGTGGTAAGGTTTTGTTTCTGGACAGAGTCAGAAGGATGCGATGCTACCCCTGCAGTCCTCTGAACAGCCCTCCCAAGCAGACCATTGCCCAGAAATGGGAAGAAAAGCCCTCCACCCAATAAGATTTTGATTGTATCCAATGCCTCTGACTTGTGAAGTTACTGTTTAAAGTGTGCCTTCCTAAGCTCATATTTTGATGCCTTGAATTTGGGAGATCAGAAAGCCAGTGGTCTCTGTCCCAAGGTGTACTCAGAAATTCCCAAATCTCTGTTTCCACTGGAGTCAAGAAAAGGGCCGGAGACAATCTGACACTGGTGCTTTAGAGCTGTCGCAGAGCATAGAACTTTCTGGAGCCAGGTTTTCCTAGGTATAAAGTAGAGATGATTCTCCAGAGTAACCTGCCGTGGGCCAGTGTTTTCAGACACTCTACGAGACTGTGACCTGCCTTGAGGCCACTGGAGGAGCTGGCTGCCAGGCAGCCTTTGACTACAGTGTGGTCTACCAGTCCACATGTATCCTGCTTCAAGCCCGCTCTGTCCTGGAACTGGGATGTGGACTAGCCACTTGACAGTTTTTGCCATAGCTTGCTCCTGCCCCTTTATGTGCCCTTGCAGATAGGGCTGTGCTCATGGCTACTGGAGTCTTCCATGAGTCTCAGTATGCAACTACCACCACCTCAGGTGCAGGAAGTAAGCATGGAGATGCTTCCATTCAGCTGGCTGAGCTGGGGTCTCTGGGGCTGATAGTCGCAGTGGGAAGGAAAAGAAACCACTGGGCTCCTGCTTGCTTATGTGGATTATCTTTCTCCTCCATGTTTCAATTCATAGATCTCAGAGGGACAGCTCTAAAGTCATTTATTAGACGTTTAGTGTATGCTGGCCTGGAGGCATGCTAATTTCAACTGCCTAGCCTCCCGATCTCTCTCTCTCCCACTTCCCTTCCTTCTTCAGTTACACCTGTCTGTTCTCTGTCCATTCATCTGTTGTCTGACTTAATCCTTAGAACCAACCAATGATATCTAATGTCTATTTCTTGGTGGGCAGGTAAAGGCTAAGGAGGATGTGTAATACATCCTCAGAAATGTCTCCTAAGTGTGCGGGGGGGGGGGGGGAAGGGAGCTCATTTTCTTTTTAAAAATATGATATTTTATTAATATTTCGATAATTCCGTACACCCATAACAATATCTTTTGATCATATTCGCTCCCACTTCCCCCAGCTCCACCCCAACCCTTTTAGATTTATGTCTATTTTTTTAAATAACCCACTGAGTCCAGATTTTGCTGCCCGTGCACTCTCCCGTGTGAGGCCATCCACTGGACTGTGGTAGAACTTATATATACCTCTAAAGAAAATTGGCTCTGTCCCCCAGCAGCCACCAACTATGAATAGTCCTCAGCTAGGGGTGGGATTCGTGATCCCTTCCCCATCCTTGCTGGAGTAGCCACTGGCTTTGCCTCACGCAGGCAGCCACAGCCTTCGTGAGTTCATGGGAGCAGCAGGTCCTGTCCTGTCCTGAAGACACTATTTTTGAGGAGTTTTGTCTTCTCACCAATTCTCAGCCGTGATCCCTGCTGTCAGAAGACTGACCCTCATTTTACCCTTCCCACCATTATTTGGGCTTCACTGTTTTCTCTCACATCCTGCAGTCCACTTTGGCCTTACTGCCATGCCTACCCCTACCGTTTGCAACTGGAAGTCAGTCCGCCTTTGAAGTCTCACCTGCTGGCTGAGACAGGGGCTTGAGGTATGCCATCTGGACAATTCTTATCAAGCACTGGAGTCAGATTCTTGGTCCCCACCCCCACACTTGCTGGAAGGGTGGACCAGAGGGTCCCTGCTGAATGGTGGGAAAGCTGGCAGATGCAGCTGATGCTGTCTGGATTTGGCAGGCAGGTGATCCCAGAGGGTCAGAGCCTGTGTTGGAGGCATACCATTGGCCTTAGCCTTGCAAAGAAGGTCAGTGCAAGCCAGTTGGGACTGCTTTTCCTATTACAGGAGCTTTGGCCTATCTCTCCATAGGCTTGCTGATAATCAGTAAATGAAATTCACCTCCCCCCCACCCCCGTTTCTGAGGACTGAAAGATGAGGGGTGAGTTCCAGGGCAAATCACGGTCACTGTCTCTCTCCAACCTTGGAGTCACAAACTGAGAAAATGGGGAAGGGTGGGATTATTTTATTTGGGAGAGCACATTCAAGTTGAGCAGTTTCCCGAAAGAAAATTAAGTTCCTGATTACAAGTCCCTTCTCTGGCCTTCCAAGGAAGATAGATTATAATCTTTAATTAAGCTATCACTCACACCAAAAAAGGAAGGGGAGTCAGAATGGAGGGGTGTTGGCATCCATTTATTTGGGGTGGCTAGTGTTGCTTTGGGAAGCCCAGGTAGGAATGTAGAGGCTCTGCTATGAACGTTCCCTGACTGACATTTGTTTGGGATTTTAATTTGTGGCTGAGACCTAGCTGTGTGGTATGCACATCGGGGCTGGGTGGCTGCGCTGTGGCCATGGGTTTTCCCCGCTGTAATGAAGAGGGAACGGCTGTAAGGATGACCTTCCTCTGCCTTTGTCTGCGGCTGCCCTCCTCTTTAACAGAACACCTTTGAAACGCTTGCATTCTGAACTCTTGAACCTCTCACTCTGCTTGCCACGCTCACGGCAGGGCTCACAGTTTATCACGATAACCCTCCAAAGACTTTGCCTTCCCCACGTCCGACATGGAGATAGAATTTTTCATAACCCTTTACTAGTCATAAATTTGATTGTTAAAGGACCCGGGTTGATCTTATTTCTAATACCTGCATCCCCTGATTTAGGGGCATTTTCTTTCCGCTACCCCCCTTCCCCCCAAAAAAAACATGCTTGGCAGGGAAGAACATAAAATGTCACCTGATATTGGAGGATTGTTTATTTCTGTTCATTGTGGACCTGAATAGTACCTATGAGATGCATTTGAAAACTTACCTTGTTTATACATTTATTCTATTGCCATTTCTCCCATTACCTGAAATAGTCACTTTGAACAGCCAGCAAAGCCATGCCCTTGCCTGACTGTGAGCCACACAGGTAAAGGAGCCTTGGTAATGAATGATGCATTTTAGTGACCACAGGAATGGCATGTGGCAAGAGTTATAATTTTGCATTGTATAATATGTGATTTCTTTGCCCCTCAGATCCCACACCTGCTTTTCTCATAGTCCTTTATAGATACACGGAGTTGCCTCATTCCTTTTTCTGTGAGGTTTCTCCTTTCATGGCACCTAGTAGGTGCTGGAGAAAGAAATACACTCTTACGTGAACTGCGGTGTGTTTAAGTTATAATCTCGATGCACAGATGAAAATCCCAATAGCCACAGTGAGCCAACCCAGCTGTACTCGTGAGGGGCTTTTGTGAGGACTCACTGAAGTCGTTCACCCCGATACCCACATGCCCCTCCCTATAGGCCTCCTTCACAGAAGCTCTTGCAGAGGTTCTAGAAAGAAACCTGAGTAACTGAGGGCGAGAGGTTAGAACGGAACTTTTCAAAGTCCCTCTCTCGTCCACGAAACAGCTGCTCTCCTCCATGTCCAAGCAGACACGGAGCCCAGTAAAGAGTCTAGATAATCCTTGTGGACAAAGGTAGGGCTTCCCACCCAAAGATGTAATATTTTTTGGGTGCGCATCTGGGGTTTCCAATCCCCGCCTCCATGGGTGGTCAGATGATCTTAAGCAGCAGTCTATGCTGCTCTTGCACCAGCTCTCTAGGAAAAAACACTTACTTGCACACACCTCACCAAAGAATGTGTTTTGTGTAAACACACAGCTGATCATGACTAATGCAAGGGTCCACAAATAAGCCCAACCAACCAGTGGACCCCCCCCCCCCCAGAGTGGTCGTGTCCCAGCTGGACCACATTCTCCATTAAGCAATTTATTCCCTCCCTTTAGACAGGATCAGATCTGATATAAATTTATAACACCGTTCTTTTATTCAAATACAAGTATTTCACATTTTCTTTACTAACTCACATGCATGCATGGACACACACAGAGGCACATGTCCACAGACTCTAAGCTACATATTGCATAGAACATAGAACTACAACCTGCCTTCCTGTTTCCGATGTAGTTTCTGTCCTCCGGTCTGTATTTGTCATCTGTCTATGTGAGTGGAAACTGGGAACCAATATATTTGGACATTATTAATAAGAGCAAAACAGGAGCAGCAGAACTAAATAGTCCTGCTGCACGGAGGACAGTGAAAACGGAATCAGGAACCTGGGTGTTCTGCACCATCCTTTCTACATCTAAATATATGCTTGATGCTGAGCCTCAGGTAGAAGCTTACAGTCATGCTGCCTGGCCCTGACTTCCCCTCATATCACCACGTGTGATATGCAGGCCCATTTTCTGATTGCAGATTCATCTGTCCCTATGCGTGAGCGTGTCTGGGATTCATAAAAAGCAGCAATTTGGGGGCAAAGGAGAAGGGATTAGCTTTCTTCTTGACACGTAAAGGAGATGCCATTTTGCCAAATGTTCATTAGAGCTGATGTTTGCTCTGGGTGTCAGACCAGGGAATGTGCATGTGTCTGTGTCTGCATATGGTGGCTGCACTCTGGCTGCTGCTGTACAGTAGTCCCTTTCTGTCACTGAGTTTCCTGTGCTTCTTCTAAGCGTATCCTGGTTTTACCTAGTGGAGTTTTTTTTTAAGAAGTGTGTCACTCACTATTAACTATAACTATCTATCGAATTGAAGGAGTGTAGATAAAATTAAAAGTTTCAAAACATTTATTTTATTTTCCAGTATGTGTAAATCTGTATGTGGGTATGTACGTGTAAGTGCACGTACCCATGGAAGCCAGAAGTAAACACATGCCCTGAAGCTGGAGTTACAGCCGGTGGTTGCTAGATACTAAATCAGTGATCCATCCCTCCAGCCCCTTAATTTAGACTTTTGAAAGGCATTAAGACTATTCTGGGAAGGGCTAGTGAGATGGCTCAGTGGAAAAAAGTGCTTGCTGACAAGCCAAATGGCCTGAGTTCAGTCCCTGGGACCCACATGAGTTCATGGGTAGCCGTACACAAACACACACTCCAAATTTAAAAAGAAATTCAGAGAAGTAACATATATTAATAATTTATGTTTTGAATGCAAAAAGGAGCTTATGAAAATGCATGCACTATATCACAATCATTATTTTATATTAATATACATATATACACAGCACAAGATTCTGAAATAAATATACATATATACACATACACAATATACAAAATTATTTTATATAATATATATACACATATATGTATATATACACATATATGTATATAGAATATATATCTATATATACATATATACATACATATATATATGTATATATATTTGTGCACAGGTGCATATATACATGCATGCATAGAAAAAGCTGCAGAAAGAAACACATGAGGGCCAGAGAGAAGGCTTAGATATTAAGAGCACTGACTGCTTTTCCAGAGGTCTCAGGTTTGATCCCCAGCCCCTACATGGTGGGTCATAACTGCTCATAACTTATGTATGTGGTGCACAAACATATATGTGGACAAAACACATACACATGAAATAAATAAAAAGAGAAATAAATAATTTTTAAAACTGGACTAAAAGAAAGCCAGCAAAATGTTTGTAGTAACCTAATGAACTTGGTCAGATAGACCTGGGTTCAAATTCTGTCTCTATCACTCATTGCCCATGTGAAGCGACTTCAAGTTAGTGGTTTGATCCTAATAAACATCCTGCTTTCCTTCTGTAAGGGGACAGTTAGGAGAGCACTTGTCTCCCAGAGCTACACATCATGTGCCAGGTTTCATAGCTGGAACTTTTCCTGTGCCCTTCTGTTGGGAACATGCCTGGCACTGTGGAATGAAGCCCCACGTGTCTGTCCCGTGGCGCTTCAGCTCTGGGTGGGACAGGTGTGGCTCTGAGTGGGACAGGGTGGGCTCTGGGTGGGACAGGAAGTGGCCACGCATCTTCCCACAGGGTCCGACGGGCAGGTTGGAGGCTGTGGAAAGCCTCTTCCGACCCTGCTGTGGGGGAGGGGGCCATTCCTGGGGAACGTGCGGCAGCCGTCTCTATGGGATCTCTAGCCTGGGGCACCGCAGTTGCTGCAGGGTGCGGCAGACAGGTTAGCCAGAGCACAGCTGAGGTTCCCCGCTGGGACCTGATCTAGACTGCTTTGGGCACAAGGCTGACTGCTTAGGCTTGGGTGAATGGGTACCGTCCAGGAGCACTGGGATTCCCACGGCGAGAGATTAGCTGTGGCTCATTAATCGAGGGCTGGATCCCTCGCTTCCCACTGTGGGTCCAGATGAAGAGACAGCTCATAATTCTAAGACGTTTATTTTCATCATGTGGAAAGTGGCATGGATGGAACTGTACCTCCTCCTGCCTCTCTCAGAGAGGAAGGGCAGATATAGTAACTGGGAAGGGTGTGGCTAAGACTGCTTGGGGCTGTGTGGCCACACCTCTACCTGGGTGATATGTGACCATGGCTGGAGCCAAAAGGCCTCCAGAAGCCTTGGCATAATGTTTCCGGTCCCTTGAGAATTACTTCAAGGGGTCTCCCAGGGTTTGCCTGTGCTGAACCGGTGCGCCAGACTGCCTGCCAGATCACTGCCCCACACCCTTCCTTTGTCTTTTGCTCCTCCCACTGGGAGCAAGGGCTGCTTTGGTAATATGAAAATTGAACATGCACTTAGCCAAGGGCTAGTGAGCCTATTTTCATGGTCTTGTATCACGCTGGACACCGGAGGGTGTCTCCAAATGTAGGATTCTAGTGCTGGGAACTGGGCAGAGGTAGTCTTCCATCCAGATTCAATCCTGATGGGTTTCCTCACATCATCCCTCCTAGAGGATCTCCCAAACTCCCACAGACACCAATTATAAAGGAACAGAAATCACCCACCAAGAACATCTACTTGATGATGCTGGACCAAGGGCCCTACATAGCAGTTTCTGGGGCCCGGCTGTGGATACTCCAATGAAGAGGGGAACCTAACCTTATAGGGTGTAATAGGGCCTGTGTTCTTCCAGCTGGAAAGATGAAGAATATCACAAGAATTCTGAATGAAGGAGAAGAGAGGCATTCTGTAAAATACCACAGTGGATGCTGTGGGGTCCATACTCACCCTCTCACTCACTCAGCCCTTGAATTTTGGTAGGAGTCCTTAGAGTCCAAGCACTCAGCAAAACCATGTTGCTTGCTGTTGTCATGGAGCAAAACTGAGGTAAAAAAGCCAGTCTCCAAAGATGAGAATTTGACTTGGAATTGAACCTTGGCAGAAGGCTACATGAGGCCTCAGGTCATCTAGCAGGCAGATGCGTGCCCAGTTTTCTATAAAAGGTGCAGCAATACTTTGTGAGTAAACGGTTCCTACATCAGCCATCTAAACTGCCATGATGTCAAATGATAATTCAGGGAAGGCATTTCTACAAGAAGCAGAGATAATAAGCCCCTAGTACTTTTGTATTCTGTCTTTGTTTCTTAATGCAGGGAAAACCTTTGGCCTCTCAGGTAAAACCCAGATGAAGGACCTGGGAGTAGTCACTGTCTGATCCTTGAGGACATTAGTCCAATTTCATTCTGTAGCCAGAACAAGTAGGAAAATGAGACAGGCCAAAAGAAACATGAGATAACATTTGTTTCTTGGTTTAGGGATGTGCACGTGTGTGTGCACATGTTTACCTGTGTGTGTGTGTGTGTGTGTGTGTGTGTGTGTGTGCGTTTAGTGGGTAGAATAGGGTCTTATAGGAGTGCTTTCTTTCTTACTGATGTCATATCTCTCCATCCAGTGTCCCCAGGGTTCCTCAAGGACATAGGCTCATCTCCATTGTGTCATCTGGTGCAAGTGTCCCTGATTGCCACTAGAAGGCATCACAACAGCTACGAAGTACTTTAGTCTGAGGTGTCAGATGCTGCTGCCTCGCATCCTCTCAGCTGCCCTTTGGCTAGACTTGCCCAATGACTATGGTGTAAGACCTCTCTATGGTCACAGCAGGAGAAGAAAACAAGATGTCACATCTTGGACCTTTACTACAGGGGTACACCTCAGGTCCTGGAGAGACTGGCATGTAGGTTGAGGTGACAAAGTGGGTGACAGAGCCAAAGGACAGTAGCTTGGCACTGCAGCTTTCACCTGCACTAGAAACAGAAGCCCGGACCTTCCCTAGGAACATTGTGGTGACTGCAAAGCATGTCAACTGCCAAGTGCTGCGTTCCAATCCTAAATGGCATGCAATATAAGAATCTGAACCAAGCACCGTTCCCTGAATTAAGTGCTCAGGATCTCAAGAAGTCCTACTGCCTGGAGTGCGTGGGTCCCCAGACCTTACCTGCCATGCTCTGTGGATTGTAAAGGGGCATGTCCCTGTGCATACACTCATGATCCGTTGATGGGTGTTGAATGCCCCATAGGGTTGTATATAGCCTGGTGCCTGGTAGCTACCCAGTCTTGCAGCTTGCTGTTTGTAACTCAGAAATCCTACTTCTTTGTATCAAGGACAGTTGATACTTTAATCATCAATAAGTTGCCATTTCCGCAGTCTTCCCTAAATCCCTTTTCAAAGAAGGGGTTGTTATCAGGGCAATGAAAGGTAATCTGTGCCTAGACCTACAGCCCTGGCTTTAAAGGCCTGTAGTGATAGTGAATGGGGGTTACGGCAACACGAGAAGCCTAGGCAAATAGAAAGCCCTGTTTTCTACTTTTAAGGCGTTTGTTAATCAACTTACTTGTATATTGTGATAAATATCTAGCACAAGCTCTCCCCTTTCCTTCCTTCCTTCTGTCCTTCCTTCCTTCTGTCCTTTCTTCCTTTCTTTCTTTCTTCTTTTCTTTCTTTCTCTTTTTCTGGTTTTTCAAGATAGGGTTTCCCTCCATAGCTCTGGCTGTCCTGGAGCTTACTCTGTAGACCAGGCTGGCCTTGAACTTAGAGATCCTCCTGCCTCTGCCTCTGCCTCTGCCTCTGCCTCTGCCTCTGCCTCTGCCTCTGCCTCTGCCTCTGCAGTGCTGGGATTAATGGCATGTACCATCACTGCCTGGTGAAGCTCTTAATTTTCAGTGAATAAAAATCAAGTATTGGAAGCAAATCATTTGGTAAGAAAACAAAGAAATGGACAGTAATGCCCGCTCTAGTTCTAACGGTGAATAGTGAACATTTCTCAATAAGCTTTTATTCTGTTTGTTATTAATAATATAATACAAGCCCCTTATTATAATGCAATCTGAACAACGATTTATTGAGAGCACTTTATGGAGCATGTAGGAGCAAGTACTTACTAGTCCCCAACCTTTTGTCTTTTTTTTTTTTTCCGGAGCTGGGGACTGAACCCAGGGCCTTGCTCTTGCTAGGTAAGTGCTCTATCACAGAGCTAAATCCCCAACCTTTGGATGTAGGCTCCATCTCCATCTTACTTACTAAGCAGATGTTTCCTGCTTGGCAGATGTGGAAAGAGTGGCTGACTGAGGTAAGTGACTAGCAAAGACAAAGAGGTCCTAGGCTGAAAAACTCAGGTTCAGCTGCAGGACCATGTGACCATCCAAACCATTGTCCTATACCTCCATGCCCAGCAATATTTATTGGAAGTGGGCTTATACATCTGAGGGGGTAACTTGGTGAGTTAAGTGCTTGCCTTGTGCCATGAGGATGTGAGTTGGAACCCCAGAACCCATGTGAGAGGATTGGGTTTGGTAATATGTCTTTGTAATCCCAGTGGTGGGGAGGTGGGGACCAGAGCATCCCTAGGGCTTGCTAGTCTCATCAAATCGGTGAGTACCAGGTTTAATGAGAGACCTTCTCTCAAGAAAACGAGATGGATTGAAGAAAGAGACATGACTTCATCCTCTGACCTCCACATAAACATACATACGTGTGCACCCAGTACATGGCACATGCACATAAATACGTAGACACACACACACACAAAGGGGGAGAGATAATTTCTAGGATACAGTAGGCTAACTAGGAATTCAGCTTTCATTGATATCTGAAGGCAAAGGAGACTTATAAGCCACTGACATGTTCTCATTTCCTGCAAAGAGCAGATCTCACTCCAGGACAGGGGAGGGTGGTTGAATAGGCAGTGATTTTCTTCCCTGGACAGCATGATGTCATGGGTCAGAAGTTTCCCAGAAGAAGTGTTTTTATGAAGTGCAGGCCCAGGTGCAGCATGCAATGATGCTTTGGTTTTGATTTTTGCTTCTGAGGAAGCAGTCACCTGTGTGACCAGCATGGCTTTCTACCCTGGAGCCTTTGGAGAGTATCTCCATGATTCATGATTTAAATAAAAATAATAATAATAAATTAAATTTGTAAACTTTATTATGAAAAAAAAAAAAGCCTTGCAAGCATATAAAAACATCACATACTAAAATTACCCATACTCAAGGTTTACAGAACTCAGTGAACTCCTCCACTGTTAGAATTGGCATTCAGACAGAATCTCTGAAGCTCCATGTTGTTTTAAACTTTCAGCACTGAGTATATTGTATGCATGCATCCGCTATCAAAACCAAGGAAGCCATAGCTTCTGATTGGCCTTGGAAGCTTCATTCTGAACCAGGTATTGTGCAGATTCCCCCGGACTGATGTAATAAAATGCCACAGACAAGTAGGTTAAAGCCCCCTATGTTTATTATTCCAGCATCCCAGGGACTCAAGCCCAAGATCAACTTGCTAGCAGACATGCTATCTTCTGGGGTGTCTCTTTCCTTGCTGTACAGTTGATTAGGAATTACACACGGTCATCACTTTGCTCGTTGGCACACACCCCTGATCTCTCTCATACTTTGTGTTGGTTGAATATGCTGTGGACATGTTGGCATGGTGTTCGTGTATTTACGTACATGTGTCCATGTTAGTGTGTGTCTATGGAGGCCAGAGGTCAACCTTAAGCTTCAGCTATAGTCAGGAAGCAGACACAAATGAATGTTGATGCTCCTTCAACTCTGATTTCTACTTTTTGGTTTCGTTTGGTTTGTTTTTTAGGACCCCAGCCCGTGCAATGATGATTCAGGGGGCTCTTCCTGCTTGAGCTAACCTAATCTAGAAACTCTCACAGACATGCCCAGGGGTCTACTGCCTGTTTCTAAATCTGCCGGATTTTGACATCGATATTAACCATCATAGGCATAATCCCACTGATGAGTCCCTGTTACTATCTCAGAATCCTGCCCCAAAGACCTTGATACCACCAAACGGCTGATTAGATTTCAATAGAGGAGTTTGGGAGGAGATGTATGGGACATATTTCTACATCTCAATACTTTTAAAGGTTTCCATGGTTTAAGTTTTGTCTACACTGTCAGATGTCTTAAGAAACTAAGAACTCCTCAGATCATATTTCATCCTACTGTCATGCATGAAATTAATCCCAATTGCTAAAATGATCTAGAGGGCCTAGAAAAGGCAATATGGACACAGAGCGACTCCAGATTTTCTGAGTCATAGAGATATTCATACATAGTATGTAATCCAATCCAAAGGCATCTTGCCCAGGTTTTAGAAAGAAAATATTTTAAAGTAGAGTTTATTTATTTATTTAATTTTTTTGTTGTTGTTTTGCAAACTCCTCAAGAGCACATGACTGCCTCATTGGATGAATCATATTTTTACCTTTGACTTCCATCAACTTGACCATGACCTGTCAAGGAACCAACGGGCCAGTTGACTACAAATGAATTTGCCTTTCATGCCATGTTGTTCTGTCCGCTCTCAACAAAAATGATTCCAGGTCATTCCAATTTATTCAATTAATTTCAGAGATGAAATTATCCTGCCCAGTAACTAGATTGCTAATGGCATTTATTGTAATGGTTTGGTTCAGGTTTGCTGGTTGGAAAGTAAAATGCCTTCATTTCAATATTTGCCTTTTGGCTGCAGCCCATAAGCTTGTCATATGCCATGACCTCATTACCACTACAGCTTAATTGTAAGTTAATGTGCTCCTAGTTGTGTGTGTGTGTGTGTGTGTGTGTGTGTGAGAGAGAGAGAGAGAGAGAGAGAGAGAGAGAGAGAGAGAGAATTGCTTAGTTGTTCACCTCACTTACCCCCCTGAACTGATATTTCTGACAGATGGATTAGCCAGCATAATACAACCCATACTTATGAGCACTTTGATCATACAAATTTGAACTAATTTTTTTTTAAGTGAAAGTAGGGGGCGGGATCTTGACCCACTAGAGCACAACTGTGATTTGTGATTTGTGGAGGTACACAACATTTGTAATTGGAAGGGGTGGCCGGGGGCTTGAGGTGGGACAATGAGTGGGACAATGGAACCTCTACAGAATCAGAGGCAGAATTAAAATCTGCATGTGAATAGCTTGCCAGCCAGTCGTGAACAGATTCATTTGTCACATCCTGGGTATATAAAGCTTATTTCAGAATAAATTCTGGGGAGCGTTCGACCTGATTGAATCCGCCCTGAGCTTCTGTTAATATATTTGTTCTAGTCAGTTACACTCGACAGCTGTTTAGACAGAATATCACTTTTCCATCTTATGTGTGGTAATGCAACACCCCCCCACCCCCCGAGCGCCTTTTAATCTCGTGGTTTCCCATTAAGTCATGATGCTCGCTTCAGAGAAGCTGAATCAGTTTCAGATTAACAGATGAACTGTTGCTTGTGCCATCTAGAATTGTGTGTCTACCTTGTGCCCGTCTCTTAAGTCACTCCCTTGGCAAGTAGCAGGACACTCGCGCACTCCTGGGCATCCCATCCAAGAGCCCTTGTTAGGAGATGAAGCCACTAGTCCGCAAGGCTGCTAATGGGAATCATCTGTGGCCAAGAAGTGAGGCTACGTTTGCAGAGCCACCACAAGTGATTATCGGGCTTAGGAGCGAAAGGAGAGTCCTAGACATCTGCATCACGCAAACACCCATGAGTACCTGTGGAGTGCATGTCAGAGACTTCATGAGACAGCCGATCTTCAGTGGATTTTTATCTGACTAGGCAGTGTAATAGAAGGCAGAGTGGATCAAAAAAATAAAAGAGAGAGAGTAGAGAGCTAACAGGAGGAGGGGGTAGAATAAGAGAGGCAAGCAAGGAAAGAGAGAGGAGGGAGGGAAGGAAAAATGAAGCAAGGGCTGGGTTTTTCTCTTCCATAGCCACAGGGATATTTTCAAGACACATCGTCCGTAAACATTTGAGGTTGAATGAAGCTGGCTGGTATAGTTTTAATCTGGATTTCAAACGAAAGTTTCAAGTCTTTTAAATGCTCTTCAATATTACTTTTTTTTCTACTCTAAGCCCAAATTAATAATGCCTGTATATCATCATTTAATAATGCCTGTATATCTGTATCGTTACCAAAATCCTTTTTGAACATCCCATTATCATCACAGAGCAACAAAGCGGGCATAAGCATTTGGGAAGCACAGACACCAAGCTTCCGGCTAGAATAGGATCCACAAATGCTATCCGGGCTAGATGGTAAACTTTGGGCTTTGGGTCTCCTAAGATGTCTGCCACTGCTAGGAACTCACAGGACGCAGTGAATGCAACCACTGATAATACATCTGCAAATTGTCAGGAGCGTGTGACAGTAAAACTTCACTGATAAAACAAGCAGTTGAAGTGGATTGCACAGGATGGTGTGATTTCCAGTTGGAGAGACTAGCCCTTATCCACAAGGCAGCAACAGCAGGGAGATGCCGAAAACTGGGTTGGAAGGGGCCTTCTGTGCCTGTTCATGGAGGGGTCTAGCCACCCTTTCCTTCATGCTGACTCACTTCTTTTCTGGTGCGTTGCCTCCAGTTCCTTGCAGAAGGAAGTGGATCCAACATATCACCGAGATGTAGACACTTACAACATTGTTTAACATAGCGTTCTTCACAGTGGCTGTTAGAGAGATAACCAAAGTGTCCGTCAACAGAGGAATGGGTGGTGCATATGCACAATGGGATTTTTTTTTTCAGCCATACAGAATTTCATTTGGAAGACAATGAATGTAGCTGAAGATGATCATATTAAGTGAATTGTCAATCTCAAGAAGACAAATATGTCTCTTTTCACTTAAAGATCCATAAAATTCTGTATTTGCAGATGACAGGAAGTGAAGCTATCTAGGGGAACAAAGGGCACTGGGAAGAGGCGGGATAAAGGGTATGTAAATGATGTGCAGGGATTTATGTTTGGGGTACACTGTATATTATCATGTGCATGAAAACGGCCTTATGTGATTTAGTTTAAGGCAATTAAAAAATAACAAGAGTAGAAATGTCATCAGGGGTGTCATCTAAGATGCAGTCACTGCTCCTGCAGACTTCAAAATCCATACGTAAATGTGATCTGCAGTTACAGCTGAACTTGCTTCACCTCTTCGCCCCCAAAAGATTGTCCTTGTAAGATCTTTCTAATGAAGCCATCCTGGCCTGTACACTATCATCTGACTTACAGGAAGCCATCTGTTGGCATACACATTTATATGGGATCCAGGAGAGGAGGAGACACATCTGCACCTTCCACGGTGTCTGAATCTTTGTGCAGCTAAGCAGCATCCTCAGTTATTTTAAAAGGGAAGAGTGAAATTCTTTTTATAGCTGGATACAGTTTTATAATTTAATTCCATGTTGCATGACTACTGTCGATGACATGAAGGAATTGCCCCTCAGCTGACAATCCTGAGTAAGCAAGCGAGTGTAGTCAGAGAGGCAACAGAGAGGGACTGGAAGCCCACTAATCTTGGACCATTGGGAGGGAGGAAGGTCCTGATTCTTGATTAGAAATGGCTGCTTAAGAAGGGCCCTGTGTGACTTTGTTTTTCATTCTGTTGTACTTGTGTACACCTGTGGACAGGTATGAAAATGGAGGCCAGAACCTTGGTTTCCTTCCACAAATCAACCTTGGTTTTTTGAGGCAGAGTCTCTCAGTAGGACATTGACATTAACGGTTTAAGGAAGAAAGTCAGGCAGTAAATCAGACAAATCTGTCTCCGCCTCCCCAACGCTGTATGACAAGCCTGAGCCACCACACCTATCTTTTTTAGTAGATGCCTTTGGTCTCCCTACATGTGAAGCAAGTACCTTAGTGACTGAGCCATCTCTCCAGGAAAAGTGGAACAAGAATTTTTTTTTCCCATGATACCATTGCTTTCTCTCTCATGTAAGAAGGCGGGTTCTAAATGAGTCGGCCTTTCATTCATCCCTCCATTCATCCACACATTGCTTATTTCTTCCTGCATTGTCCTCCTTCCCCCATTTCTTCCATTTTAATGGGTCTTGCTCTTTTTGTGTGGTGAAGCCAGTAGGTCAAAGATGACTGACGAGAAAAGGTGGTTTGTTCCACACACAGACCAAGGGTCTTTTCAAGCCACAAGAGCCACACAGAGAAATCTAGAAGGAAGCTGGGAGAAAGGACCATCACTGTGGTCTCCACAAGAAGGATGGACAAGACAGAGCAGGCAGGCTTAGGATTGGCTGGTTTGGGTCATGTCTTTGGTCTCCGGGATACAGGGCTTACTTGCATGTGTGGTTGGTTAGTGCCTGGCCACAGGCTGAAAGGGCAGATGGACAGATGGTGGGCTGAATGTGAGAGCCCAGTAGAAGAGTCAGATGGTTCTCTTGTTTATAAATAAACCCTGAATGGGAATTGGCTTGGAAGGTGCCCTCATGGGTAAATTATTTGCCATGTCTAGGAACTGACTGAGGTCCCAGTAAAGAAGGGAGACATGGCTGTGAGCTTGGGCTTTAGGAAACTTAGGCTGTCCCCAATAGAGAGAAGGGAAGAAAGTGGCCAACAAAACAAGCTCCAATTTAACGTTGGGCAGAAAGTGGTTTTCTATGGTTCGGGTGATTGTGGGAGCAGAGAGCATGGGAGGGAGAGAGGGGTGGACAGAAACAGCCAAAACCTTGAAATCTAGCACACCGACTTGGTGGTCCTTGCTACTGTTGTTGAGTATGGCTATGTCTCGAGATTGTTTATTTGTTTGTTTATTTATTTGTTTATGTTTTCCTGCTGGTGTGATACAATTAGGAAAACAGTAATTTAGGGGGACTAGGTTTATTCTGGCCCACAGTTCCAAGGGTAGAGTCCATTAGGACAAGGAGCTTGAAGTGACTTGTCACATGGCATCCAGAATCAAGAAGTAGAGAGATGGGTGCGTGCTATGCCACTCAGCTCTCTCTCCATTCTCCACTTACACATTTCAGGATCCCAGCTAGGGAATGACACTGCCCAGGACGGGCAGGACTTCTGACCTCAACAAACACAATGAAGACCCCCCCTCCCCCCCAGATACTCTCAGAGTCCCATCCCTAAGGTTTTAGATTGTCAAATTAGCAACACTAACTTCCACAGGCTCATTTGGAGAACTTCCGTCTGACTGAAATTGAAACAGGAGTTTGGGAGTTTCAGTTTCCCCTTAGCTTAACTGAATAGCTTAGTTTAGCTTATAACTAAGCATCTAGAGAGGTGGAGTCCAGTAATCTCCTAGAGGCCTTTGAGGAGTTAGGAGCTTTTTCCTTAGGATATCTGAGAAGCATTGTTTTAGGAAGACAATGGATCTCAGTTTGAAACAAATACTTGTAGCAGCATCTTGCTACACTGTAGGAAAGGAATGAAGATATGTTACCCAAGGCATTAGCAGTGGTGGAGGGAGGACCTGGCCACCCTCTGGGAGAAGAAGATGGGGGTTCTTAGGGCTCTCACTGCTGATTCCATAAACCTGATAAGCTGAAGTAGCTCTGGTTGATGGGTTCACAGCCATAACATGTACATAAGTAAGGCTGGATAGAAGTCGAGGTGCAATATTTGTAGAATATATGTGTACCTCATATGTGAGCTTTCCCACCCAGCATATTCTCCTGTGCCCCACTGATAAAGCCATCTCATCCTGCGCACCGCTGTCTGATTTATGCAAAGCCATCTGTTTCCATGCAGGTTTTATTTGGGATTCAGGAGGGGAGACACACATGCACATCTGTCTTTGAACAAAACACTTCCAAGACAACCTTGTTTGGTCTTTAAAACCATAATGTCTAAAGATACCACCCAGGTGACTGAAGGCAACCTGCACATGGTGCCTGGGGACTAGATTACTAACCCTTCTGTGTTTTCAAATCACACTGGCACACTTGGCTCCCAGAAATCCCCGAGCTCACCCAGAGCCCCTGACTCTGCTCGGTCACCAGTGCTTTCTGATGATGAGGTGGGGCAGAGAGGGGACAGGAGAGCAGCATGGCCATGGAGACATCCACTGCTCTCATAGAAACCAAGGAAACTTCTTACCAAGGCCCTATTTTTTGCTGAGTAGGCATCTGCTCCCCCACAGAGCGCAGACCAAGAAGAAAAGGGGGCCCACAAAGTGGTGTGGCCCCAAAATGGCTTGTGGATCTCTTGCCAAAATTAGCAGAGATGAAGGAAACTTACGAAGAGAACCTTTCCTGGCCTTCTTGTTCCCTCGTTTTTCTCTTCCCTCGCCTCTTTTCTTCATATGCTTTGTTTTAAGTTGGTTTAGGACAAGGTCCTGCTATGTAGCTATGGCCAGTGTCAAACTGTCCTCAATCCCCCTGCCTTACTATCCCCATGCCAGGCTTGCAGGCATGTACCACTCTGCCTAAATCCTCCTTTCTCCGTATTAAATAATTTTTAGTTACATGCATACTTATTGCTATGAATCAAAAAAAAAACAAAACAAAAACAAAACCAATCCTGTGGTTTGTTGGATCTCCATGGAGACATCTACAGTTCTAAAATTAAGTGAGCTTCTTCTACACTGTCTGGGGGAAGGAGGCATTTCTCAGCCAAACCGTAAGAAAGGAAAGCTAATCTCCCGCATCTGCTTGTCCACATCTCAATACGCTTGTCTTTAGAATTAACACACTGGCACATTACTGTTGAATGATACGAAGGCAGTGGTGGCTAGCACGGGAAGGCAGACGTCTGGACCTACGGCTTCAGCAAGATGATCCCCTTTCGTTGCACCTCAGCTTATTCACTTGAATAGTGGGGCCAATAGCACTGCCCACACTTCTGAAGTTCCTCATGGAGTTATGAAGATCATGTGGAGGTAGGCCTTTTACTTACCTCCCACCACATTAATACCATTTATTTTATCATCAGGTCTATTATGATTACTGTTACCCCCAGCAGGGCAAGGTTTACTTTCTGCACTAAGAACCAACCCTCCCCCCCTTAATTCTAGAGCACTTCACATCTGAGGCAACTGTACAAGGAGCTGGAGCCGGCTCTTGCTTTTTTGAGGTCGACTGTAGAGGCCACAGGAGGCCTCTTCTGAGAGGTGCCGAAGGAGAAAAATGGAGATGCCAGCTTCCACAAACGTTATCCCCATCCCTGCAGAGTCGTGACGTCTCTGATCTCTCCAGTGTTGACTGCAGGATATTTATTATTCAGCGATAATAATAAATCGCTGCTTATAAAATCCAGGGAATCGGGTGTCTCGGAGGGGAGGAAGGGGAGAGCCGTGAGAGTCAGAGGTCCAGCCAGGCCCAGGCTATTAATCATCGCCCTCCATTATTTCTCGAAGATTCATTCATTGTTCCATAGGTGCCTAGAGGGTCAATTAGAGCAGACAGGCTTTTTCAAAGACACAGGAGGGTCAATTAGGCCCTCCTTATAATTTTCTGCTTTACCAGCAAATGCCAGCCTATTGCACATCAGATTCAGGGAGCTTAGAAATAAACATGGTGTTTCCCCCTCCTCTTTTGGAGAGAAAGAAGAACCCAACAAGGAGAAATGGAGGTGGGTAGTAACCGGTCGGTCACACCCAGCTCACAGGCTGTCGGGTTATGGGTCAGCCGAAGCCAAAGGGGTTTGGTGACCAACCCAGACTTGTGAGGTCAGAGCCTCTGGGATGGCCAGGGACTTTCCATGATGGAAGCTCTCCTCTGTTATTAGAGGCGGTTCATTTATCGCAGGTGCCATCTTAACCATGCAGGCTCGAGAGTACAATTATAAGCGATACACAAACAGTATAAATGGTACCCGAATCCATGGCGATTCGAGTCAGGAGAGGCTGGCCTGACCTGGGCTTGGGTCTCTGTGCCCACCATAGCCACTGTTCGTGTTTAGGAAGAATTCAGCCAGTGTCACGCACATATCGTTTTGCACTATTGTCTTATGCTTCTCCCCGCGGTTGGTACCACATTTACATTTTGCCGCAGATTACAATAAAACAACAGAAAGAAATTGTTCCTGTTAAGGGTACTAGGACTGTGTCTTGGTGGTAGAGCACATGGCTAGCATGTGTGAGGTACTGGGTTCGTTTCCCCAGTACAAAGAGAAAGGCAGGGAAAACATGGAAGAAAGACTATCTCAAGGCCAGCACCCCCATCTACTGGTTTTCCAAGTAGAAGATTCCACATTGACTCTGCCCATTCCTCAACATTGAGTCTTATTAACAGGATGAAGGAGCTCTTCAACATTACCACCACCACTCTTCTCTTCTTCTTCCTCCTCCTCTTTCTCATCATCATCATCATCATCATCATCATCATCATCATCCTCATCATCATCACAATCACTTTTGAATTTGAGATACTCTTGTTCTGTTGCTCCTTCACACAGGATCTTGAACTCAAAGAAAAATACTCTTCACATATGAGCTGCCAGTGCCAGCTTTAGTGATTTCCCCACCTCTGTGTCTCCCCCAAACCCCCCAGGATATCAGCATTGCTTCTTACTTCTCTGGTTTAAAAGTCACTCACCACCTGTTTGAGCACTAGCTCTGTGCAGAACCATTGTAGGTGATGGAGACCCAATTCTAAACAAAAGAGGTGAAACTCAGTGTTCATCATTTTCGGAATGTGGGAGCCCTTTGGATGCCGGGCCTGCTACATTGAGAGTTGTTTGTCAGGAATGGATCTCGAAGAAGGGAATCGGCGACTGAAGCTAAAGGGTCTAACCTGGTGTCAAGTGGAGCCATGACCAAAACTTCCAAACTGCCCCCAACCCCATTATCGAGAGAAAGAGACATGTGTATATTTCTCCAAGACAATGATTTGGAAAAGGCTGTGCACACAGAAGGCATACCATAAGTGCTTGCTGACTCAGGGAGTGGACATGGGCTGTGATTCTTTATGACCTCCATTCCTGACCTTGGGGATGTTTACCTCCTGCAGCAGTACTGGCCCCAGGCTGCCCCCCACCCCCAGCCTCCATTCTGATCTTTGGATAATGGGCAAACTTATGTCGCATGCCTTGGGGTCTCCATCTTCACCCCCATCTCCTAGCCTGGATGGTCAACGATTTCTGGCTTGCAGAGGTCTTTTATGTGACCTCCTGAAGAATAGTTTGCAAATGTATTGTTATTGTGTGTGTGTGTATGATGGGGGATCGGGGAGGGCATGCACCCTGAGAGTGGCAAGGCCGAAGGATAACTTGAAAGGATCTGTTGTCTTCTCTCCACATGCTGCTTCCAGGGAGAGAACTCCAGTCATCAGGCTTGAGTGGCAAATTCTTCATGGCTGAGCCATCTAGCCTGCCCAGGTTTTTCTAAGGGAAAAGAATGAATTGCTAGTATCTTACACTTTATAACAAAACTAGGACCCCATGCTTCTCTTGAAAAGGCCTGATATGATGTGGCTGACCTTTCAGGTTGGTACTAATTGGGTGGGCTTGGGTAGCCCTTGCCCCTGTCTAGCCAGACATGTGCCTTTGGTTTTCTGTACCATGGCAGACCCACTTCCCTCTTTTTATACAGTCCACATGGCCTCTTGGCAGGAGAATGTGCAGCAATCTATGGGTATTCCTACTCACAGCAAGTTGTAATCACCTAGGCTTCCTGCATGCCAGCCTCCAATCCACTGAACGGACTTCTGCCTTGATCACCTTTCTCTGGGCTCAGCCTGAGTATACTTTGAACATCTAGGACTTTGTATGGATCTGTGCATCCCTCTGCCTAGAATGTTCTATCCACAACTAGCTGCACTTCTTCCAAAGATTTGCCAGACCTACAGATCTTACCTCCTCTTCTTCTTCCTCTTTCTCCTCTTCTTCCTCCTTCTCTTCTTCCTCCTCTTCTTTCTCCTCACTTTTCTCCTCCTCCTTCTCCTCCTCCAGACTGAGTCAGGCAGGTTGGCATCCTCTGTTGTCACCACAACACCCTCTCAGGTCACAGGACTATTGTGATAGCTCTTTACTAGCCTGCTGGGCACCACACACTGCCACCCCAAGCTATAAGGCCATTCTGCTCATGGTCATATCCTGAGCATGTGTGTGACTAGAGATACAGTTGAGCCTGGCAGGAGCCCAGTACAGGAGAAGGAAAGTGGTGGAGAAGAGGAGGCAGGAGATGGAGCAAAGGTCTACCTGTGCCTCCCGAGTCCTAGCTTATTGTAGATCCTCCCTTCAAGGGAAAGATCATCACCAGGGATGTTTAGGAATAATGTGACATCTGATGTAATGTGGGGAATGGACCATTTTGGAAGCTTCCCTCTCTCTTCAGGAAAGAAGGATGGCACCAGCTAAGTTGTTGGTCATGATAAGAGTAAATGGGAACCAAGACCAGAACCAAAGCCACACGTAGCTAAGACGTGACCGTCAACAGAAGGGGTGTGTGTGTCAAGAGCAGTGTCTTCAGCTGAGGAAGACATTCTCCAGACAATGAATGAGTGGAAATGACTTCACCTATTTCCCCTTCCCCGAAAGGATCCCTGTATCACCTTGGATCTATAAACATTTGTCACAAGTGTCAGGAAGCAAGGGCTCTGGGAGCAGCATACTCAGCAAATGGCATGATTTGTCATGTGTGCCCATTTTGTGTATTCCACGTAGATTTCCTTCTCCTGCTTTCTTGAATCCCTCTCCTAGAAGGAAACCTACTTCCGACATGAGCTTCTTGATAGAGTGTTCTGACTAGTGACTTTAGTCAGATGAATATGGACAGGAGGGCCCTCAGTTCGTCCATCTCACAGACCCCAAGTGAACAGACACAAACCACAAGTCCCACCCGATCAGCTCTCTTTCTTCCCTCAGTGTATGATGTGGCTTACAGTCTGAGGCAGAAAGTTCAGTTCCCAGCTTCCTCCCAAAGCTACATTTTTTTGTTTTGTCTGAAATAACTCATGTCTCAGGAGTTTGCTCTTACGTTGCTTCCGAGAAGTGAGTAAGTGGTGTTTTGTTTTTTTCTTTCTTTTATTTATTTATTTATTTATTTATTTATTTATTTACTTGTATAATTTGGTTATAAGGAAGAACTTGCAAAACCACTCTTGTTTCCCTTCTCCCTGTTGTTTGACAGATTGTATGAGGTGGGATGATATATTTATGTACAAATATCCATAGCGGAGCTTTTCTGTACATAGGAACATAAAGGAAAGCATATTCTTTTGGTAGCCTAAATCCTCAGTACTGTTGGGGTATGAGGCTGTCCCCAATTGATTTTTGATTTTATGTAACACTTGGCATAGGAAAGGAATTTCGCCAGCTACTGGCCTGAACTCACTCCTGGCTAGCATATCACCACTATCATGGAAAACAACAGTGGTAAGTATTGTTTTGGAACCAGCCTTTTTTAACTAAAAGAACGGAGCTGTGGTGATTGGGGTAAGGGCTCAAGAGTTTTATGCTCTGCAGGTACAGTGACTGTGAGAGCTAAAAAGCAGGAGAGAAGTTCTTCTTTGGGTCCCTTAAGCCGGAGTTCTCACTGGCTGCTGTGTTTATGCACTGTCACTTCGTAACAAACCAGCACACACTTGGCAACCCCAGCCCACACTCAATTATTGGCTGCAGTTCTGTAGGTCGAAAGTGGAGCTGCACTCCTTTCTGCGGACACTGGAGGGAAATCCACTGCCACGTTCGTTCAAGGTGTTGGCAGAATTTTTAGTCCCTGAAAGCCATAAGACTGAGGCTTGAGGTTCTTCTTCAGTTATATCAGATGGCTGCCTTCTGCCACCGGAGGCCACCCACCCATATCCCTTGACACTCCAGGAAAATAACAGAGACTGGTAGATGAAGTCCCTTTAACATGTGATTCTACCTTGTGGTTCGAATCTCCCTCACTTTCTCAATGCTGCTGTCTAAACACAGATAGGACTTACATGATTTGGACACAGGACTTGGAGCTTTTGTTAACATACATAAAATCTACTTTGAACAATGCACTGGCAGATCAATGCCTGGGAGAAGCCATGTGTACACCGTGGGCTGGGTGCCCTGGAACCGTAAAGTTTCACCCGCAAAAGCTATGTGTGTGTTTGTATCTGTGTGTGTGTGTATGTGTGTGTGTGTGTGTGTATGTGTGTGTGTAATGTGTGTATGGTTATGGTGTGTATGTATGTGTGTGCATGTGCATGTGTGTAGTGTGCATATGTGTGTAGTGTGGGGGTGTGCATATGCTTGTGTGTAGTGTGTGCATATGCATGCATGTAGTGTGGAGGTGTGGGGGGTGTGGGGGTGCATGTGTGTAGTGTGTGTGTGTTCATTGTATACAGGTGTGCAGGGGCATGTCTGTGCATGTGTCTATAAAAGCCAGAGGACAGTTTTTGATGTCCTTCCTCAGGAGCCAGCCACCTTGAATTTTGAGGCAGGATCCAGCTCCTGGCACTCACTAATTCAGCTAGTCTGGTCTCCAGCCATCCCTAAGGACTCTCCTGTCTCCACCTTCCCAGTGCTGGAATTACAAATGGGTACCACCATGCCTGGGACCTAACTCAAGCCTCTATGCTTGCCAGGTCAACACTTCACTGACTAATGCCTCCTCTTTCCCCCACCCTAAGTTAATTTTAAATAACAAAGCAAAGCCTAGCATGTTCAGAGACAGGAAATGAAGTATGTCATAAACACTTGAGGAAGATGTCCTGAGAGGGCCCTTAGGGAGAGCACCCAAAATGTAATCAGAACCCCGATAGCAGACAGACCTTCGGTTGTGAGCCACACACGATCCTGCCTTAAAAAGTAGAAAAGGACACAGGGAAAGAAAAAGTGATACTATGGGCAAGATCTTCAGTTAGGGACACAGCTAAGACAAAAATGGCCAGACTCTTCTATGGCTGAATTCAACATAGTGTTCTCTGTGCCACAGAGGTCCCCACTTGGAATGATGATACTGAAGATTGCTGGGACCATCCAGTAAGGAGATGTCACTTGTTAGCCCTGTGGTGGCAAAGTTAGGCTTTCCACGGATGCCCTCCCGTCTTCCTTTTCTGCTGTGCTGGTTAGGTGTGGAACAGTGTGAGGCAGAAGAAAAAATAAACCTGGAGAGGCTTGGCATGTGACCTCCGCCATGTCACCCTTGCACAGTGCTCTTCTGAGATACAGCATCATTTTAACTCTTCCCCCCAACTATGCTTGAGCTCCCAGTGCAGCCATGTGACATCAGTGTGAAAACTGGCTCATTCATCCCACACTAGTGTGTCCACACCCAGGAGTGGAGGTGCCTCTCCTTTGTTCTATTCCAATACAGGACCAGCCAGGCCTGGAGGGAGTGCTTGAGGCATCCAAGGTACTGAGAGTGAGTCCGAGCTAAGTGTATCCAGCCCATGGGACCCAGGGGAGCATGTGACCAAGGAGAGACAGCCCCCCACACACACACATTAAAAAAAAAAAAAAATCCCTAAGCTTACTCAAAACATGTGATGGTTTTGCAGTTTGCTTTGCAAGTTGATGGCACGATTCTGGACTGAGTTCTTCACAGACAATGCCTTTTTGCAATGTCAGAAGGTCTGCCCGGGCATTCCACTCCCCCCCCCACCTCCCCCAGTCGGTGGCCCATGAGAGTTTTATCATGGACTCCCATCATGGAGATCTAGCACCATGCATAGCTTTTTAACAGATGCCCAGACCTAGCATGACTTTTAAGTTCTTCTAAGTGCACAGATCCTCAGGCAGCTCACCTTTAAGTGGATGAGTTTGGAGTCATGACCGTTGGCTCAGGGAAGACCATGTGAATGGAAGCTGACTCTTCAGCATCCTAACACGAGAGCAGGAACCTGTCCTGGGCTCAAAGTCTTCCCATCTAAAACCTCTCAACACGAGAGTCCCCAACAAAGAGCCACAATTGATTAATTATAGGAAGACAACCTCACACTCTCAAGAGCTCCTCTTGCTTCTCACCCTACCTCGTGCCGCCGAATCCTTCCGAGGAGGATTACAGATGTTCCCCCCCCCTTCCTCCCTCTATCTTTCTTTCTTTGCACCCTCTGCACTCCACACTTCAAGCTAAATATAATGTATCTGATTTCCCATCATACATACTAATCAGGATTGAAAGTTGTCTTCTGGGGCTTTAAAAAGCTAGCCAAGAGCGGTGCGATTTCTCCAAAAGGATGTCTGCAATCAAGATGATTACATGGGAAAATAAATCATAATTTATATTGCTGAAAATGTCATTTGCAAAAAAACCCACTCTGACAATGCCTCTCTCGGTCTACTTCTCTGTGTGGGATAAAGGCTGCCCTTGTGTAGCCCCCTCCTTCCTTATTTATTTATGTCCTTTTAACGCTCTGAATACCTCAGAAGCAATCGCTGGTTCGGGGAAGCAGGAGGTTGTTGAGGAATACAACTGACAAGCCGAAAAGACCAAAATTGAACAATATGGATTTATGCGAGAGAGCGCAAGGATGTTCTGTATTCAGGATGCACGTGCAAACATGCGGACATATTCCTTTTGAAAAAGAACTTTGAGCCGGACTCTGAAACCAAAGGCTGTCCTCTGCCCACGTGCCTTTAGAGTGAGTAAACATACCAAGTCATCTAAGAGATCTGGTTAGTGGTCAGACTTGCTAGTCTCCCTTGGAATTAAGAACTAGCTCCAGATTCACCCTGGTTGACAAATATCAGCACCCATAGTTAACACTTGAGGCTGACTAAAAGTGGCCTCCAGTTCTCACCCCTCTTCAACACGGCGTACTCTTGCACAGTGGAGTTAACACTTCACCTAAAGAGCACTCGAACCTTCACCCCTCAGTGGCCCTGAGCAACAGAGAGCAAGCATGACTCAGGGAGAACTTGAAAGGTGTCTGAGACACTCGTGGCAAACACCTGTAATTCCTGTACTCAGGAGAATTAGAAGTTCAGGGTCAACTAGGCTACAAGTGTAGAAAGATGTTGTTTATGTCCCACTCCACCCTCACCCCCAAAAAACCATAAAGGAAGAAGGGAAGAGAGCTTGAAAACTATCTAAAGCTCTGGTGTGAACAAGGCTACCAGGTACCACAAGCAACAGCCAAGACTTAAAAGTGGAGTTGCCTCCCTGAAGCCTGCTAAGCCCTCATTGCAGACCTGGTGGAACCAGAGGCTAAACACCGTTAGCTGTTGTTTTACATTTGGGGGTAATTTCTTACACAGTAGAAGTTGGTAAGGGCGTAAGAAGGGGAGGGAGCAAGGGGAGGGAGCAAGGAGCCAATTGTTTCTTCCTCATTTTCGTGCTCAACTGGACCCTTTGCAAACACCCTGAGAAACTGTCAGACATGTTGACATCAATGTCTTCCTTCATTGCCAACCACCTTAGTTGGGATCTTACAGGATCTAGACTGGCTGATCCAGGAGCTCCAGAGATTCTCATCTTTGTTTCCTCTGTAATAAGACTGCAGCCACACTCTGCCACATCTGGAATTGATGCTGGTGTGGGGGTTCTGAACTGCGGTCCTTACGTATGTGAGGTAAGCACCTTACCTTCGGAGCCACCTCCCCACCCAACGATCTTAGGCCATCCCAAGCATCAAATGAATCCTTCAGTGCCAGAGCTCTTATCGTTATGGACTTCAGGGGCAGGTAAATGCTCTAAAGCAGGAGAGGGAAGCACTCTACCTGCCTGGGCACCCTAGACCCTCTCTCCCTCTCGCACAACTTCCAGGACATGATCCCCAATGGGACAGGCAATAAATGGAGGTGGGTGGGTTGTGGCTCCAAAGTGGATCTTACTACTTCTTCCTTGTGTCCCTGTCAGGAAGGTGGAGATGGGCAGTGAGTGGGAACCAACCAGATGAAGAAGAAGCCGATTGCTCCCTGGTTTTTTTTTTATTCATCCAAGAGAGGAGGCAGAACTGTGGAGGGTTTCCACTGGGCAACTGAGTGGAAGGGAGAGGGTACCAGGAGGAATAGTGTCAGTGAATAGGATGGTAACCCTAGCAGGGTTGTCACAGCTTAAGCACACAGTGCTTACTATGGGCTTCCCGTGTGCCAGGCTCTAGCCTTAAATGATACATTACCTCATGATCATATGTCCTAAAGAAGACACGGAGGCTCACAGTGGGCTGCTGATTATCCTTGACATGACGTCCATGTGGGTGAAGAGCCTGGCTTGAGTTCATATCACCTCCTGGTTCTTTGTAGAGGCTTTACCAGCCAGGGGAGGTGTTCTATATCAGGGCCCATTCTGTTATGAGAGATTCCAAGGCTGATTGCTGTCTCCCACCCTTCCACACAAGGGCGTATCTGACATACACAGTATGAAGAAATAGGAGAACGAACTGAGTGTTCCTACCAGCTCTGGAAAGTTCCACCTGGCCCAAGCCAACTTATTCTTCATTTTGAAAAAAAAAAGGACCAATGAAGTCCTGCAGGGAAGGACATTTACCAGCCAAGCCTCCAGCAGGGCAGCCTCTGCCAGGCCCATAACCAGGCCCAAGTAACCCTTTGGCTAGCCTGTGGTACATCCCACTTCAGATGAGACAGAAATGAACCAACTGCCCCTGCTTTCCAGTGGCTCATCGGGGATCCATGAAGTTGATTCTTCATTGTATTTAATGGGAAATGAATGGTGCCATTCAGTCTTAGGCCCTGCAGAACTAATATGGTAAAAGCTACCAGATGCAAGGAGCATGGCAAGACTTAAATCTTTCAGAATTACTTTAATATCCCAAAATTAATATTGTTGATATGTTTTTAAATATATTTTGACTAATTCTTTGAGAATTTCATGCACGCATACAATCTACTTTGATCATGTCCATCCCCCCCCTTCTCCACCAACTCCTTCCAGACCCCCTCCCCCAGTTTGTGCCCTCTTTTCCTGTTTTTCTTTAATAACTCACTGAGTTCAATTTGTGCTGCCCATACACTCATGGGTGTGGGACCATGTGATGGATAGTTTTAATTATCAACTTGACACAACCTAGAATCACCTGGGAAGAGAGTTTCAGTGAAGGACTATCTGCATCGAGTTGGTTTGTGGGACTCTCTTAATTAAGTTAGCTGATGTGTGAAGACCAAGTCCACTGTGGGCAACAACATTCCCTAGGCAGAGGGCCTTGATTGTATTAGAGTGGGGAAATTAAACTGAGTACAAGCAAGCGAGCAAGCACACATACATGTGTGGCTATGATGTGCCAGTTGTTTAAGGTTCCCAACACCTTGACTTCTCTGTTATGATGGACTGGAACTTGGAACTGTGAGCTAGGGTAAAACCTTTCTCCCATTTGTTTTTTTGTGGTGGTATTTCGTCACAGCTGCAGAGATGAAACTAGAACGATTACTTTCTATTCCATATTTTATAAAATGAAAAACCAGAACAGCTGCAATTTTTCTTATGTTTGTGGGTACATATATAGGTATAGGTGCTTGCCTGTGCGTACGTGAGTATGCATGGGTGTGCATGCACATGTATGTGCATGTATGAGGCCAGCGACAGGTTCAGGTGTCATTGCGTTAGAGCCCTCTACCTTGATTTTCTTCACCTCCTTAAAACAAGAGTCTTTCTCTGGGATCTGGGGCTTGTCAACTCTACAAAGCTGACTGGCCGGCTAAGCCCCATGATTCTCCTGTCTCCACATCCCGAGCAGTGGGATAAGTGGCATAGCACCATCCGGGTGTTTTACTTGGGTTCTAGAGCTTGTGCTCAGCTTTGTATTTGCACAGAAAACACTTTGCTCACTGCATCATGTCCCGAGCCCCAGATTCCACTCTCTTAAATGACAGGATAGCCACCTGTAAGCATATAATACCAGTGTCCAAGTGTGTTCCCTTTGGTTGGTTTTCTACGTGATTCATATAAGCTTCAAAGGCTGTCAGTTGAAGGCCTCACCACTCCTTACACCAAAAGTCTTCCGTTCACCTCCCACCAGCCCTGTGAAAAGCTGAGTAACTGTGCTTGGCTTGTCCCTCTGGCTTGTAGCAGACACTCTGAGTAGTGAGATTGGATGCACCTGGTGTCTGCCTCCGAGACTGGCCCAGTCCAGGAGGGTGGAGCAAACCTCTGGGGGCTCCGAGGAGCTGTGGAATGCTCTCTTGCAAAACATGGTCTGAAATGCCAAGAGATCTGGGGACTATTGAAAAGGGAGCAACGTGAGCAGAAACACGACTCTCTTTAGAAAAAAGTATTGTTCCCACCCAGAAAAATTAGATACATAAAGTGTGCTTTTTAATATATGTGTGTGTGTATGTGTATATGTGTATATATGTATATAATGTATTTGTTTTGACACAGGGTCTCATGTAGCCAAGAATAGCTTCAGACTCACTGTGTAGAGACAAGCTTTGAATTCCTCTGGCCTTTATTGCCAGTGCTGTCATTATAGGGAAGCACCTCAATGCTAGTCATGTGATAAACCTTTGGGGTACAAACTAATGGGTATTATCATGGCATTGTCTGTGTTTGCCCCCAATACCTCCTCTCCTGTTTGGCCTCCACCCTATGCATGTTCCTCCTCCCCCAAACAGTCCTGCTCGAGTCTGTGTGTGTGATGCCTATACATGATTATATACGTGTAAGTCTACGTCCCATGTATAAGAGACAGCTGATCATTGTCTTTGCCCCTCTTCCAAGCCTCTCCGATTTCCAGTTAAAGCAAGACGACCCATTGTCATCACGTTAAAGCCACATTTTTCATTTCTGGAACTTTCTGTCTTACTTCACCTTTCCTGCCAAGACAGCTACCGTTGAGTCTGTCGCAAGAATTACCATTTCTGTCCCCTTTTCCCCTGCATGCTTTTCCATTGGTTGTGTCTTCTAATTTATACTACACCTTTTGAGGAGCAGCTGGGGGGGTGGGGTGGAGAAAATGTGAAATGTTAATGCTTCTTCTCCTAACTGCGGCATTGTCAGCTCTGTTTTGTACATATATGATTATGAAGCAATTTGCATTAAATTTACACCTTTTCAAATTTTGAAAATTGCTTTGTTGAGAGAGAATCACTGCACTTTCTCAATACCGGGCTGATTAATCACAGTTCTATGGAGGAGACATAATATTTTTATTAAACTCTCAGTGAGCAGGAAAATGAACACCTCTTGCAATAGCCATACTAATGTCATTAGTGAGCATTTTCATTTACAAGAGGCCTCTCCCTCATCCCCAACCTTCCATCCTTCCCATATTGACCACAGCATCTCTTCCTGAGCGGGTGGGAAACCATATTCAGAATGTCATGAAACCTGTCCACAAGCTCCTGCTGCTAGCCGTGATCCATCTAGGCCTTTAATGCCCATCTCTTCTTGTCACTTGGGACTCTCCACACTACATCTCTGAATTTCGTATGTGGTCAGGGATGGTTTCCACCCTGAAGAGCCAGCGACTGGCGGGATTAACTCTGAGTCATCCAAGTGGATATGAGGAGAAAAACTGTGCTTTGTTGACTGATGGCTCATGTAGTTTCTGTAGTGGAGGGTTCTGGTAAGAATGGAGCACACAAGCGACCAGGAGGGGCTTGTAGACCTGGACAGCTATATAGCAATTCAAAGATATGGGTCATGGCGCAGATGGTGAAGTGATCTGGTGTAAGCTGAGTTTAGATTCCCAGCACTCCCCTGAAAAGCCAGGGATGGTGGTGGACACTTGTGATCCCAGAGCTAGAGAGACAGAGACAGAGAAGGATCCCTCGGGTTTGCTGGCCAGCCAGTCTAACTCAATTGGCTAACTGCAGATTCTCCGAGAGACCCTGCCTCATAAATAGGTGGGGGAAAAATGAAGGAGACACCTGATGGAGGCCTCTGGCCTCCATAGACACACCTCACCCTTTGCTCACGCGTCGTAGTTGGCATTACATTTTAGCTTACACCTCGTTTGCATGCAAATGGTTCAGCTTCATTAGTAACCTCTCTGGCATTGGTCCTCATCTACTATGTTGAGCTATAGATAGAATTCTTTGAATTCTAGGTGTCCTGAAAAGTGTATCCTACTGTTAAAAACATGTCTAAACTCATCAGTCTGAAGGCTCTGCAAAGTTAACGTCAATAAGAAACTAGTCCACAAATATCAGAATGTAAACAATATTAAGTAATCTAGCAATAACAGAGTGGAAGAGGGTGTGGAGAGCCAGGCATGTTTCATTGTAAGGTTGAGGTTGTCACTAGGTGTAGCCATTTTGGAAAAACATTGGTGCTTGCTAGTGAAGTAACAAGCAACAGTTAATTGGCCTGTGGAATAGATTGAGATTAAGAATGCTGTAGCAAAATATTCACAATGGCAAGAAACTCAAAAGGCCACCCGAGGTCAAACGGGAAAAACAGTGCTATATATCCTGGTGGTGGAGTGCTAGACAGCTGTGAAAATGAATAGATTTCTATAGCCTGCATCAACACAGACGTATCTCTCAAACACATTCTACAAAATATGAGAAAAACAAGTTACATGGGATAATTAATACAGTATGGTTTGATTTACCAAGGTTGTAGAACCTTTAGGCAGTGGATGCTGGCTAGAGGTCGCCTGCCGCTCAGGACCGATCTTGAGATTTGTAACTGTCTCCAATTCCTTTTCTTGCTCTGTAACCAGATAGCCTTACGCTTCCTCCCCCACACTTCCCCCACCAAGAGGGAAGTGTCCCCTTGGCATCTAAGCCCAAATAAGCCCTTCCTCTCTTAAATTGTGTTTACCAGATATTTTGTTAAGGCAAAGTACATCTCCTTACCATTTCCTGCCCAGTCCTGTACACGGAGCTGCAGGTGGTAGCCCTGCCTCTGTGAGATTCTTCCCTAGACCAAGGAGAAGGGCAGGAAGCAGTGGGATTCTGCTCCAATGGCACAAACACCCAGTGGTCTTATGCTACCACGTCCTCAAGTTCTGAGGTTGTGGGCCTTGCTTGGGGTCGTTTTGTGCTTCTCATTCCTCTCCCTAAGCTGGGCATTTGCCTACTGTGTGTTGAGAGCGGTCACAGACCATGATGGAGCTCTGGAACACAACCCCACCAAGGCCTTCATCTGGCCTTGATTATTTTTAATACTAAAAAGAAAAAAAAAACAAAAAAAAACCACTGACTCAAAGTGTACAGAAATTCTATTTGCTTTTCAGCCAAACATGGTGAAGTTATCAAACTATGGTGGCTCTCTCGCCTCACAGATAGAAAATGCCTAGATAAATACAATGGAGGACATTTTTAAACATGTAAAAAAATCAATTTTCATAAGGTTACATCTTTTTACCTCTTTATATAAAACATGCTGTATTAAAAGAGAGATTAAATTTTACTCTGTGGACTAAAATGCAAACACAAAATTATTTTTTCATTTTTCAGAGCATGCACTGGATTATCATTTATTTATGAGGCTTTTTTTAATCTAGAATATATGGAAATCTTTTCTTGAAGCACAATATAATATTGAATTGGGAATGCTGCCTGACAGTTCTCCTCTCACGGTTACAGAGAATGATTCTCCTGTATGAATTTTTAAAAGAAACTTCAATGCTCTCTGCATCTGTGAAGGAAAATGTGTGACATTGTCCTGAGATACCTTTCCAAGGCTCCCTCCCATTTTGTGTCTGTCCAACTTTTCTGCCGGAGACGATGCTTCTGCTATTTTTCAGAACTCACAAAATGACCACTTTGCTTTCTCTGGTTCAAAAGTTCCCCTTGATGGGCTGGTGAGATGGTTTACTAGGCAAAGGGGCTTGCTGCCAAGCCTGAGGCCTGGAGCTTGATTCCAGGGTCAACACAAGGAAGGAGAAATCTGACTCCTGCAAGCTGTACTGCACTCTCCACGGGCACACCATGACGTACATGCACCCACACACACCCCCACACACATAAATGAATGTAATTTTTAAAAAATGGTTTTTAAAGGTAAACTTGGCAAAGAAATCCCTGCCCAGAAGACCTTTCTCTGAGATGTACCACTGGATGCTCCTTTGTATCTGTTTTCTTTGTATGTTTTTCTTATTTTGAGGCATGGGCCTCAGAAGGGTGTTAGTGGATTTCCTTCTAGTGTGTTCTGAGGCAAATGTCCATCTCAGACTCTTTACACATCTGTGGTGAAGTCTCACAGAGGTGATAGCAGGACCACATGTGTGTGGACCCGTGTCTATGTGCGTGTGCACATGCACCTATGTGTGGGTGGTAGGCCTTTACATGTGCGTGTAAGGGCCATGAGTCCACCTTGGGTATCATTCCACAGGTGGCTGTCAATCTTGCCTTTTGAAAACAGTGTCTCCTTGGCCTACAGCTTGCAGGCCAGCAAGGCTTAGGGCTGAGCATCTCTCCACTCCTCAGTGCTATGGTTATAAATATTTACCACCACCCTCTACTTCTTCGACATGGGTTCTGGAGATAGAGGCCCCGTGCTTTCGCAGCCACAATCATTTTACTGGCTGAGACATCTCTCCAGCCTCTGATAACGTCTCACTTCAACACAAGGTAATGTGCACCAATTACCCTGTTGTTGATGCCTTTTTGTGTAATTAGAAATAATCTTATACCATTAGCTTACCATAAGCTTACTCCACTCACATTCAATTTTATATTTATGTATTATAAATATGCATGAATAGCAAGCCAAACGCATCGTATATATAGTACATCGACACACACATTCCAAATTTACAGAGGCAGAAAGATTCCTAGACATACAGAAAAGCAGTCGTTGTAAATGGGATGAAAGAAATTCATCCAGACCCCCACTGAAAAGCAAGAAATGAGAACATGGCCTGGTATGGCGTCTGCGTATTTTCCTGGCCCTTCATGATGTTTTGTGAGCAGGGCCAAGGGTGGCAGTGGGTACAGGTTGGTTTTCCTTCATTTTTGTAGCATCAGCCTCTCTACTGGGGGCCATTAAGAAACAGATCAATATGACACATAAACACTCTAAGTAAATGACAGCGAGCACAACCATGGTGAGGGCCTGTGTACTGGAGGGGGCTGAGCCATTTCTTCCTGGAAGGACAGCCACATGTCTGAGAGAGCTATGACAGCTCTGACTAGCCTCACAATTCCTTGTGAGCTTTCTTCTTTCCAAGAGACCCCACCACCACCACAAGAGATAGAATAATATAATATCATGCCCCTTCATATTATGTCCTGGCCCTTTGTGGAATTCCCTGGAATTCTGGTTGGTTTTCTCTCCACTCTATCTATTATGTGGGTTTTCTTTTTCTAGTTTTTAGCTCTTTTTTTGGGGGGGGGGTGTTTAAAACTCATTTAACGTAGAATGCTCACTGCCTTTGGTGGGGATGGCTTTGTCAGTGTGGTTTGAGGTTTGAATGAGAATGGCTCCATACACTCGTGTGTTTGCTCCCGTCCCCAATTGATAATTAGGAGGTGTGCCCTTCTCAAGTAGAGGTGGTCTTGTTAGAGGAGGTATGTCACTGGAAATGGGCTTTGAGGTTTCAAAAGCCCATTGCCAAGCTCAGTGTCTCTGCTAGCTGAAGAGGATGTAGTTACTTCCCCAGCACTATGCTCGCCTGACCCCAGCCATGCTCCCTACCATGATGATAAGAGACAGCCCTCTGAAAGTATGAGCAAGCCTCAATTAAATGCTTTTATTGGACAAAAGGTGCCTTGGTCATGGTGTCTCTACAACAACAGAACAGTCAGCAAAAGCAAAATGCTTGCTCTCCAGGAACAAGGATCTGAGTTCGATTCTGAGAACCCACATAAAATGCCAAGTTTGGTGGTCACACAGAATGTCACTCTGTTAAAACTCTGAGGATGATAGGAGCTCAGAGATCACCTTTATCTCCAATTGGGACAGATAGAGGCAGGGGCCAGGAAATACTGACCCTCCACCTTCTCAGTGTTGGTAAGCGAATAACATATACCTTGTAAGGTAGCTTCAGAAATGAAGTAAAGGGGCTACCTCTTCATGTCTGACATAGAGATTCCTGGAATATGAGAAGACTTAAGAGAAGCAAAAGCTTCTCTCCTGTTAGAAATGAAGTTGCTGAAAAGAGTCTCTGGAACCAAGGGAAGGTGTCACCATTTCATTCTTAACCCACAGATGCCACCTGTGGGAGGCAAACATGCAGAGAAAGAAAGCCCAGCAAGCAGTCAGGATGGACAATGGTTGCTTCCTCTCTGTCTGTCTTAGTCAGGATTTCTATTCCTGCACAGAACATCATGACCAAGAAGCCAGTTGAGGAGGAAAGGATTTATTCAGCTTACTCGTCCACGTTGCTGTTCATCATCACTAAAGGAAGTCAGGACTGGAACTCAAGCAGATCAAGGAGCAGGAGCTGATGCAGAGGCCATGGAGGGATGTTCCTTACTGGCTTGCTTGCTTCTCCTGGCTTGCTCAGCCTGCTTTCTTATAGAACCCAAGACTGCCAGCCCACAGATGGTACCACCCACAAGGGGCCCTCCCACCCTTGATCACTCATTGAGAAAATGCCTTACAGCTGGATCTCATGGAGGCATTTTCTCAGCTAAAGCTCCTTCCTCTGTGATAACTCCAGCTTGTGTCAAGTTGACACAAAACCAGCCAGCACACTGTCCTTCTGTCTGTCTCTTTGCTTCAGTCTGTGTGTGTGTGTGTGTGTGTGTGTGTGTGTGTGTGTGTGTGTGTCTGCTTTCCCCATTACCTTGCAAGCCCCTTTGAGAGCAAAAGTTGTGTGTTCTGTTTATGGAGGAACTCCATCAGGGCTGAGAACCAATTGCAGGCTGATCACCTCTAACATCCCCATGAACAGGATCTCCTGCCCATCAGAGCTCCCCCCTCCCACTCCACCACCCACCCCATCAGAGCTCTCCCCCTCCCACTCCACCACCCACCCCACCCCCTGCACCCTGACCAACCCCTTGTGGACAGATTACCAAATAGAAGGACTGAGCAAACGGCACAGAAATAATTCCTTTAGCCTAAGCAGGCTTCTCTACCAAATTAGCTTTCTCATCCAAATGCACAGGGGTTGGTAACACTCTTGCCCTGCAGAGAGCGGCAGGGAGTGACAGATTTAAAATTCAAAGCTTGCCCCATGAAGAGAAGTAGGAGGGTAGGAGAGGAGAAGGACTAGCCTTATGCAAGGTGGTTTAGAGTGATTGCCCACTTTTAATGCTGTTTATGATGGCCCTCATTAGAGTGGGTTCCTACATCTCCCAGTCCTTCCTCCTTCAGACCAACTCCTTGTAGCCTGTTTCTCTGCAACCCGCCCATTCAGGTGGCAATTCCTTCTCTTACCTTCAATTTAACAAATTTTCTAAAGGGTATCTAGGAACCAGTCATGAGAAATCAGCCCTTAGTCACATTAGAATGGGTTTGATGTTTTAAAAGAAATCTCTTAATTAAAAGCTGTATTGGTCATTTTTTAAAAATGCAGCACGTAACAATTGGTTTTTTTTTTTTTTTTTTAAATATTTACAACTGCAGTCATAAAAAGGAAAAAAGTTACATATGGTCATTTGAACTAATTGCAAAAATGACACCACATTAATTAGATAATTAAAAGTCTCAAGCATGTGGCTATTGTATTCATTGGGCTGGAAGCCAGCGTCTTCTATAGCTGAGAACTGGGTTAGCATAATTCAGTATTCAATTCCTGCACCGGTTTTCATATGAATAGATAATACAGAACAAGCCTTAAATCTGGATGGGGAGAGCTAACAGGGGCTGGTTTTATTTTAATTGAGTTTTAAGCACTTCTAGGCCATCTCATTGTCTTCACGGTTTAACCCTTTGGAGTTGTCACTACCTGCCTGCTTGCCGCGCCACCTCCTACCTTAATGGCCATGATCTGTATAGACTAACAGAGACCTCCAGGAGGAGGGTGTTTCATTTATGGTGGAGTACTTGCAGGCTACTGAGTATACACAGAGGCCAGAGGACAATCTTGGGCATTGGTCCTCAGCTTTCTCATCCAGCTTGAGATTAGGCCTCTGTTGTTTGCTGCTGTGTCCACCGGGCGAGCTGGCCCTGAGCTTCTGAGGATTCTCCTGTCTCCACCTCCCATCTCATTGTAGGAATACTGCAATTATAGATGCTCCCTAAGATGCCTGGCTTTTCATGGGTTCTTTAGGTACAAGATTAAGGTCTTCACATTTGGGTGATAAGGTCTTTACCCACTGAACAACCTCTCCAGTCCTATGAATTGTTCCTGACCAGTAAACACCTCGACCCATTTGTTCTTCCCACAGAGAACCCAGGCCACCATGGTTGGAAGTCCTTCACACCAGCACATTGTCTGTGCCTTAGCACATCAAGGTTATTTGTCAGGGAGATTCTCTCTTGTAACACCAGGTCCCCTTTGGATAACAGGACTTAATACAAAAGTTCTCCCCATACCAACTAGTCATGTAAGTTGATTTCATATCCTTTTATTTTATAAAGTTTTGCTTATCAGGTTTGTCATCTCGAATTTGAAATTAAAATTCGTGGTCTCCGGATGACCTTATCGCAACTGACCCCAAAATCTAATCACTCCTTGAATCTGCGAAAATCGACAAATATGTCAGGCATACCTCGGGCCATCAAAACAATGTTTTAAATATTTCATTTGTAGGCAAGGCAAAGATCATCTTCAGGTTAGTCCTCTGAGAAGGGACAACATGTGCGCTAGTGTCTTTGGTCTCTCCGAGATATAATCGGCGCTGATTATCCATGGCTCTTTAGAAGCAGAAAATGTACAGTTGTATGCTTCGCTTGAGTGAGTTATTGATCGTATTTACGGACAGAAGCATGCTTCTCCGTGGTCAATACCTGGCCAAAGCGTGTCAGGTGAAGGTAGAAAATGAAGTGAGATCTAGACTTTGGACAGCCATTGCCGCTGCGCTATGCCATGCTTGTCACTTGAGGTTGCTATCGAGTATAGATAGAAATTATATTAACATAGATGGCAGTGTAGCAAAGGATGCACCTCATCAATAGGACAGAGTTGTGTCTTCTTAGATGTCAAGATTTATTTTTCAAAAAGTCACATTCTCACAGCAATTGTTGCCCAACTTACACACGCCAGACTTCAGTGTGTAAAGACCTTTCTAAAGATGTGGGAGCTGGAAAAGTTCAGAACACCCATGATTCAATTCACAGCAACTGTTGGACTGAGCATGGGGTCCCAGGTGGAGGAGCTGGAGAAGGGACTGAAAGACCTGAGGGAGTTTGCAGCCCCGTGGAGAGGGAGCAACAGAGTCAACTGGTCAGGTCCCCTCCCCGTGTTCCTAGAGACTGGACCACCAACCAAAGACTGCATATGAAGGGACCCATGGTGCAGGCGGGCCACATATGTGGCAGAGGAGGGCCTTGTTGGCCATCAGTGGGAGGAGAGGCCCTTGGGTCTGAGAGTGTTAGATGCCCCAGTTTAGGGGAATGCCAGGAAGGGAAGATGAGAGTGGGTGAGGGGGGGAACACCCTCATAGAGGCAGGAGGAGGGGGAATGGGATAGGGGCTTTCCAAAGGGGAGATCTGGAAAGGAGAAAACATTTGAAATGTAAATAAAATACCAAAAAATAAAAATAAAAATAAAATAAAAAAGATATGGGAACTGGGAAGATGGCTCTGTCAGCAAAACGATTGTCGTGCAGTCATGGTGGTCTGTGTTCAAATCCCTAATGCCCACATGAAAAAGCCAGGTGTGGCGATGTACGTGTGTAGTCTCAGCACTGAGAAGGCAGAGAGATAAGATCTCTGATGCTCACTGGCCAGCTGGTCTTGATGAGCTGGTGAGCTCCAGGTTCACTGAGAGACTCTTTCTCAGAAACAGAAAGGTAGAAAGGAAGACTCCCAACACTGAGCTCTGGCCTCTACATACGGGCACATAAATATGAATGGACACACATCTTCACATATACAATAACACATATACCTGTATACATCAGAGAGAGAGAGAGAGAGAGAGCGCATACATGTGCCATGGGGGGGGGTAATTTAAAATATTTAGCTAAACAAAAAACATACACCATCTTATATGTCTGGTATTTTTTTTTTCTCTTTTCTTTTTCCATTGGTAGTATTGGGAATTGATGCTCAGACTTCAGACATGCTAGTCAAGCGGGCCTTAAACTTGTTAACTTCCGTTCTCAGTCTCTTGAGTGGTGGGTATTATGAGCCTGTGCAACTGGATGTTGTTTGTCTCTGATTCTCTGTTGACCAATGATAATTTTACAGAAATATCATTGGTTCATTATTTGTTTGTCCATGGAATTCAGCTTCCTCACCTGGGCATGTCTGGTTTTTCATTTTTAATTAAGTAACCAAGCACATGACCCTATGCTTCGTAGTAAACTAGTTCATATAATGGTCTTCATCCAGGTCACTAGATGAACATCATCCGGGTCACTTCTGTTCATGTATCTACCTGCAATTGTTTACAAAATGTCCCTGTGACCTAGTCTCCCCCGGGTCACTTGTGACGCACTGAGGACTTTCTGAGTGCCTGAACTCTGTGAGTGTTGGAACAGAGATGATGAAAAGGCTGGTCGTGCCCTTGGGCTGGAGAGATGGCTCCGTGGTTAAGAAAGATTGCTGTTCTTCCAGAGGACCTGAATTGGATTTCCAGCAGCCATGTGCTAATTGATACCCCTCTGTAACTCCAGGGATATGATGCCTTTTATGACCATTTTAGGCACCATCACTCATGCGGTGCACAGTCATACATGTGGGGAAAAGAAAACAACTCATACACATAAAATAAAGTAAATAGAGTCTAAAATGGGAAGGAGAGAATGAGGAAGAGAAGGAGAAGACAGAGGAAAAAGCAAGATCCTGCCCTACAGACGTTACAATCGTCAGCATCTATTGTACGCCAAGTGCACATGTAACCTGTTCCATTTTGACTGCACGGGAGAAAAGCAGGAATTCACAGTGCTCTTGTCTCTGCCCAGAGCTCTTGAGTAAGACAGGAGTCAGAGGAAGTGGGTCCTTTCCTTTTGAAATATTTGTTCTTATGAGTCTTTTCCTTGGGGCATCTTCTGAATGTTTGAAAAAGTGTGTGTTTTCTAATATCCCAGTCTTTACGCCCAGGCAGCTTCTGGGCCCTGTGGCTCAACAACAGAAGCAGGCAGAGCCCGGGCCAGAGCTAGCATGAATTCCTCCCTGCCTGGAACAGGCAACACCATCTTCAAAGAACACGTTGGTCTCTCGAGGTAATTCTGATGACCTTGGACCTGCTTTATGTACCCACTCTTGAACTCAGGCTGCCCAGGGGCAGATCAGGAGCCACCATGATCTGTCTTCCAGTAAATGTCTTCCTAATGGCCCTCTACCTAGAAGAGATGTATCTGTTTCCTGCAGCAGAATCTCTTGTTATGAAATAGACCACAGATTGCAGGCTATGTAGCCATGTATACTGGGAAGCTCCTAGGAGAGGCTGCAAGTGTCAGGGGTACACATCCTTCCTCCCAAACTGGCACTGATCGAATGACAGCATAATTCAATGTCGGAGCATAGGGGAAGGACTTGGGACCTACATCCCCGGAGGTAGGATTGGTAATCCAGAGGCTTTGAGTTAAGTGCTTTTGACATGCAGAAGCAAAAGTCAAGGGCAAAGCTGCCTTTGAAAGGCTATTTTTGAGGAGTCTACTGCAGATGCAGTTGAGCTTCCTTACAGCAAAACCAGTTAGTACTGCATGCCTACTGGGCAAATGTGTGAGGCTCCTTCATATCACGGCTATGTGACATTGCTAAAGGTCCCCAGCCTCCTTGTTCTCTGAAAGTTGTCCAAGCTTGCAGGATACAGTTACAACTGAGTGTTTCTTTTCTATCTTTTGCACCAGAGCTTAAGATCCATGAAGTCGAGAGCCCAGCCTAGCTTGATCATCTTGGTTTCCTCAGCATTAATGTGAGGCCCGGTAGCATCGTTATCACTTCATGTATGATCCTCATTGTGATGGCTAATATTGATCGTCAATTTGAGAGGAAATAGAATCACCCAGGAGACAAACCTGCTGGGATGTTTGTAAGGGAATGTCTTGGTTGGGTGAATTAAGGTGGTTGGGTGAATTAAGCCTAAATGTGGGCTACGCTCTCCCAGGGGCTGGGATCCTGGACCAAATAGAAAGAAGACAGTGAGCTGAGCACGTATATCCATCTCATTCTCCATGCTGACTGTGGGTACCATATGACCGGCTTTCTCACGCTCCTGTCGCCATGCCTTCCCCGCCATGACTTACTATAACCTCAAACTGAGAGCCGAAAGAAACCCTTCCTTAAGTTGATCTTCCCACATATCTTCTCACAGCATGGAGAACAGTACGTAACACAATTACCAAGGCTGATGTTTGTTGCCATGGACAGTGTGACCAAAGTAATTGGGCAGCCAGCAAGATGGTTCAGCAGGTACAGAGGTTCAGCTCTAGTTACCAACCCTGATGATCTGAGTTTAATCCCTACAACTCATATGGTAGGAAGAGTAAAGATACACACACAAGAAGAGCTGTCCTCTGTGTTCTTTTAATGCTTATATACACATGTATGAAAAAATAAAAATGTAGATTTAAAAACCTTATCTTTCTTCTTTCAAAGCTAACTGAAGCTAGGACTATATCCCAGTGGTAGATCATTCGCCTATCATGCTCCAGATCCCATGTTCAATCTCTAGCACTGCCAAAAATTAAATAAAACCATATAGACTGCTGTGACTTCAGAGCTGGGAATGTAGTTAGCAGTAAAGCACCTGAGATATACCCTAGGTTCAGCCCCCAGCACTGATAAAACAAGCAAACAAACAAACAAACAAGCCAAAGAGTTCATGTTGGCCAGGAGAAACTGGCCTCTGCACTCTTAGGTCATGAGCTCAGGATCCTGTGCTTCCCCATTTAAACTTGGTTGGCTCCCCGGTCCTCTTTAGTCAATCAAGGATACCATTGCTTCTCTGCTGAGTTCACATTCAGGATTAAACAGAAAGATTATTCTGAGCCCAGCATCGAGCAAGAACCCAGTATGCAGAGGCTGAGCATGATTTTTATATATGCTGCTATGAAGTTAGGGAGGCAGGTGTGCTGCTGAGCCAAAACTGCTGGACACTTGACATGAGTTATCTAGTCAGTGACACTGCTTGCATAAAAGTCAAACGCAGGCCTGGCTTCTGCAGGTGACAGAAATCAGAACAGAACTCACCTTGCTAAGAGATGGTGATCTCCAAAGGCCAGGGGGGAGTCCTCCAGCACTATTCGTATCTATCACCCAGGGTGATGTGAATCTATGGGTGTGCACACACGTGCCAATCCATCAGGCTGAACATACAGTATCTGTGTACCAGAGTACACATCAGCTGTACCGCAGAATAAAATTTGAGGGAGTTTTCCTCCCGCCTCAACAGAAATGATGATTTCTCCACCAACTGAAATGCCCTGAGGGTTGCTGAGACTGAAGTGGCAAGGCTTGGGTGACCTGGCTGCTTGGCCTGCTTCCCCCATTCTCCTCAGACCTAAGCCCTGGCCTTTGCAAAAGCAGTTACAGATCTGCTACTCAAAACCTGAAAGTAAAAAGAAATCCTTCAGCCATGTCTGTGCGAACTAAATATAGTGTCCGATTTCCGAGGCTGTGGTTCTGACCACCCCCGGGCTATTTCTGACCACAGGGACAGCTTAAAGAGTGGCCCATGAAATGTCATCTGCAAGCTCTATTTAGGGCCAGGAGGAGAGAGGGCTTCTGTGCCAGGCAGGGTCCTGTGCTGAATGGAGACCAGTGCCCTGGCTGCTGACCAGAAAGCTGGGGCCCTCTCTGCCTTCTGTTCCGTCCCACGAGGGTAAGCCTTTTAGTGGAGGAGTTGACCCATACTGCTTTGGACTGCCTTCCCAAAGCTGAGTCCACGCATGTGCCAACTTCCCCCACCCCACCCCGGCTGCCAGTTGTAGTTTTGAGGGCAAAGGGGACTTGGCATTAACCGGTTAGCTCCCAGGAGGCTCTCAGTATTCTGTATCTTCCTCTTCTCTTTCCCATGGCGGTCACCAAGAGCCCTTGACTCATTCGGTTCCTTCTCCCAAGTTACTTGACTGCAGTTTGCTCCTAGAGACCCAGTCCCTGTCCTTTCTCTGTCTCCGTCCCCAGACCAGGGCAGATACCCTCGATAGTTCCAGCCACCTCACATTATCCCTCCACTCCTGGATTGTCTCCTCTTGTGCTCTGATTCTAGCTGCAAGCTTTCCCACCTTTCTGGACCATGTGTCGCAACTTCCTCGTGATGTCTCTGCTCCAGTGGCCTGAGTCAAGATGAGTCTGCCCAGGCCTCTGCGTCTTTCTTATCCGTGGAGGAGAAGGTTTCCGCTCTTCAGTTTTGTTCCTCTTGCTCAATGCAAGAGGAACATCCCTTGGTTGTTCCTCTTGCCTCATCCCTCGGTTGCTGTATCGGATGCTGTGCTGCTCATTGTTGAATTTATCTCCCCAACAGCCTTGCACTGTATAGTTACTGCTCTCCAGGTTACAAGTGAGAAACCAGCCTGGGTATGTTGGTGCTATACACCTGTATTCCCAAGCATTTGAGAGGTAACAGCAAGATCACAAGTTCAAGGTCAGCCTGAACTATAAAGGTAGATCCTGTCTCTATATTGCAATACTGCACCCGCGCACATACCCAAAAGTTAGAAAATGTGGAATGAAATGTTCAATAATTTACTCATGGTGAACCAGTCGGAGTTATGGCATTAGGCATGAGTAACACTTACTGACTGACTTTTGTGTATTTGGGCCCTAGGATAATCTGTTTTCTTTTCTACAATGCCAGGGTGAGGATACCACCGTGCTCTTTTTGACATGGGAAATTTTTTTTGTTTGTTTGGTTTGTTTTTGTTTTTCGAGACAGGGTTCCTCTGTATAGCCCTGGCTGTCCTGGAACTCACTCTGTAGACCAGGCTGGCCTCGAACTCAGAAATCCGCCTGCCTCTGCCTCCCAAGGCATGCCAGGCCGACATGGGGAATTTTGATAGAGAAAAGAATAATATAGCCAAATAATACACCCAAGGTCATCTGCCTACAAACGGGGACACTTTCATTTCAGATCAGTATCATTCCATGTTCACTAAATCCCACACTTCATCTGTCTTTCCTCTTTTCTCTGCACACACTTAATTCTGCAGGGTATCATCCCAAATTCTACAGTGTGAGTTTGAAAATCCCCACTAAGGCATGTGGAAATCTTGCTATTTGGTAATGATGTAATGTAGTTAGCACACATCGTAAAATTTTTATGACATTTCAGAGAAACCAACACACAGTAGAGCCTAACTCTCAGATAAGAGTTTGAAAAACAACCCATGCAGCAACTCTCCCATCGAGTTTTATCATCATCCCATTCATAATTGATTCCAAACTTGCATGAATCTTTCAAGATAAGTGTCTTATTGATTATCTCAAAAAACAAGTGATCACTTGGCATCCCAGTCCGCTCACTGCCTTGCCCTGATTACTGTAAACAGAGCGGTTGACCAGAAGAAATGTCACTGTCTTTGGCAATGGACACTGGGGACATTCTGAGGCACTGGAAATCAGAAGCAGAGTCAAGGAAGGGCTCAACTCAAGAGCTGCTTGGTCAATGACCATTGTCCTATTTTGGACATGGCGAAGTGTGAGCATGGTTTGATCAGTGAAGTCAGTCTTGAACTGTTTGCCATCTCCGCTCAAGGTCTCCCTCCTGTTAGATGTGCAAGGGATCCCAATGAAAGCCAATCCATTGCTGTCAGGAAACATTAAGTCTCTTAGGTAGCATCAATATCCTGCTGTTTACTCATAGCTATGTGAATCAACCCCCCCCCACACACACACACACCTGCCTCCCTTCTTGGAAATGGCTAGAGTGTTTACAAGGGACTTAAGCTGCTCATTTGTAGTTGTGGAAGCTATAATAGAAATGAACTCAGCATTGGGGAGCTTTGTTTGCACACCTAAGGGCTGTGCAAGCACTGATGCACAGCCCTGGCCTTTTTCAGGGTTGCCTGTGGGCCTAGTGCTGGTATAGGGTATGGTCAGGATTGACCAGGGAACTGGATAAAAGGAAGTCTCCAGGGCAGCTCCTGTGGAAGCCTTGAAGCGCTCTCCACATGGCAAATGGAGCAGGTTGGGCACTTGGCAAACAGGAGACATGACTCGTGAGGCTTTAAGTACAGATAATGAAGATTCCTGCCATTGTGTAGAATTGGCAACCTGGCTTCTGGAGGCTGCTACTGGCAAATGCTTATTTTGAACCTAGGGACAAGATAGGGCTACTCTGCATCTAGGGAGCCTTGCTGTCACAAAACCATCTGCAATGAAGGGAATCCTGGGCTTTCCCAAAGAATCCATTCTGGATTTAGCTCTTTATGTGCAGCATCATGCTCAGCTATAAAGTGATACAGGCTCAGTGAGATGGCTCTAAATAAAGTCACTTGCCACCAAGCTAGATGACCTGAGTTTAATCCCCCACAACCTACATACCCACATGTTAGTAGGAAAGAAATGGCTCCAGACTTGTCCTCAGACCTCCCTAGGCCTACGATGTTGTGCAAACACTCACCCACATACCTACATAAATAAGTTTCGTTGTTGTTGCTGTTTTAACTTAAAGGGAGATTTCTGAGGCAGGAGTGAGTTAAAGCACTTACTATCAAGACTGATACCCTGTTCTCTGACCAGTACACATGGCATGACCCCCCTTACACACACACACACACACACACACACACACACTAATAAATAGGTAAATGGAAGTTTTAAAACTTTAAATAAATGACGTGACGCTAAATGAACTTGCAGCATTGTCTGAGTCCAGGTGTGTGGCATTAGACTGCACCTGGGAAACCCTGGTGTTTATCGGGGCAAACATCCCATAAAGGCCAAAGGTCCTTATGTTCTCTGCCTCAAAGGTGTCATCCTCACAGAACTTGAACTAATTGTTCCTCCACTTGGCTTTGCCAAGTCACACAGTTCTAGCAAGGAGAGAATTTCACCATCTTGCACCAGAGAGAATGTCATCATCTGCATGGAGCACCTTGAGGCCACGTTTAGCATTCAGGGACCCTGGTCATCCCAAAGTAGCTACAGCAGAGAAGTGGGTATTTATGCATACCTTTCCAGTAAGAGTATAGAGATAGCCATAATTAGATGATAATGTGTTCACATGGAGTGTATAAATACAGTTTAAAGATCTTCCTAGGGCTTATAGTGTGTGCCTCTTAGGTTTTTCTTGGTGTTCGCTCATTTAATTGTCCATTGGCTTTGTTTTTCTTGATGGATTAAAAAAATTTTTGCCCTTCTCATAGAATAAACATTGTGAGCCATTAACCCTTTGTAGTTGGGAGATGAGAAATAATGAAAACCACAGAAAGGTAGCAGGATTGTTCAGGAGTTCCCCAAGAAGACCGTCACTGGTAGCGACAGCTCACATGGTCTGTGGTTTATTTATCAAACGTTGCACTTCCTCTGTGTATTGGGCCCTTCTGTGATGCAAGGATCTCAGAAGCAGGTAAAATAGAAGCAGATAAAATACAAACCCTGCCCTTAAGGAAAACAGTACAAAGAGGAAAATAACTAGCCATGACCAATAGACACTTGGGGGGGTGGGGAGGGAGAGTGTGCTGGGTACCATTAGGAAAGAGGGTCATTACCGTCAGAGATCAAAACACTGGCCACTAAGCCTAACAACTTGAGATGGACTCCCCAGAACCACACAGTGGGGGGAAAGAATCAACTCTCACACATTGTCCTGTGAACTCTACATAAGTGTGTGAGCCCAGATTTTATATATATGTATAATATATATATAATATTTATATACCAAGTGTATGGCGTATAGCACGTGTAAACATATAGCACGTGTAAACGTATAGCACATGTAAATGTATACCACTATGGATGGCGGAGCCCAGGGTAGAGAGCCATAGGCAGGTACTCTTGTAGCTATGTCTCAAGATGTTAAAGCCTGCAGAAGTAGCTTGCCATTCTGGGCAAGGTCTCAAAACCTGAGGCTTCTGAAGAGAGTAAGGACAGAGTGAGCCCCGTACATCGCCCGAAGGAATTGCAAGGCCCAGTGGAGAAGATGAACACTAGCTCTGGTGGGTTTCATCTGCAGCACAGGATTGCCGGGAGATCCTCACGGAAGCCTCAGGTGAAAGGTGGGCCTGGTCTGCCTGCAGAGAAGCAGCTTCCCACTCAAGTCTACAGAGTACACTTGACATTCCCAGTGTGGTGTCTTTCCACATATAGAGCGTACAAAGTAGGATGCCTCTCTGGTTGGCTGAGGTGAACCAGGCTGTAGGCAAACAGCAGCCCAATGCCCTGTGTGTTCCTCCCCCATAGTGAGACAGTATGTGCCACCCAAACTGAAGGAGAGATCTGGCATGGTCAAAGAAGTGAGCAGATATCATCAGCTCCTGCCTCTGTGTTGATTTTGTAACAGCTGTAGCAGTGCCCAGCCCTTTAATCAGACAGCCTGTGGATGGAGGAAGCACCATCTTGCCTCATGTGTCTTCCTTGAAAACAGGGGAAGTTTTCCCTGAAGCCTTCCAACATACCTCTCTGGACTTGCCCTCAGACAGGATGGTACTCAGTGCCACCGAGGACTCAGCTCTTACCATCCTCTTGTGGAATCTTGTCCTGAGCAACCAACATGTGGCCTTAGGTCTCCCCACTCCCTCTACTTTCTGCCTTCTCCTTTCTCTGCCATTCACCTCTATCAACAGGAGACCAGGTTGAGTCTCCTTAGCAAGACATTGGTGTGGAAGACTCATTCCAAAATTAACACCAGATAACTGTTAAGTTTCCTTTACTATTGTGTGTGTTGGGGTGGGGATGTATGATGTATGTATATCAGCACATCACAACATGGTGCATGCATGGAGGTCAGAGTGGTTGTGGTCTCTGTGAGGTTGGTTCTCTCCTCCTACCTTTGTGGGAGTTCCAAGAATTGAACTCACGGTTCCAGGTTTCAAAGGGAGCTCTTTTACCTGCTGAGCCATCTCTCTGGCTCACAGCTGAGTTCTGAATTCATCTTTTGGAAAGCTAATGAGTCTTCTGAGATCCCAAAGTCCAGACTTACCAATGCTGAGGGGAGATCATGTGTCAGTCTTTTCTGTTATTGAGAGAAGAGGCTGAAGTGACCAATGCAAACACCCTAATTCTAGAAGCTTCCTGGAGATGCAGGTTAAACTCCTACAGAGAGGGATGCCTAGAGTTATCTACCTAACAAGCTGAATGTGGCTGACCAAACTGAGAGACCTGTAATTACGGTGAAGAGAAGGCACTTCTGGCTCCATTTTTCTAGAGAACAGCCACTGGCCACCCGCTGTACAAACACACACAAGTGACGATAACCGTAAGTGTTTATAACAATGTCCCGATCGACTTCTTATTTCAATAGATATCCAGATTTATTATCCCTCAAGGTAAGCATTGATTTTACCTTTGTCTCCGTCAATATTTACCTCTGAGGTCAATATGTGTGGGTATTCACCTCAGCTACAGTCAATAGCTGTTCCGTATTACAATATATGATGCTCATATGTGAGAATGGGGAACTGTGTTAGTCAAGGGAGCCTCTCGCCAAGTGAACGTATTTCTATTTCATTTGAGTACATTTTGGGTGTTCAGAGGTCAGATTCTAGTTCCCTTCATCGAAAATGGGTGTTTTCTGCTGCAGGCTTGGGTTTCAGGGAAGGCTAACCATGCAAACCAACACTTAATGATAGAGAACTATATGCAAGTTTTTTCCGAGAGCTCCTGAATTTCGTATAGCTGTGAGATTATGCATGTTAACAAAAGGGACAAGAATGGGAGCTGTCACGTGCTTAGGGGCATGGAGCTAATTCTCATCTCTGCTTTGCAGGGAGTCAGGTAACCGATGTAAGGGGGAAGATGAGGAGGGAGAAGCAGAGACTCCTTATCTTGTGTTTATGCCTTTGATACAGCTAGAGTTGGAAAAGGAGGCCCCTGCATCGCATGGCCTGGGCCAGACATGTGCCAGGAAGTACATGTGGCTGCTGGTATAAGGATCTGACTGTAATAGTCCAGTTTATTTTTTGTTTGTTTGTTTCTGTTTGTATGGGTTTATAGGCATGTGTAGGTGCACGCGTGCATAGGTGTATGTGTGCATATGTGCACATGGAGGTCAGAGACCAACCTTAGATGCCAATCCTCACTTTGGCAGTTGACCTACTGGTCTCTTACCGGGACAGTGCATCAATTAGGCTAGGCTGTCTGGTCAGCAAGCTCCAGGAATTCCATGGTCTCTGATTCCCCAGAGCTCAGATTATAAACACACAATCCCATCTCCTGCTTTGTGTGTGGGATCTGGAGTTGAGTTCAAGTCTCCATCATGTTTTTTGTTTTGTTTTTTTTGTTTGTTTGTTTTTTGTTTTTGTTTTTTTTTTTTGTGATTTCAAGACAGGGCCTCGTGTATCTAGACTGGTCCCAAACTGCTACAATACAGAGCATGTCCTTGAACACCTGATCCTCCTGCCTCTCCCTTCTGAGTGCAGGATTACAGGTATCGATGGTCACACCCCGTCTATGTGTACTGGGGATCGAACCCAGATTTTTGTGAATGCTAAGCAAGTATCTGAATGTAATAGTAAATTTACAGTAGTGCTTATCTGGCCATTGTGGGCTTAGACTCTGCATCTCGTGGGGCCCATTCAGATTCTTTTGAATTTCCCTTTATGGGGTTTTTATTGTAATTTTAAAGGATTTATTCACTGTTGAAAATGAGTGCACACTGTCTACATGTGGGCACATGCGCCACTGTGTATATAGAGAGGTCAGAAGACAAATTGATGAAGTTATTTGCCTTTATTTTTGGGTGGGTTTCTGGGTGGAACTCAAGCCATTAGGCTTGTAAAAGTCTGTTTACTCACTAGCTACCTCTCTGCCCCTGACTTGTTAATTATTGTAACTAACATTGTATTGGTCCAGCGTCTTTCCTGCCACTCACAGACTGTGTCCAGTGCTCCATTCTCTTTTGTGACACACCTGTCTCCCTCCTGTGACAAGAGACCAGACCAGGAAGCACAAAAGCACACCTCTTACTGCCAGCCTTAGTGATAGGCAGAGGCCTAAGGATGACCAGACTCAGCTCTCAGTCCTTACCCTAAGCCTGTGAGCATACGAGGAGCCATGATACCAAGTCCTTTCAGGGACTCATCCTGCAATTGGTAGGGCACTTTGGCACACCTGTGCCCTCCACAGCTCACATCCTGGTACTTCAATGTAGTACTGTCTTCCCAAGCAACACAGGAAAAGGTAGCCCATTGTGGAAAAATAAATAAATGTAACCAACCCAGAAAGAGAACCAGAGGAGCAGGGGTGGGGCGGAGACAGAGCCAGCAAAGGTGAAAGAGGCCCAGAGACAGTCAGAGCCCTTGGGCTGACCGGCCCATTCATTTTTCTCTAAGCCTCAAGCGAACAGCATCCCTACAGTTCTCCCCTATCAGCCGAGAAATGGAGCTGCTTCTGAATCCCATTGCTCTGTCCAGCTGTGTAATCAGAAACACCGTGGAAGTCTCAGTCTCCTCTCCCACCAAATGGGAAAATATCAATCTGATGATGAGATCCGACAACACTCATAAAGTCCCCAGCAAGAGCTTTATAGAGTCACTTCCCAACGTGCCCTTCCTGTGTCTTATTAATGTCCATCCTTTAACCTGTCCTCGGCTTTATCTCCTGGCATCCTTGGGGCCTTTTTAACCCCACATATGAAACTAACCCATGGGCATCTCTGTATGCAAGGATTCATTTTACCCCACACAGCATGCAAAGTCAGTTGCTGAGATTTCCCCAGACTCTCCTACACAATCGGCCACAGCAGCAAAACCCAAAACCAGCGCATCCTTTTATATCAACTATGGCAAAAACCTGACCTCTCCGAGTGTTACCTGACTCTGGAAAACAAAAAAGAAGACTAAGGACAGGACCTCCAAGCCTTTCAGTCTGATTTTTGCTTGCTGTGTGAAGGTGATCCTGCGCCCCCCCCCCGAAAGTCCAAATCCTAAGCTTGCTACCATTCTAGTATCCCCCACCTCCTTTCCTTCTTGTTCCCATAAGGGGTTGACATTCTCACTGCTTTTCTGTCTCCTGCTTTTAAAGGAGCCGTGGATATCACATGCTCAATCAAGATCTAATACTCACAGGCTACCCTAGGCTCCTTTGTCTCCTTCTCAACACATAGGCTATTCCTGACCTGACACTTCTTTAAAGTGTTTGTTTATTTATATGGCATTCATAGAACACCCCAAGGCCCCGGTCCCTTGAGATGTAAATTAAAGCAACTTCATTTTCATAGTTTCTCTGTTCCAAATCCCCCATTGTTTATTTAAATAGATGATAATTAAGGGAAGAAGAGCTGGTCTCTCAGGGAAGCTGTGCTCTCCTTTCTGCTGCATCCCCAGCTTCACTGTCAAAGGCCAGTGCAAAAGAGCTAGTGCCCAGGGAGCCAGAGATGTTTGAGGGGAGGGGTGCTTCTCCATGTTGGGGAAAATGATACAAATGGGCCTGCTATAGGAGCTCAGCCACCCAGGGTAGAACCAGAGCGTTTCTAGTCTCACTCGCTTCTCAGTCTCCTCCTTCTCTGTCATCTGCCATACACCCAGGTGGCAGTCACAAGCCTCCACCTCCATCCAGCACACTGTAGACAACTTCTGCTAGGACCCTGCCACAAACAGGGGCAGGCCAGGTCCTTACAGGGAATGTGTTCACTCAGGCCTTTCTCTGGCTGCATCCAAGGATCACCTCAAGTGTGAGGTTCTCAATGTACCTTCTTCTCCACTCTGTCTCCCTAGCAGAGATGAATAGTGTCTGTTCTTCACATTGAGCAGAAGAGAGCCACCTCCTCCTGACCAGCCATCTAGGAGGCCTGACATGTTAACCCAGCCCAAGCAGATCTGGGGTGGTTCCCTGCCTAGCTGCTGACAAATCCCGGGAAGGCAGTAGAAGAAAAAATGTCACACTTCAGTGTTCAAAGTGGGTCGTGTGTAGACCAGGAGTGTTTGCATTGGGGCAGATGATGGTCCTAATTTGGGGAATATGAGTGGTTTTTCATTCCTTGTTCTTTCTCCTCCTTTCTAAAAATCAGTTTTTCCGTGCTTGCATACAGCATATGTATAGACTTCATTGTTTCCTGCAAACACAGACCAAAGCAAAAAACCCTATCTATAATCTCTTTGAGAGATATATGCTTGGGTACTGACATTTTTGTCTGTTCATTAGTTTCCTGTAATAAACATGAAATCTACATGGCCAAGGTCTGCTGATGAGCCTCGTTTTCCAAAGGGTCACTTGTCAGGGTCATGGCCTTCTGAGAGCCTGTAACACACAGAGGAAGGCGTGTGCTGTGTGAGATCTAACAAGACTTCGGGTGTCTGGCCCAGGGGAGTCATAGGAACCCATGGCAGGAATAGCTGGGTGCCTCTCAGCTGTTAAAAAAATAACCTCCAAATCAATATTGGTGGGGACACAGAGATGAGGACGGACAAGCCAACTAAAGAGCAGGTGACAAAGCTATGGAACTTCCTGGCGGCAGGGCCCATTTGGGGGTGAAAGCGCAGACCATGCCATTAGGAGTCCGAATAGAGATTCAGTTGGGAGTTAGCTAGGAGGAGGAGAACCCCTGCTATATTAACTTGAATGCCGAGAACATGGAGAATGCACACCCACCAAAATAAAATCATAGGCTCAGCAGGTCAGCACCTCTGATTTTTCTGCTCTGATCTCAGCAGTGATGACTGCTAGCTTTGAGGAGTGGGGATTCCACACACCATCTGTCCAATCTCAAAGCACCCTACCCTTCACCTCTGCTGCCTCCAACACCTTCCTCACTAAACAGGCTGCTATCCACCTCTGAGCTGTGGAGATGCTTTTTAAAGACAAATCCTTTGAGTCCTCAGCTTGCCCGCCCCCTTCTGCTCTGAATTCTTGCTCCTTGTTCTCCCATGGCAGATTCAGGAGCCGCTGATGCACTTTGGGACTCAGCAAGCACTCAGTGGGGAAAACCAAAGTCCCCTTGAGCTCGTAAGAGATAGGAGCTATTTCCATTAGTTTCTTACTTGCTCATGTATCATCCATTATCCCTCTATCTGTCCTTCCTTCCTTCCTTCCATCCATCTAACCATGTTTCTATTGGTTTCTCATTCCCTCGTGTATCTGTCCATCTGTCCTTCCATTTCTGTTCCAATTGCTTCCACACTCTCTTGGGTATCCACCCGTCCACCCATCCATCCACTCACCCATCTACCCATCTATCAGATACTATTAGCCCCAATTGTGTATGTCAAGCACTGCACTTACTGTTACATACACTGCTGATTTATGTGTTTGGATTCCGTGGTTGATTTTTTTTAACATCCCGCCTCCTTATTGAAGATGGTTGCCGCCAGTATTAGGGCAGTCTTTTACACTCTGCAGTTTTCTAAGAAGCCACCCGGATGTACCTCAAGAGTTCTCCCTCTAGACCCTATCGTGTGCATGTTTTTCTGCAGTGACCTATTTTAAGGGAGACTTTTCTGGCCCCCTTTAAATTACCCTCATTATGCACGCTTTATTTACTTTTCTCCCATCTCCCATGTTTTTAGCCTTTCTGAACGCGTACACTGTGGCGTTACAATGATCTTGTGCTGCGTGACTCAGTCATCTGTGCTTGTTAATAAGACTCACAATCTATGAGTTTATAATACGTATATTTTCCATAAATATACCAAATGTTTGCCAGGTGTCACATGCCCCCCCCCCTTCTTTTTTCCTTTTTAAATTCCGATTTTTCTAGCTATGTTTATTCTCACCGTCAGCATACTTTATCATATCAAAACCTATTCAGGCACTGTAAAACTACTGACTTGTGTTTGGGTCATGTTTTGCGCTGTGCCCTTTAATACTGTAGCTTTAGAAATGCAATTTTCAGCCTCTGCTTATTAGAATATGATAAAGTATTCACAGTCTATGTCCAGCTCCACTAATCTCCAGACTGCACTTCATGAATTAAGCATGAAGATTTTAGTCAATGTGCTTTCAAAGACCAATGTTTAGGGAATCATGGATTTTCTACAAGCTGAGGGGAAAATCTATAATAGGAGGAACTGATTTTTCAAACATCATATTCCCAAGAAGAAATGTCCAGTTCTGGCCCAGAAACAGAAAATGTTTTGCTATCAGAATATTCTAGAACCATTTATGAACTCATTGTGCAGGTTAGTTTATTAAAGGGACGGTGTTTTTAAATGTGTTAGGCCATCTATCACGAAGGATTTCGAATGCTGGCTTATTTTTGGAAAAGCTCATTCAGATTGGGTTAAACATCAAGGAGAGAATGCAAATTGAATTTGTAAGGTATTACTAACTTACCTCTCTTCACTGCCCCCTGCATCCGTGGTTCTTCTTTCTTTATATAGTTTAGCAAATAGCCAGAGATCTCTTTATAGGATGAGAGATTGCCCTTATGGGAGAGACTTAGAGCATGTTCACAGGCCTTGGTGAAGCCATATTGAAGGTAGATTGCATCAGAGACTATGTGATTCAGGGTTTGATGTGTTTCCTGGTAGCCAACAGGCAAGTGTTTGAAAAGGATGTCATATTTTGGCATCAGCACACTGAACAAAATGGAGGCATCCCTCCTGGAGAATGTAAAAGCAATTAAGATCTAGGAGACTGTGGAATAAGTGGGGTGAGCTCTCAGGCACCCGTGTTCATGTCAGCCCTGGACTCCTGGCGCTGTTTGGTGAGACTGCACCTGGCTCTCTCATCGTTACTTTCATGATCATTCATATCTTTGTGTGTGTGCGCGTGTGCGTGTGTGCGTGTGCATGCGTGTGTGCGTGTGCATGCGTGTGTGCGTGTGTGTGTGTAGAAGAAATAGAAAGTGTGTTTTTTCATGCAGTTATAACTATACATGTGTGTGTACATACGTACATATGGAAGTTATACGACCACAGAATCACCTTTGGCAGTCTACATTTTTTTCCCCCTCTTATTGGCCTAGAGTTCACCAAGTAGCTGGTCACTAAGCCCCAGGGAGCTGCCCATCTCTCACTCCCCGATGCTGGAATAATAAGCAAGAAGCCATGCAAGATTTCTTTTATGCATAAGTTCTGGGGAACCAACCTCAAGTCAACTTTACCAACTCAGTTGTCTCCCCAGACTTTATTGGTACCTTGCATAGGACATCTTTCTTACATGGAGCTTAACTAAGCCCTTGATCTCAGCAGTCCATTCATAGACCCATTTGCTGTCATGGCCGCTGAGGCCTGAGGAATTCCAGCCAGTTGCTTGGACCATTGGAATTAGGTAGAGTTAGTATTTTGCTACCAAGTCTCGTTGGATCCCTACGTCAGAACACACAGGCCTGGCTTGGTGGTTCTCAGACACTGCTCCATGTTTGGACGATATTAGATCGTCCAATAATGTGGACAGAGCATGCAGCCCGGAAGCTATGCTCAGCCGGGTTTCAACGGTGGCTGATGACAACTTATCCTCTTCTTCAGTGCAGAGATCAGGACAAAAATGTAAATCATCTCCAATTAGGGGGCTGCGGTTGAAACGTTCCCCCTTTGAGGAAGACAGGAAAATTCTCTGCCTGTCTGGCTTTATCTGTGAACCTACCGGATCTCTCAGGGGCTTTAAATTAATCAATCAATCCAAAGACATTGAACTGAATCTCTACCTCTGGTCTGGTACTTTGAGATGTGTTTTAAATGAAAAGGAAGCAGAGGGCTGGCTGCCCTGCTCCCCGCATAGCCCAAGGCTGCCTGCCCTGGCTGGGGAATTGCCAGTCAGTTCAATCATGCAGCCGCTCTGACCGGTGTTTTTCACTAAACTGACCCCAGTTGTGTGTAGACACGGTCTCCAGAGAGGGACATCACCTCCTTCCCAGCCCTCACCATTTAATCGTTCCTGACACAAGTTTTACCAGAAATGCAGCAAAACCCAGCCCCGTCAATCACCATTTGCTCCTGAGTGTCAGAATAGCACCTTGAGACAGGTGCACAAAGGCATGTCCCTAGTCATCTATGTTAGGAAGTACCCAGCACAGACAGTGAGGCAGAGGAAACTGGCTTCCTAAAAAACGGGGGGGGGGGGGGGGGGGAATGCTGAAACTTCCTAAGGGGGCCACAAATGCTCTCAGAATAATGTCCATTCCCAGAAAAAGACTGGCTGTGTGGGACAACTGCTGAACAGTGGCAGCGTGGCGATCACCTGGAGGTCACTATATAAGTGGGTCAAAGAAGCAGGATATTATTGGGTTCTCAGACAAGGGTCGCAGCTGCAGCTCCATGTTACTGTAGTTGATGTGTTAAAAGAGAAACAGTGGGCAGAGATTACGTCCCAGTGCTGGGGCATGATCTTAGAATCTACAGGGCCCTGGGTTGAAGGAGAGAGAGAGCTTTGGGAAGACAGCCTGTCTCCTAAGGTCATGATTTGCATGTGACATCCTGCCCACTATAAGTACTAGCCTCTTATTGGTTCCTCTTTCTTGCTTCATATTTATTTGTTTGCTTCATTTCTTTTGTGTGCCTCTGCACGTGAATGGGGGTCAGAGGACAGAGTTCAAGGGTGGGATCTCTCCTACCTTAGTGAGGCGGGGTCTCTCTGTCTCTCCAGTTTCTGTTCCCAATGGAGCTTCTTGATAATCTGGTCTCTGTTTTTCATCTGTCCCCCGTCTCCCCTTAGGGGTAATAGGATTACAGGTGTGTGCTACCACACCCAGATTTCTGTGTGTCTTCTGGAGATTGAGCTCAGGCTGTCAGTTCTGAACTGCACTCAATTTTATATGCTAAACCATCTCGCCAGCCTCTGACTCATTTCTTTTCAGCCCTTCATAGGCCAAACATAAGTGCCCAGGGAAGGAAAGATGGGGGCAAGAGGGCAGCAGGTGACCTCCCCCGGGGAACAGCATCTTCATTTTGTTTAGCCAAGGTCTAAAGAGGGAGCAGAGAATCTGCATTATCAATGCCAGCTAGCCAGTGTCAGCCCTAAGACTAGAATCTTCCAGACCGGTAGGTGACTTCTGGCACTGGACAAAACTGCACTAAGACCAGAGCAGAGAGCAAGACTGGGAAAGGATGAGCTTCTAGACACAGAACATGGAGATAATGCTGAGCCCCAGGTCCTCTGATCAGCAACCGTGGGAATGAATTTTCACCTTCTCTGTGCAGTGACATGGAGTAGACCTACAAAGAATGGAGACCTTCAAAGAATAAATCACTGTGGGGTGCCGTGAACTCCTCGCTGGTGTTTTGGGGAGAAGTCTGTCCAGTCCTGAAAGCCATCACAGTGCTGGCAAGGGTAGACTTAGGGGTAGAGTAGACCATGCTTCTTGGATCTCCACCGGATGTGACCCTCAGCCTCACTGTGTGGGGGCTCAGCTCGTTCAGTTTCTGCTGAGTATACGTAGGAAGTAGATGTGAAGGCTTCCACTTTGCAGAGCAGGCGGTCAGGATTGGGAAGTACCATAGCCAGCCACTGCCTTCTGCCACTCTGAGCAGAGGGATGGGCCGAGCCTCTCTGAATCTGCCCACCCTCTCTGTCTTCCAGACTCACTAACCACCTGACACCCACCTCCTGGTTTTCAGCAGATGGGAACTGAGCCCTTCTTCTCCTCTTGGGAATTAGAGACATCAACTAAGGAGCCCCCCTACCCCCAGGAGAGTAGAAGATAAAAAATGTTAACCTCTTCTCTCCTTGACTGAACATAGAGGAAGAGAAACCATGAAAGGGGATGGACCATGTCATTTCCAAGACAACATCCACACCCCTCCCCCACCTTTATACACAAACCTCTATCTTATTTTTGTAGGGGGAGGAATAGCTTTGCCTGTGGTGTGCGAAATATATACTTCCTAACTTAAATCAAGAAGTTGTTACTACCAAATAAGAACATGTGCGTGTGTCCACCGTCCGTCGGATGCGTAGAGGGGAATACTCAGAACCAGCAAGCAGCCTTTTCTCCAGGAGGAACAAAGGATTAAGTTGGAGAGACTGTAGGGGTATTGTTAGCAGGCTACCAGATTCCCTTCTGGGAGGAGGAGAAAGGTGAAATTCCAACTGGGAATATTAGCCTCCGCAGATCGCCACCCAGGGGTGTCAGCTCTGTTTAAAGTGCAGAGCTCCATCTTTCCTTATGATCCCATTGTTTTATTAACGAGATGATTGCCCGTTTCATTTTGCTACAGTAATAGCTCAGGGTCTGTCTAACGATAAATTATAGAGTCAGGCAAACAATGGTTTTGTATTCGGGGATAACAATGAGATATCTTATTAAAAGGCAGGCTTCCTTGGGTCCCTGAAATTAGAATCTTATTTGAAAGTGATTCCTGGGAGCTTAATTCACCGGGTTGAACTAACCACAGGAAGAGAATCATTGTTTTTGTCAGGGCCCAGAGGTTCTGGGGATAGTCCCTGTTTCCAGGGGATTTCCTGTTCCTATCTTTATCCTTACATTCTCTGATAGGTAGATCTTCTGGGCTTGACAATGACAGACACTACATCCCTTAGCATGCAGAAGATGAATTGAGATCTCAGGCAGACGTGTGCTTCCTGCCATTTTTTTTTTTTCTTTCCTTTCTTTCTTTCAAAAGATACTGGCTCAGAATCATCTGGTTATCAGCAACTGGTGGCGCGGGGGCTTTAGCAGCACCTGAAGAAGATGAAGTGTGTCCTGTAACTTTTCAAAAGACTTTATTTTTTAATTTCTCTCTCTCTCTCTCTCTCTCTCTTTCTCTCTCTCTCTCTCTCTCTTTCTCTCTCTCTGGGTGGGGGCGGGGGTGTCCGAGGAAACAAGAAGCAGGGTCACATGCTCTGGAGCCTCAGTTACAGGGGATTGTGAGCCCTCTGATGTGGGTGCCAGGAACTGAACCCTAGTCCCCTGCCTCTGCAGGGGGGATGGGAGGAGGGTTCTCTCCAGCCCTGGATCACACTGGATCTTGTGGATCCTCTGTATCCTTTTCACAGCTGAGAAGACAGAGGCTTAAAGAGACAATTCCCAGGGTCCCGTAGCTTGGCAACGTGTGATGCTTAGGCCCATCTCTGAGGTCTGACCCCAGCTTACTTTTCACTTGTGGGTGCTGGATGACTTTCATTGTCTTCTGTTCTCCCTATGAGAATCCTTTGGCATTCTTGGATGCCAAGAAAGATTAACGCTCTCACAGCCCTTTCGGATTGTGAAGGAGAGGAGCTAGATGGCCGGGTCAGGCAGCCTCTCCTCTTGAGGCAAGCTCCTGGAGAACCAGGGCTGACCTCACACTGGTCTGCAACTCTCCTCCTGGGTGCTGTGATTATGAGCTTGGGCCACCACACTTAGTTTATGCTACATTAAGCATTGAACCTCGGGCTTCTTCCTGAATGCTAGGCGAGCATTCTTCCTTATGAGGGAGTCTCTTCCAGCTCCATCCTCAATCCCTTTTTACCAATTCCAAATCATCACGTTCCACTTGACTTCATGCTCCCTGTCCCATGCTCCCCTATCTCCCCCGGACAGGCTGTGGCTCGCTGTGGGGTGCATTTCGGAGACAGAACTATTATTTTCTTTGCACAGACGTGGCATCTGAAGAGTTTAAATCTTAGATCCAATCAAACTGGTGGCTTGGAGATGAGGGCAGCTACTCTGTGCCTGGTCAAAGGCTGCTCTTGTACCAGCCTCACCTACAGACTTTGAGAGAACCGGAGAGCTCTACAAATTAAAAAGAGGGTTTAGACCTAGGAAAGAAGCTGAAATTGAAGACAGTTTTGTTGTTTGACTGCTTGGACCCTGTGGAGTTTGGATGAGCACAAAGAAAGGAATCACACACACACACACACACACCCCTGCCGCTTTCCATCCGACTGAATGTCAGTTGGCACCTTCAAACATTAGAACGAAGCATGGTGAGACATGTGTGGAATCCGATCATTCAGGCGGCTGAGAATTAAAAATGTGGGGCTAGCCTAGGTTACATAGTATGACCCCCGTCTAAAAAAATACAAGCGAATAAAAATCTCATGAGACGGCTCAGTTCATGGGTAAAGGCCTATGACACACAAGCCTAATGACCCGATTTCAATTCCTGGGACCCAGGCAAAAGTAGAAAGATGGAACAGACTCCATAAAGTTGTTCTCTGACCTCTATACACATCATACACAACAACAACAACAACAACAACAATAACAACAACATAGCATTTTAATTGAACAAACCCATGTCTTTCTGCACCTGGCTGGACCCAGGAGTATTCACGCATGTGTGCCAAAGGTGATCCTTTGTTTTCTCCATCCTGTTTCTGCCTTGAAGCCTTCAGTACCATCCTCCTTCAGAGCAGCTCTGTACGCACTTCCATCTTGTGGGAACAAGGCTCATTGCTCAGCAAACATCCCTGAGCCTATGTATGCTAAGCTTCTGGCCAAGAGGCCATCACAAGGAAGGGAGAAAGGAGAAAACTGCCATCTCTTAAGGCCCAGACTCTTGGTGACAAAATTGCCCTGACTCTGTTATGAAATATAAACTAGCCAACTGTTCATAACCGGTCTGATTATATAAAGTAATTATTTTAGTGTTACCTATCTTTCTCTCTTCAGCTCTATATAGTAGAAGTTAGCTTCTTCTGGCTTCTCTCCTTTCCCAGTCCTCTGCCTCCTTCCCTCTCCCCACTCCCCCCTTCCCCCCTTCTCTCTTTCTCCCTCCCTTCCCATTCTATCTCTGTCTTCTTTTTCCCTTTGAAACGTTTTGATTTTGTTTTCTTTGTAAAACCTCTAAGAGGCAAACGGGAAAAGTTGGCATGTCCCCGGGAGCCACGAGGGCTTTTCTTCCTTGTTCCTTTCCTTCACCCTGAACTCTGCAAGTTGACAACTTCCTGTCACTTCTCAGTACTCCATTCTTCACTGTTCTCTGGTTATTTACAAATGTTTGCCTGGCCAATCCAGTCTCCCCAGACCCATCTTCACGGCCTGTGTCCCTGTACCCAATCTATACATGTGACTGTGACTCGACTTCCAGCCCACCTTAGTTTGCCAGCATGACAAAATCTATATATTTAACACAAGAGTGGAGTCACCTCAAGGGAGCACACACCCCCACCCCCGTCCCATTCTCATTTTCAGTGAAAGGGAAGCAAGGCCACTCCCAAGTAGGCCAGTCTCCTCTTACCATTGTGCTGTACAGAACAAAGAGTCAAAACTATGTCCCCATTTCAAAAGTGTCCACTGCCATCCCTCATAGGGCAAATCTATTGTCAGTTTTTTAAAAGGCCATTCTATCCATTGTGTATTTCTCTCTCTCTCTCTCTCTCTCTCTCTCTCTCTCTCTCTCTCTCTCACACACACACACACACACACACACACACACACACACACACAAGTGTTACGCCATGGCTCATGTGTGGAGAGAGTTCGCTCCTCCCACCATGAAGGATCTGGGACTGGACTCATGTTGCTAGGCTTGGTGGCATGCATCTGAACCCACTGAACCACCTTGGTGGCCCTATAAACAATTCTTACAAAACATTCTTAAGAAATGAGAGCACAGCTCAGAATGCTAGCACTGGCCCTTGCACCAGCAGGTGCAGGTCCCCTTCTTTTTAAGCATCCTTTAGTCAAATGCCCAGCTATCTGGGCTTATCCAGGCCAAGGTACCCAGGGGTGATGTGCAGCCCCCCATCCTGATGAAGTGTGGATTGCTTGGTCATCGTCTTGCTCTGTTTTCCATGTGCAGGTGTGGGTGTGCGTGGGAAAGAAATGGAGGTACCCGCTCTTCCTTGCGGATTCAGCACCGTGGCCCTAAGTGGGCAGCTCCGGCTGGCTGAGCAGACTCCTTAAACTCTTACTGTCAGGTACCTTCTTGTAAGGAGATACACTCTTCTCAGAGGAGTGGCCTGGCAAGTTAAGGACATTGTTCTTATATATGGTACACTGATATAGAGTCTGTGGCTATCCAAGTAACTGTCCACAGCCGGCCACTGGGATTTCCTGTAGGGAGTCAAAACTGGCATCTGAGCTATTATGAGCACTTCAACATCTTAAGTAACAGCAAACATAAAATTCATGTCTACTCTGCCCGGCTTGTATTATTACAGTCTCTTGCTTTTCCATTCAGCAGTCTTTAGAAAGGTTGGAAGCAAAGGGAGTATATAGTCTTTAAATCATTTCTCGTTAGGTTTGTATAAAGGATTCCTTTGCCATAGATACAAGTACACACAATCTCTTCTTTCTGCCTTTTGGAATGTTCAAATGTAGTGCTACGTGTCTTCTATAAACTGATTATTGAAGGAGGGAAGGAGAAGGAGAGACAGAGAAAGAAAGGAAAAAGAGAAACTACATCCTGTTACATCATCCCCTGATGTCAGGACATTTCTTACCCCCTTCATAGGAGCCCCTGGAACAAAGCAGAGTCCTTTGACCTCGCAGCTTTAAAAGGCTAAAAGTACACTAGACTCCGAAAAGGCAGGGTGGGTAAAAAAAGCTGGAAATTAGCAGCACCCTGTTGAATCATGAATGGATCCAGACAGACACAGAGCCAGCCTGTTAGGCAGACTGAAAGAGCATTTCCTCAGAACCCCAGGATTCTTTTTCTTTTCTTTTATTTAAGTAGGGGCCACCATTGTCATTCAGAAAACCCCAGGCTGTTCTGAAAACAAGTGAAAATCAATAGCCCACTTGTTGAGAATAAGCCTGTGCTGAAAACAAGGGGGTACCTGAGCATTCCACTGGCAGGGCCCGCTGGGTAGAGGAAACAGTTGGAAAAATTGCTCTTACTTGTCCGAAGTGGTAACCGCGGCAGATTAACTGTGTCCAGTGGTCATTTGGTGCAGGACTAATGGGCAGAATGGATTATGTTTGTTTTTGTCTGTCTGCCCGGGCCCTGGCAAACTGAATGGAGTTCTCCTTAAAACAATCAGTGTCCTTGTGAACAGGCTGTGGAAAGGTGTTGAGAACAGGGAGCAGGCAGAATAATAAATGGTTTTGGTTATTAAGTAGTTAAGCTATAAAGTAATACAACATGAAATGAACGCAGCTACTAGGAACACATTTAATACTATATTCTAAAATCATATACACAAATGTGGTGGCTCACACTTGTAATCTCAGCATGCTGGAGTTAGAGGCCAGCCTGGGTACCATAGCAATACCCTCTCACACATATATGTACAAAAAAATACTAATTTTATCATTGAAAATTGTTATATTTTATAAAATATATGAAACAATATAAAAATAGTGAATAAATGCTTAAAAAAAAAAAAAAAGTAAGTTCTTACCCTGTATCCCTGGCTGACCTGGAACTCACTCTGTTAACCAAGCTGGCCTTGAATTCATCCTGCCTCTGCCTCCTGACTGTTGAGATTAAAGGTGAGCACCACCACACCCATTGATGCAATGTAACTATGAGAACAGTGACGCCCTTCAGCCATCAAGATGGTCTAGTGGGTAAAGATGCTTGCTGTCAATCCTGCTGAGTGGAGTTTGTCCCTGGGACCTACGTGATGGAAGGGGGAGAGAAATGGCTCCCCCAAACTGTCCTCAGACTTGCACATGCATGCCATGGCACGTGTGCACCTACACACATACATCTGCAAATAAACATCATTTAGATACCTAAAGAGTGGTGAACTCGTTGGGTATTTATATGAAAAACATTCTCGACTTTTCTCCCCTCTCTCTTTGCCCTCAAGTGGAGAAAAGAGGAGTTTTGTGAAGAGAAGCTTACTTTTAAATGTATTTGTGGCTTTTGAGAGGTGCAGATGTTTTAGTTGGTGATGAGGTCTGTACTCTAGCAAGGCCTAGCATCAGAAGCAGCCAAAAGGGTCTCAGTGTGAACTCTTGTCATGAACTGAGTGACGCCTTCAAGCAGGTGGCTCCTCAGGCACAGAACCACAGAGATTTCTTAGTGGGAATTAAGAGAGTGGGTGTGTCAGGATCAAGGGCAGAGCTTGGCAGCCTAGAGTTTCCCTTGTGGGTCAGTAATCTCTCTCTTTTCCCAGTGCCCCTTAATACTATGGAATAAGGAGGGCTTGCCCATTAAATAGGTCAAGCACATATTCAACTAATGACATAGGGCTCCTTAGGGCCCTTATGCATCTGAGGCCTGTAAAAATATCACTTTCTGAGTTGGAGAGATTGTTCATGCAAATGTGAGGACCTAAGTTCAATTCCTTAGAACTCACATACAAAGCTACGCGTGGTGGGAACACTCTGGGAATGAGAGAGGCAGACACTGGTAGATCCCAGGGGTTCACTAGAAAGCCAGCATTGTCAGCTTGGTGAGTTTCTGGGCAGTTAAAGACTGTGTCTCAAAAAAGCAAGACAGCTTCTGCCCAGGGAAAAACACCTACATGACCTTTGGCCTCTGCATGCACACAGTGGCTCTGACTTATAAAAGAAATTATTAAGTCAACTCCCATGGTAGATAACTGCAACACAGAGTCATGATGTGTCCCAAGAACAAATGGAAGTATCTTAGACCTTCCTGTTTGGTGAGGGTATTCCTGATACCTTAGAGCATCTCATACAGTGGAATATGGCTTCCAGGAGGCCCAAGAGGGCTTCTTAGCACATGCCTCTAGCCCTGCCACAGGCCCT